>JAODUO010000304.1:212500-262500 GCA_025642075.2 Ridgeia piscesae | reverse complement strand
CTCCCAGTCTATCACAGTTATGTCTGTCTCTCTATCTACCTCTTTCACCCCTCCCAGTCTATCACAGTTATGTCTGTCTCTCTATCTACCTCTTTCACCCCTTCCAGTCTATCACAGTTATGTCTGTCTCTCTATCCACCACTTTCACCCCTCCCAGTCTATCACAGTTATGTATGTCTCTCTATCCACCTCTTTCACCCCTCCCAGTCTATCACAGTTATGTCTGTCTCTCTATCTACCTCTTTCACCCCTCCCAGTCTATCACAGTTATGTCTGTCTCTCTACCTACCTCTTTCACCCCTGCCAGTCTATCACAGTTATGTCTGTCTCTCTATCCACCACTTTCACCCCTCCCAGTCTATCACAGTTATGTCTGTCTCTCTATCCACCTCTTTCACCCCTCCCAGTCTATCACAGTTATGTCTGTCTCTCTATCTACCTCTTTCACCCCTCCCAGTCTATCACAGTTATGTCTGTCTCTCTATCCACCACTTTCACCCCTCCCAGTCTATCACAGTTATGTCTGTCTCTCTATCTACCTCTTTCACCCCTCCCAGTCTATCACAGTTATGTCTGTCTCTCTATCCACCACTTTCACCCCTCCCAGTCTATCACAGTTATGTCTGTCTCTCTATCTACCTCTTTCACCCCTCCCAGTCTATCACAGTTATGTCTGTCTCTCTATCTACCTCTTTCACCCCTCCCAGTCTATCACAGTTATGTCTGTCTCTCTATCTACCTCTTTCACCCCTCCCAGTCTATCACAGTTATGTCTGTCTCTCTATCCACCACTTTCACCCCTCCCAGTCTATCACAGTTATGTCTGTCTCTCTATCTACCTCTTTCACCCCTCCCAGTCTATCACAGTTATGTCTGTCTCTCTATCTACCTCTTTCACCCCTCCCAGTCTATCACAGTTATGTCTGTCTCTCTATCTACCTCTTTCACCCCTCCCAGTCTATCACAGTTATGTCTGTCTCTCTATCCACCACTTTCACCCCTCCCAGTCTATCACAGTTATGTCTGTCTCTCTATCTACCTCTTTCACCCCTCCCAGTCTATCACAGTTATGTCTGTCTCTCTATCCACCACTTTCACCCCTCCCAGTCTATCACAGTTATGTCTGTCTCTCTATCTACCTCTTTCACCCCTCCCAGTCTATCACAGTTATGTCTGTCTCTCTATCTACCTCTTTCACCCCTCCCAGTCTATCACAGTTATGTCTGTCTCTCTATCTACCTCTTTCACCCCTCCCAGTCTATCACAGTTATGTCTGTCTCTCTATCCACCACTTTCACCCCTCCTATCATAGTTACATTTATTAGTTGTATAATGGTTACATTTATTAGTTGTGTAATGGTTACATTTATTAGTTGTGTAATGGTTACATTTATTAGGTGTGTAATGGTTACATTTATTAGTTGTGTAATGGTTACATTTATTAGGTGTGTAATGGTTACATTTATTAGTTGTGTAATGGTTACATTTATTAGTTGTGTAATGGTTACATTTATTAGTTGTGTAATGGTTACATTTATTAGTTGTGTAATGGTTACATTTATTAGTTGTGTAATGGTTACATTTATTAGTTGTGTAATGGTTACATTTATTAGTTGTGTAATGGTTACATTTATTAGGTGTGTAATGGTTACATTTATTAGTTGTGCAATGGTTACATTTATTAGTTGTGTAATTGTTACATTTATTAGTTGTGTAATGGTTACATTTATTAGTTGTGTAATTGTTACATTTATTAGTTGTGTAATTGTTACATTTATTAGTTGTGTAATGGTTACATTTATTAGGTGTGTAATGGTTACATTTATTAGTTGTGTAATGGTTACATTTATTAGGTGTGTAATTGTTACATTTATTAGTTGTGTAATGGTTACATTTATTAGTTGTGTAATGGTTACATTTATTAGTTGTGTAATGGTTACATTTATTAGTTGTGTAATGGTTACATTTATTAGTTGTGTAATTGTTACATTTATTAGTTGTGTAATGGTTACATTTATTAGTTGTGTAATGGTTACATTTATTAGTTGTGTAATGGTTACATTTATTAGGTGTGTAATGGTTACATTTATTAGGTGTGTAATGGTTACATTTATTAGTTGTGTAATGGTTACATTTATTAGTTGTGTAATGGTTACATGTATTAGGTGTGTAATGGTTACATTTATTAGTTGTGTAATGGTTACAATTATTAGTTGTGTAATGGTTACATTTATTAGTTGTGTAATGGTTACATTTATTAGTTGTGTAATGGTTACATTTATTAGGTGTATAATGGTTACATTTATTAGTTGTGTAATGGTTACATTTATTAGTTGTGTAATGGTTACATTTATTAGTTGTGTAATAAGGAACCTTGTTTTAATGTGGTATTCTTCCAACTTTTACATGAATATTTCATTTACATGAATATTTATTGTTGTTTATAGAAAAAAATACTGCTTCAGGTTACCATTTCCCAACCCCCATCTCAGCCACATAAAAAGTAAACATGATCTAACTATAGATTAAAAATATAGAAATAATCTATTAGATCAGTAGACATTTATTGAATGTTCGTTAAGTCATATGTTCTGCTTATTCTGTCACCATTTAGTGTGTACATTTGTATTTTTTATACTTTACTGTTTACCAGGTATACTGCAAATCCAAGGTAATACCTAAGATGCATTAGTATCCAACTACATATTAAAACTATTGACCATGACATGGATTATAACTGGATCAAACACAGTAGTAATGAAACATTTACGACACCTGGCATTGACCTATACCAATTGATTGTTTCTGATCTAACACGTAATATTATTTAAGGAACATCAGCACCGAAGACAAGATGGCAATTAACACTATCACTGACCTTTGCCATTATCGTTTGTCAAATGAGTTGTTTACGAACGGAAAGCATGAATATTTTAGCACAAAGCTGCCAGAATCATGAAGTATGTTGCGTAAAAACACACCCGGATCCATTGGTTAATGAGTGAAATAACCACATAAATAGATCTGTGAAAAACAGCAGATTCATCATGGCAATGTTAGTGGATTGGTAAATGATAGTACAAAAATGTAATGGCAAAAGAGTTTAAAACTACAAATAATTGTGCCTGTTAGGTGTATTTCTGTTACATCTTCACTTAGTTGTCTCTGACTTGGAAGGAAGTTTTCCCGTAGCATCAGAAGTATTGAATCGTCAGTCGCCCTCAGGTTTTAGCGGACTGTGCTTCTAGTTTCTGAGAGAGATGCCCAGGTGCAGTGTTTTATTGTTGTATAAAGTGAGGCAGTGGGAGCATTGGAAGAAGCAATCAAAATCTCTTCTGGTACATTGTATTGCACTGCAATGTGTATCGCATGCATGCACACCAAACCCTGACCACAGCAGGTGGGATGATAATACAATGAATCTATACAAGATCTAATTTGCTGGTGGGGAAACCTCTCAGTCACAAACAGAGAACAATAAACAGCATATACATAATTTCCTGCAAGATCGCTGGACGCTGTACACTGTACACCCGATACCAGTCTGGAGCAATTGTACAAGTCAAGAACACTGCAAATGGCAACAAAAATATTATCTGACCCCACCCACTTCTTACACGACCATTACGACTTTCTCCCCTCTGGAAAGAGACACAGAACACCAACTGTAAACACCCGGCATGCCCTTAAATCGTTAATTCCATCCCCATCATGTATTTGAACCAGCCACATAAAATCAACCATTGACCAACATATCACAGTCCCTACCACTGCAACTGCAATGTTGTTTTATCACATTTATTTATTTATCTTATAATATTGTCATATTGTTTTGTAGCATATTTATTCCTGTAGTTGATATATTTTACAGCTGCCATTTACCTATTTATATACTTGATTTCACTGTATACATGCATTACTATGTGATGCAATTTAAATATTGTGTTATTTTTATGCATCCACCAAAGTGCAAGATGTATATCCATTCTATGACTGGACAATAAAGTTAGTATTAATATATTATTATATTATGAGTGCTAAGGAGTGTTGACCAGTAGTCAATACCAAGACCTGCAACAGAGAGATGTGACCTAGTGGTCAGGCCACTGGCCAGTCGGTCAATGAGACATTAGTTCAGTTTCACCTGCCACTGTTTCAACCCTGGGGCATTTTCATTCAGAAGTTACTATAAAGAAATCAATCCCAAATTTGGTTACGTCAGTTTTAGCCCAGGCTTACAAACTGGTCTTGAAGTGTTTCTGCGTCTACTTAAAGTGGTGTGCTATTACTTTTGCCAGAAAAAATCTAATTTAACCCATGTCTCCCCTTTATTAGGTTATCCTCATGTAGGCAGTTGGGACAGAATTTCCTTATTGATCTGGGCCCGTTTCAAAGCTTCGTGGATAGACAGCATTGGACAGTAGTCAAATACTACGTCACAGGTTTCTCTCCCATCTGTGTCAGACATTATATTAGGAAATTCTGTTTCAATGTACCTTCAGTAACTGTTAAGTAAAGAATGGATAGGTGGTATTTGGACGTTGTGTGATCTACGTGTCTGGTTGAGATGTCAGTACCTCTAAGTAACATTGATTGGGTCAGCAAGTGTCTGTGGCACCCCCTCCTGGAAAAGTTGTGAACTAATTTGCTAGTGTGTTTATTTTATAGCAGATATGTGAGTTACTATGTGACTGGCCGCTCCTGTTTTTCTCACTCAGTGCCACTGACACTGACACTGACACTGACATTGCCACTGACATTGTCACTGACACTGACACTGACATTGCCACTGACATTGCCATTGCCACTGACACTGACACTGACATTGCCACTGACACTGCCACTCACACTGACACTGAACTGCCACTGAACTGAAACTGAAACTGAAACTGAAACTGAAACTGAAACTGAAACTGAAACTGAAACTGAAACTGAAACTGAAACTGACACTGACACTGACACTGACACTCAGCAGCGGCTTGCTGTTTTATAATGAGTTTGTTATTTGTTAATGCTTTATAACCTATCATACACTCTCATCAAGTAATTGTCGTATAAGTTATCACAAAAAGGTAGCATTTCATTATCTTATGGAAATTGTCTGTTCGTCACCAACATTCATGGGAGAAATAAATCACTGCAGTGCTGCCCCCTATCAAGTGAGATGGTGTTAATACACATTGGTGTCATATGTGTGCGTGCGTGCGTGCGTGCGTGCGTGCGTGCGTGCGTGCGTGCGTGCGTGCGTGCGTGCGTGCGTGCGTGCATGCGTGCGTGCGTGCGTGTTTGTGCTATCGTAGTTTTTGTATATTTCATGCACACAACATTAAAAATGCCAACAATGTTCGGGATGAATAAATGTAATTTGTCGGGTTAGGTTGTGCATTCAAAGCACTTTTCTGGCTGTAAACACATTATATTATTTTGGGAACAGTAACGATGTTTTTATCCTCAGGGATGAATTCAATTATGTTATCATGATTGTACGTACACATTTTCAGGTTACTTTTTACACTGGTTTTTATACACCTCAATTTTTACATTTCTCGTGGTTTCAGTTTAATTTTTATATTGTAACATTTGCCGATACTCTTCAGCTAGTCGTATGAAAATGTCTTAATTTTCAAACCTACTGATGAACGTCCTCAAGTTGGGTCATACTCCCTGACCTTGACCGGTGATGATACTGACACGTTTATTTTTATTTCACTCAGCGTCCTCCCGGGCTAATCATCCTCAAATTGGGACGCAAACCCTGACCTTGACCTTGTTGTTACTAATGCGTTTATTTATTTCCCCTGCAGCGCCTCCAGGCCATGCTGCTGCTCCCCCTGCAGGAGCTGTCGGGAATCATTCACGCGGACATTCGACACAAGCAGCTAGAATGCATACTACAGATACTTCACAGCAATGGCGATACTCTCAACCAGGGCTGGCCACTTGTCCTGGGGGTTATTGGGGCAATCAGCAACGAGCAGGGGTGAGTGGACTGAAACTGACCACAAGTATTTGGTTACCGTATAGTTTCTAATAGAAGAAAATGCTGAAATAGAAATGCACCTATCTTTGAAAATAATTCATATTTCTGCCTGGCAGGGTTAATTGTTCATATTGCATTACTGACTGGTTCTGTTTCTTCTTTTCAGGGAGAATTTGATTCGACTGGCATTCCAGAGTCTACAGCTGGTTGTCACCGACTTCCTTCCCACAATGCCCTGCTCTTGCCTGCAAGTGTGCGTTGATGTCGCGGGAAGATTTGGTCTGCAGACAAGGGAACTAAACATCAGCCTGACAGCGATTGGACTGCTGGTGGGCCTGCTCTCTCTCTCTCTCTCTCTCTCTCTCTCTCTCTCTCTCTCTCTCTCTCTCTCTCTCTCTCTCTCTCTCTCTCTCTCTCTCTCTCTCTCCCTCTCTCCTCTCCTCTCTCTCTCTCTCTCTCCTCTCTCTCCTCTCCCTCTCCTCTCCTCTCCTCTCCTCCTCTCCTCCTCCCTCTCCCTCTCCCTCTCCCTCTCCTCTCCCTCTCCTCTCCTCTCTCCCTCTCCCTCTCCCTCTCCCTCTCCTCTCTCTCTCTCTCTCTCTCTCTCTCTCTATCTCTCTTCTCCTCCCTCCCTCCTCTCTCTCTCTCTCTCCCTCCCTCTCTCTCTCTAACTGTCCATCTATCTGTCTTTCATTTCGTCTGTCAGTCTGACTGTCTCTCAGTGTTCTTTCTTTTCGTCTGCCTGTCCATCTTCTATCAATATCTCAGTCTCTCTCTATCTGTTTTTTTTGTGTTTTTGCCTGTCTATCGTTTATCCATCTGCCGTCCGTCCGCTGTCCGTACGTCCACCATCTGTCCTTCCATCCTTCCATCCTTCCGTCCTTCCGTCCTTCCGTCCTTCCGTCCTTCCGTCCTTCCGTCCTTCCGTCCTCCGTCCGTCCGTCCATCCGTCCACCTGTCTGTGGTTCTTTTCATCTGTTCTCCCTCTCCCTCTCCTCTCCTCTCCCTCTCCCTCTCCCTCTCCCTCTCCCTCTCCCTCTCCCTCTCCCTCTCCCTCTCCCTCTCCCTCTCCCTCTCCCTCTCCCTCTCCCTCTCCCTCTCCCTCTCCCTCTCCCTCTCCCTCTCCCTCTCCCTCCCTCTCTCACTGTCTTTCTGTCAGTCTTTTATTGTCTTTCTTTCTCTGTTTCACTGCTGAAAGCCACATTAATTAAGCGTAAATTCATTTAAAATGTGTGGATATTTAAATTACATGTTTGTGCCTTCGTCATTAGCACATCACCTCTATGACAAACGTACTGCTCAAATCAACCCGTCCCATGTCAAGGCCATTCGCTTGTGACCCTGGTTACCATGGTTTCCTTCCACAGTGGAACATCTCCGACTACTTCTCCCAGAATCATGAAAGGATCGTGGGGGAGCTGGCGGGGGAGCCAGGGGGAGGAAGCGAGGGGGAGCTGACCCTGCCCCCGTACGACGCCCTCTGGATGAGTGTGTTCCTGCGGCTGGGTGAGCTGTGTGTTGACCAGCGTCCGGCGGTGAGGAAGAGTGCCGGTCAGACCCTCTTCTCCACCATCACAACACATGGAGCCCTGCTGCAGCCTCACACCTGGCAGACTGTGCTCTGGAAGGTACAACATGTGTGTGCATGCGTGCGTGCGTGCGACGCCGTGCGTGCGTGCGTGTGTCTGTGTGCGCAGGTGCATGTCTGTGCTGTGTGCTTGCGTGCGTGTGTGTGTTGTGTGTGTGTGTGTGTGTGTGTGTGTGTGTGTGTGTGTGTGGTGTTGCGTGATGTGCGCGCATATGCCTGTGTGTGTCTGTCTGTCTGTCTGTCTGTCTGTCTGTCTGTCTGTCTGTCTGTCTGTCTGTCTGTCTGTCTGTCTGTCTGTCTGTCTGTCTGTCTGTCTGTCTGTCTCTGTCTCTGTCTCTGTCTCTGTCTCTGTCTCTGTCTCTGTCTCTGTCTCTGTCTGTCTCTGTTCTGCTCTGTCTGTCTCTGTCTCTGCTCTGTCTTGTCTGTCTGTCTCTGTCTCTGTCTGTCTGTCTGTCTGTCTGTCTGTCTGTCTGTCTGTCTGAGTTTTAGTTCTTGTAAAAACAGGTGTTTTAACATATACAGTATACCATAAATATGTATAACTAAAATGATAAAGTTATTAAAAGTGAGCTCTAACAATTCACAAAAAGCAGGATCTTGATCCTCATGTATGACACACATAATAATGCCCACTAGACATGATAATAATAAACAAAACAAACAGCATCCCCACTGGTGTGTCCCTCTTCCCACAGGTGCTGTTCCCGCTACTTGACAACGTGAAGAAGCTGTCAGCGATCGCGTCTGGTCGCCGTGACGACACGAATGAAGAGAATATCCTGATGCACCACTCCCGTGACACAGCCCAGAAACAGTGGGCAGAGACTCAGGTGTTGACCCTCGCTGGGGTCGCCCGCGTCTTCTACAGCCACCGCACAGAGCTGCAGCAGCTTGGTGAGAAGACACAGGGCAGGGCGGGGGACGTCTCAAAATGTGCCAGGTTTTATCTTTGGCTCCGAGTCACTGACTGTGGTGTAACTTGTAAATTTAGGTGTTTGTGGTGTTTCAGAATGTATTAATGTACACCAAATATATTTGATATTTGTAATGTTTTTATTATCCACGTGGTTGTTTTTAAGTGTTGATTTGATAAACGTGTGTTGTGATAGTCTTGATTAAAATGTGACTATAAAAAATAAATGTTAGTAGATGTTGACTGCATGATGACAAAAGGCATCGTATAATGATATATAAAACTATACACATATACCCATACATATATGTAATTTATTATTTTAAATGAATCAGTTAAAATTATATGTACACGCACATGTCTGTGTTTGTGTTTGATTGCGTGCGTGCGTGCGTGTGTGCATGCGTGCGTGCGTGCATGCGGGTGCGTGTGGGTGGGTGGGTGGGTGTGTGTGTGTGGGTGTGTGCTTAGCTGTGTACATATAATTTAAATTGCTTCAGTTAACATAACAGTTGAATTGATATGATTTAAAGTAAGTTTGATAAAGTAATGTTCGTCATTGGCGAGAGAGTAAATGTTGATCATATGCAGTGACAATAATATCCTAAGCACCCTCCTTCTCACAGGTGACTTCCCGAGGGCGTGGGTTCTACTTCTTGAGTACATAGAGGTCGCTGCCCTCTGCAAGAATGGCGAGGTGTCCCTCGCTGCCCTCAAGAGCTTCCAGGAGATCCTGCACCCCAACGGGGTCACGACCCCTGACACGCCCCACGGTGACCCCACCAAGGGACCCCTCCCAAAGCTGGACCCCGTGCCCCGGATGGCGGGTGACCATTCCATACCAAAAGACCTTGGCAAGGTGACAAAGATCTGCGCCGGCGACCCCGACGAGGAGGCAGCATTGTGGTCGACGGCCTGGCGGGTGTGGCTGAGTATTGGAACAGCCGCCACTACTCCCCCCGCCCCGACGGAGGACAAGAGTCAGCTGTACATCCCCTCCCAGGCCTTCCTCACCTCCCTCGTCATGATCTTCCCCGCGCTCTATCAACACATTAAGCACCGATTCGTCGTCGCCGACCTACTCAAGTTGTCCTCGGTCCTCCAGAGGGCGCTCACAGTGCCGGTGCACAGCGATTCATCGCCGTTCATCATCCCGATCGGAGAGGTGACTTTGACGGCGTTACAGTCAGCCATATTGGCTGCAATCAAGGTCCTGCATAAGGTACGATAGTGTTTCTGGAATGATGGTTTGTTGTAAACTGTTGGCCAATGTTGTCAGTTATATGTTCGATTGTTTTGTTTTATTATTATTTTTATGATAATTTTATGCTGCAGTACTCCATTCTATACTTTTAATACTTAAATTTACAGTTCTGTGTTTTTGGTTCATTGCGTTTATATTAACCTGAATATAATATACTTCTGATGCATATGTTTATTTGTTATCATATATATTTAAATGTTAGCAAATTGCAGTATAAAGATGTATGCATTTTATGGTACGGCTTATGTTGCGTTACATTGTGTGAATACTCTGGACAGAATTTCTTCCTAAAACACAACAGTTTTTAATTTAAATCAAAATAATTGTTATTATAATGTTATAGGCTTATTTTAGTTATATGCATAATGCAGTAGTGATTTGTAGAAAACTTGCAATATTGATATGTATAGATCAAATTCAAAGCCATGACAACATTATCACTGACATGAAAATGTCACATAACCAATCAGGAATCATGACACGAGTCATGTGATGTGAGTCATGTGACCCAAGTCATGTAACATGTACTGTTGCTGCAGGAGGTGATGCTGGGCTCGGAGAACATCCAGGTGATGTACCCGGAGGTGTTCCACCAACTGCTCACCTACGTCGAGTACACCGTGAAACCACCCAAGTTTGGCAAGGTGGAGGCGAAGTCTGTGTCTGCCGTCAAAGGAACACAGGTCAGTGGCATGTGTCAGCACGCACGCACGCACGCACGCACGCACGCACGCACGCACGCGCACGCACGCACGCACGCACGCACACACACACACACACACACTGTTATGCTGGATGCTCGTTTTCAGATTGTTGCTCCGACTGACTGGCTGGCTGGCTGGCTGGCTGGCTGGCTGGCTGGCTGGCTGGCTGGCTGGCTGGCTGGCTGGCTGGCTGGCTGGCTGGCTGGCTGGCTGGCTGGCTGGCTGGCTGGCTGGCTGGCTGGCTGGCTGGCTGGCTGGCTGGCTGGCTGGCTGGCGGCTGGCTGGCTGGCTGTGGCTGGCTGGCTGGCTGGCTGGTGCTGGCTGGCTGGCTGGCTGGCTGGCTGGCTGGCTGGCTGGCTGGCTGGCTGGCTGGCTGGCTGGCTGGCTGGCTGGCTGGCTGGCTGGCTGGCTGGCTGGCTGGCTGGTGAGAAAGTGAGAACAATCTCTTGCTTCACAGTGTGAACAAACTCTTACATCAGAGTGTGAACGCATCAGAGTGTGAACATATTCTTACATCAAAGTGTGAACAAACTCTTACATCAAAGTGAGAACAAACTCTTGCATCACAGTGTGAACAAACTCTTACATCAGAGTGTGAACGCATCAGAGTGTGAACAAATTCTTACATCAAAGTGTGAACAAACTCTTGCATCAGAGTGTGAACAAACTCTTACATCAGAGTGTGAATGCATCAGAATGTGAACAAACTCTTGTATCAGAGTGTGAACAAACTCTTACATCAGAGTGTGAACAAACTCTTGCATTAGAGTGTGAACAAACTCTTACATCAGTGAAAACTTGATAGGTGGAACAAACTCTTGCATCAGAGTGTGAACGCATCAGAGTGTGAACAAACTCTTGCATCACAGTGTGAACAAACTCTTACATCAGAGTGTGAACGCATCAGAGTGTGAACAAACTTTCATCAAGTGTGAACAAACTCTTACATCAGAGTGTGAATGCATCAGAATGTGAACAAACTCTTGTATCAGAGTGTGAACAAACTCTTACATCAGAGTGTGAACAAACTCTTGCATCACAGTGTGAACAAACTCTTACATCAGAGTGTGAACGCATCAGAGTGTGAACAAACTCTTACATCAAAGTGTGAACAAACTCTTGCATCAGGGTGTGAACAAACTCTTGCATTAGAGTGTGAACAAACTCTTACATCAAAGTGTGAACAAACTCTTGAATCAGGGTGTGAACAAACTCTTACATCAGAGTGTGAATGCATCAGAATGTGAACAAACTCTTGCATCAGAGTGTGAACAAACTCTTACATCAAGTGTGAACACAAGTGTGAACAAACTGTTGCATCACAGTGTGAACAAACTCTTACATCAGAGTGTGAACATCAGATGGGAACAAACTCTTACATCAGAGTGTGAACAAACTCTTACATCAGAGTGTGAACAAACTCTTGCATCAGAGTGTGAACAAACTCTTACATCAGAGTGTGAACGCATCAGAGTGTGAACAAACTCTTGAATCAGGGTGTGAACAAACTCTTACATCAGAGTGTGAACGCATCAGAGTGTGAACAAACTGTTGCATCACAGTGTGAACAAACTCATACATCAGAGTGTGAACGCATCAGAGTGGGACCAAACTCTTACATCATAGTGTGAACAAACTCTTGCATCATGGTGTGAATAAACTCTTGCATCAGAGTGTGAGCAAACTCTTACATCAGAGTGTGAATAAACTCTTGCATCAGAGTGTGAGCAAACTCTTACATCAGAGTGTGAACAAACTCTTACATCAGAGTGTGAACAAACTCTTGCATCAGAGTGTGAACAAACTCTTACATCAAAGTGTGAACAAACTCTTGCATCAGAGTGTGAACAGACTCTTGCATTCGAGTGTGAACAAACTCTTGCATCAGAGTGTGAACAAACTCTTACATCAGAGTGTGAACGCATCAGAGTGTGAACAAACTCTTGCATCAGAGTGTGAACAAACTCTTACATCAGAGTGTGAACGCATCAGAGTGTGAACAAACTCATGTATCAGAGTGTTTCAAGATGTATTTGTATTTCCTTAAACATCATCCTGATTCACATTCTGGGAACTGTCTGCTTCTTTCCACTCCTCACCTATACACACTGTTGTTGTTAGGCCGACTGGGTCGCCATGAACTACGTGCCATTTGCTGAAGCGATCGTCGGCATGGTTACAGAGTTGTACCGAGCGACAGCAAAACATCCTTCAGTCATCCACGGTCATGTGCTGCAAAATATAGTCAAGGTGAGGCTGCTGTTTCATTACGCTGATTACATTTTTGTTACTTCTTAGATGTGAACAGAAATGTCAATAATCGTCCAAAATTGCGAGTTAAATTACACAGATTTTCTCATGTTTCTATTTCTGTTCATGGTTTTGTTTCCCCAACTGTGCACTAGATGGCACAATAATCACTAATTTCACTATGCACTAGGTGGAACTATTGTTGTAGATTCGTGGCAGTGACATGTTTCCTTAAAGTTGTATCATTTTGCATTCAACACACCAGTGAAATGGCCAGTGGTTGTAATATATGTAATGCACATCTCAATCACCAGGTGGAGCCACTTAATTGGAAGGTTGAGTTGATAAATGAAAATGGATGGTCGCAGCTTCAATGTGGTGACTGTAGAGCCAAGAGCAGTAGACTGTGTCACAGAGTATCAGGTTCAAATCTGTTTTACTTCTTGGTTTACTTAGGATGCTCCAGGCAATCTGCAGTTGTCCCAGTTGTCAGATCTCAAGCTTTCTCTCTCTCTCTCTCTCTCTCTCTCCTCTCCCTCCCTCCCCTCTCCTCTCCTCTCCCTCTCCCTCCCCCTCTCTCTCTCTCTCCCTCTCTCCTCTCTCTCTCTCCCTCTCCCTCTCCCTCTCCCTCTCCCTCTCCCTCTCCCTCTCCCTCTCCCTCTCCCTCTCCCTCTCCCTCTCCCTCTCCCTCTCTCCCTCTTTGTAAATATACTGTATGACTCTGTTCAGGTTTGTGTAATTTCTTTACATTTGTTTTTTGCTCAGAAATTCAGTTAATTGGTGGTTAATATAGAGAAAATTTCAACAACAAAAAATAGATTTGTTAAGGAGTGCTATCAAAATATTTTTTCAGTCGCCCCGGTAAGAGATACACCCTATTTGTATTTTATATTTGGTCTGTATTTTAAAGTATTTACAAATATAACCAAATACACATACATTGTTTTTACAAACAAAAGGCAAAGCATTGCCTCACATACTGGGGGGGGCGGTAGTCTAAATGTTTGTCACACCAAACTCAATAGTGGGCAGGCAGCACTGAGAAAATTGGCCTATGGTGAAGCTGCTGGTCAAACAGTAGTATCAGTGAATGAGTGGGCAGCTAGCGAGGCTTGTCACTCCCTCCGTCCATAGCCACAAAGGCAGGTTTTAACTGAGAATGTGTAAACATCCTCGGTTAGCATAAAAGAAGCCAGGTGTCCTCCAATGTGTAGTAAGATCATAAAGTGAACGAATTTGTATTTGCTATTTTTCATATTTGGAAATACTATAAAATATGTATTTGAATTGTAGTTGAATCAAAAATTGCAATGTATTTGTACTCACATCTAGAAAAGCAACATATTTGTATTTGATTTGGCTGAGTAGTTGAATTTGATCCCAAAATGTGTATTTGGACCCAAACATGGTTTAGGGTGATGTAAAAATGTCTGAGTTGAAGAGCAAAGACAAATACTGTATGTGACAGTGATCATGATCAGGTGATAAGTAATTCACATATGCTCTTGCAAGCACCAAAGCAAAGTTTGACAAAGACACAATGAAGACAAGGGCGTCAGCCCAACACAGGATACTACCAAGCTGTACACACAATACAATGTTTATTCACTAATTTATACAAGTATTCACTAACTTAGTCAGCATCACAGTACTTCACACTCAACAGTGTAGAAAACACGTCCACATGCAATTCTCCAAAGTAAAATCACATAAATATTGCAGGAAAATTAGTTTAACTGTGTAAATGTGATTATCGCTACTAAGCATGGAATAATTGTTTACAACCAAAACATCTTTGTTAAATATTGTGAACTGTAGTGTCATTTCAGTCTTGCTAGACATTCCAATGTGGTTATTTCCTGCTCAAAATGGTGACGGTATTACTGTACTTTGAAAATTAAAGTCACATGGTTTAATATCTAAATTTCCTGGGAGAATTGGTTTGATTTGTCAAAGTAATAACATTTATGTAACTTATAATTGTAATTGCATAGACTTAGATACCATTAGGAACAATCCCATAATGCAGGGCTGGACATTGTGATTTGTCTTTCATCTGTGTTGTGAGGTCCATATATATTTGATCTTGCATCTGTTCATTTTGTCTGCTCTCTTCCACTTCAAGTGAAGCCTCTAGAAGCAATAACACTAATGTTTTAACATTAAAGTAGAATAACTAGTATATCACTGCTGTCGTTTTCAATCATTACATCCTATTGTTCACCGGATTCTTATATAACATTATATTCATCACCGGTTTTATACCATTTTCTGATATACGTAATAGCAGTACACAGCAGTTTCATAAGTGAAAACATTTGATGTAACTTGCACAACATCATACCTTTTCACTGGACATTCTCTTTAAAATGTTGGTGAAAAGATAAACACTGTTTAGTTTCTAGCTTAAATTTATTGTCTTTACAATATTTATGAAATATGTCTGTTCTATATACACTATCAACAAGTTACTAAACCCTCAGCAATTATTGGAAATATCCAATCGTATATTCCTGTCGTAAACATTGTACCTACGGTACACTGGTAAATGTAGAGGGGGACACTACATGAATCATCTGCACTGTACAGATGACACAGATGCTAGATACGGTGGGAAGGAAAGCGAGAAAATGGGTCAGCCCCTGAATAAAAGTAAAATAAAAGCCATGGTCATTTAAAGGAAAAACTAAAGCAGATAAAATTAATTATATCACCGGAAGTGAGGAAACGTGTGCTGCCATGCTTGGCAGAGCCCCTGTTGTTGTGTGAGTGGGAATTCTGAACAATAAGTAAATGTTGACGAAAATGTAGAAGCAACTGAAATGGGATTCTTAAAAAACAATGCTGAGAGCAATGCGTGCTCAAAAGAAAAACAATGATTTCATTCTTAACAATAAAAACAAAACAAGCACAATATATTGGCCATATGATGAGGGAAAAAATTATAGTAGTAACATTAAAGATTGATGGGAAGACCCAGAGAATGGTGGGGAATAAAAGTATCAGTCGTCTGTCAACAGGCTGTGGAAGGAGTACAACAAAGGCTACAAACTAAAAGTGATGTGTGGTTTGGTGGGCCATGATTGCCTTACAATGCCTGGTACAAACATAACACATTGGAGAAGATCTGTGCACAGTTGATCACTACACACGTAAACACCCATTACACTTGTAAACAGCCATTACACCCATTGCACCTAAATACACTTTCATTCAGCAGAGTAAATAGACAATAACGAATGCACTGACTGAAAAGAACAGTGTTTGAAAGTACCAGGTGAATCCGTACAGGATCAGCTGGTAGGTTGGGTAATAGAAAGACCAGTACTGGTGCATGTATACAATATCACATATGCATCTATCTATATGTAATTAGTGATTGTTTAGGTTGATGACTTAGAACAGTGCATAATATTATATACTCCGGTCTACTGTCTCCTCATACAAATGTGCATAAAACCACACACAAAAAACATTCACCATTTGATTGATCTTACTTGATTGTTTAATCTGCTGCAGTTTTCTGTAAACACCTGTGGGTGACTTTGCTAGAAAAAATCCCGATATTAAATGTTGCCGGTTTCATTCCAGTTATGTAATAAATTCAACAATAAACTATTTTAAGAATAAATTGCATATGGTAATTTAATCGAAATTGGATAACATCATTAGTGGTATACCAAAACTATTTTGGTAAATTTGTAGTATAATCATATACTACATTTTGTGTTTGCTGATCCCTGGATGAAGTGCCACACCACCAATGTGCATTACCAACTCATGCACCTCACTATGCATGGAAGTGTCACACAGACTATGTGCAACAGGTTAAGTACCACACCGAATGAAGTACCACACCACTGTGAATGTTGTGCTACACCATCAACTCACAACTACTCACTGTACGAAGTGCCACACCACTGATGTGCATGCAGTTGTACTCCTCATTGTATACGAAGTTCCACAACACCAGTGTGCATCGCAATGACGTGTAGCAGCATAAAACATCTACTATGTACAACTATATCCAGCAACATCCTGCGTGTACAACAGAGTCCAGTTTGTATGTCATAGTTTGTACACAACGTCTCAAGACTGGCACTGACGAGTGAAATAGTCCTGTCTGCATCAGTCGGTACAAACAACACCCGCCTGGTGTCCACCAAGAACTCGCTAGTTGCTGTAGAGCATACACCTGAGTTTCTCAATCTCACTCTTGAGTAACGACACTTCCGTGCGCAGCTGCAGATTATCCTGCTCCAGATAGACGACCCTCATGGCGATCTGCTCCTCCTTCATCCTGCGAGCCTCCCGCGACCTCTTCGCCGAGTCGTTGTTCTTCTGTCGCTTGTCCCAGTACGTGTCGTCCTTCATTTCCTGTGGCACGGCCATCGCGCGCTTTTTCGGTGGTATCTGTGAGTGCACCATGTTGTACCGCTGGATGTCGTCGCCACCCACCGACATCGTCGACGACGTCACCGTCGCTTTCTGCATGTCCGACGTCGAAAGGTCGGAGGTCAGCCTCATGCCATTGTGTGCACTGTGCATGGATGCGGCGCCGTTGCTGTAACCCATGGCAACTGTCGCCTGCGCCGCATGCATCCCCATGTGGTATTGTCCGTTTTTCACCCCGATGTGCTCGTTCTTCATCAGCGGCATGCGCCCACCTAGCAAGGTCGCGTCCATCATTCCAAGGTCATACGAGTGGGGGGCAGGCCGGGTCTCCATGCTCGAGTCTCTCCTCGACTGTTGCGAGCTGTGTGCCGCCTGAATGCCAACGGAGCCGAGGAACGAGGGCGGGGCGAAGGGGGAGTAGAATGAGGCAGAGGCAGCGAGGCTGACAGGGGGGTGGGAGTAGGCCTTGAAGGGGCGTTCAGTGTCCCTCTGTCCTGGCACCTGGTCGAAGGGCAGGATGCTCAACATGGTGCTGGCTTCTATCTGAAGTCACGATCACACGTATCTCTGGCTCCCTGGAACAAAGTCAACAATGTTTATGTGTTGACCTATTCACATGTGGGATCAACATGTTGATCAATGTATATTGTTTCACAAATGTATATACACTTGAAATTGTGGTGCACACTTAAAGGATCCTTAAGTCTGCTTATTTATGATGCATAAGTAGTTGCTGAAAGACACAGACTAGAAGGAGATGGGGGGTGCCTTTTGTCATTTACAAAGTTTTCAGGTTTGATCATTTACCATATGAGATATTGTGGTCACTGGTTGGAAACAGAACCCTGTGTGTCATTGGAGTAATTTTGTTCTGTGCAAGTATCCTTCGTGTTCTCCTGATTATCACATTATAGTATGCAACTTTATTATAGTATACATTTCATACGGTCTTTCATATGCATATAGTAGTGTTCCATAAGATTGGATGTTGACATACAGTACAGGTGTGTACAGCTGTGTACAGCTGTGTACAGCTGTGTTGTACCAGGTTTGAAAACACATATGTGAGAACACGTATATAGAAAGTGTTTTTAAATGCAAATGCAGTTCAGTTTGTTTGCCCCAGCATATGTACTAAACAACTGCTGCATCTTAGAATGTTATTGCCACAGTCACTTGTAACATGAACCATTTCACCTGCGAACCAATGAAACATGAACTGAATCCTTTGTCACATTCAATCGCTAAGTTCTACATAAACTCCCCACCAACACGAAATCATGTTCGGCACAAAATTGGGAATGTCCTGTTGCATAGGTCGGTTGCTGCATACAAGATGTACATGCTGGTACGTTTGAAGAAGTCCTGCACCAACTTCAAACAAAACAACTGTCATTTTGTTTCGGTGCCAACACCCAGTTAATTTTTTGAAAACTATATAGGTCATGACGACTGCCTTAATTAGTCATCAACTTATAACTGTCCGTGCAAACTGCAAGTAAAGTGGTCTACTTACATTGTGATTGTGCACTTTCCGAAATACACGTAACGGTGACTGACTGAAATGGCTCTATGTAACAATATAATGTTGTTGAATCGGTCAGTGAGTGAAGCTTGTGTGGGCAGCCACAACTGGACAGATGCAATGTTACATAAGCCTTACATAAAGGACAATAACATAGTGGATGCCCAGTCCCCTAAGGTTTGGACTGGACCAAGCCTATGTAGGGTGGAGGGGGTGGGGGAAGTGGTCAGCAACCCTGGTCCAGCCCAGGAGTGGTCAGTGAGAAATTTGGTCAGTGGACATCTGCTTTTTACTAGCCTATGTGGGCCTAGTATTGGTGTTATTTTATATTAATGTTATTTAATATTGTATTTGAAAAATCTTCACATTTGCTGTACATTTTGTGTTTTATTAATAATACATTACATCATGAGCTTTTGAGACAAATATTGGCAGAAAAATAGCAGTTTGTTTTATCCTGTACTAAGTTTAGGTTCATATATATATATATATATATATATATATATATATATATATATATATATATATATATAACAATTTTCATTTTTCCATGATTTTTTTTTTTGGTCATTGATATCACAGGCCTGTGTTTTTTATGTTTTATATATATATATATATATATATATATATATATATATATATAACGTAAAAACTTAGGCCTGTGATATCAATTATACACAGGTATAACAAAAGATTTTTTTCCATGATTTTTTGCCATCATTGATATCACAGGCCTAAGTTTTTACGTTTTATATATATATACATATATTATGAAAAAAAGAAAAATCTTATACCCGTGTATAATTTACTGACATAATTTATAAACAGATCCTTACTGTGTTCATGTTTTTTATTTTGGTGAATAAACATCTGAATGTTTCTGACTAGGAACACCCCAGGCTGGTAAATGAACTGGCCTGGGGGGGCTAGGTGGCCAGTGGTCACTGAAGTCCTTTCTATGGGTGTTACATAACATGATGCAATGTTAGCCTGGTCAGTGTAAGGGGTGGTCATTGTATGACTGGCTGGATGCCTGGACTTGTTTGGACAAGGTCAACCACTGGGCAGCCAGGCTCTAGTGTTGACACAATTGGTGGTCACTGCCTTATGTCCTCAGTGATGGAGACTGGTCAAGGCTGACCATGGGGTGGGGTGGAGAGGGAGAATGATGTGGTCACTCTTGATCAGGAAGTGTGAGGCAGGTAGAAATAAAATCACAGGAAAAGAAAAAGTCATAAATACAGTCACACCAAAAGTCACATGCAGGCTTGAAATCAAAATGTTGGCAACGAAACCATCAGGAATTAAAAACGTCACATAACTTGTTCACAAAGACTGTACACAAAATATGACACAACTGTTGTGGACATTTTACTGAACATTGGCGCAGTGGTTAGAGCTTCAGACTCTTGACTGAGATAACTTGAGTTTGAATCCTGTGCTGCCATGTCAAGCCTGGAGCAATTTTTGGTTGTTGCTCCAGTTCACTTGACTGTATGAATGAACGAGTCACTCGCTATAGACAGTGGTGGAGATTTGTTTAAGAATAGTCTTCGCGCATTAATTTCAGGGTGGCTGAATGCTTCCCAGAGAAGCCGAGATGGTGGTTGACTGAACACGTCTGCCAGGAAGTAAAGTGTAAAGTGCTTTGGGCAATCCTGAAGATTGGATCCTGCGCTATACAAGCCTATTTACCTATCTTTAATTAAATACAAAAAGGAGGTGGAGGTGATTGTTCTAAAGAAACTCAACCTCAAGCTCAAGCAGCATCATTGATAGTTGAACACATACAACTTTCATGCATGATTATAAATTAATACATTTGTAATAGTATTTTGAAGAAACACTGACATGATACTTTACTTTGTTCAACTACTACAAGACAGTAATTGCACAGTTTGTAGTCGGTGTATAGTGTACGGTGTAGTGTTTGAATACAGCTCTCTCCTATCTCTCTTTCCTGTGACTATCTTCCTTTGCCAAAGTGACTTTTTGTGACTTCTCCCCACCACTAAAAGTGTAAATCCCTTCTACTCATTCATTGTAAGTGTACAGTTGCCTGGCAACCACTGAATATTTGACACCTTGGAACATACTGCTTGCCAACCTATGGAAATTTCACTGATTTCTGTAACATATGATCCATCTTAGTTGTTATTGTAATAATGATTGAATTAGCTTTGATCAGTTATTTTGCATTTGCTATACACATGAAGTTTACATATTTGTACATTTTGCATCGTTTATAACATGTTCCACAGAGTGCTTACTGGTATAGTTATTTGTGATATATGTCTAAATGACTGTTACTGGTGGTTTAAATAAAAAAAATGTAATATTAAATATTCTACACACAAATAAGATGGCAATCCCAGAATTGAATGTGATAATGTAATATTTAACTACTATTTTGTGCTTAATTAATTGCGAATGGTAATAGCTGTGTTTCCACAAAAAAACACAAATGACAGGGCTAACCATCTGATGTATAATTTTTTTATAATTATATTGTTTTCGGAAATAATCTCTCCGATTAGACATAAAAGTAGAGAACTCACACAGAAGAAGGGTGAATGAATATGTCACAGGAATACAGTCAGATTGATAACTGAAGTCATTCAGATTAAGTTTCAACCAAACAAATCATAGACATTATAAAGTCAAAATATTATATAGTCACAGAAAAAGTTAGTAAAATTAAGAGCAAAAGTCACCAAACTAAATTGATATGAAGTTTTCAAAACCAATTGTTATTATACATTTATATTCAATTATTAACATGAAAACAAATAGCAGACAAGTGCCAAAGATTGCATGTCATATGGATTTATTTGTCAAATATGCATTGTGTTATCTAAACAATAGATGCATTACTAGTCTTCTGAATCATGATGGAAAATTGGCGCTTGAACTGCAAGTCTTCTAGGAGGAAAATCTGAATAATATCTATTTATTACTACTATAATGTTTATTAACTTTATTGTATCTTATTTCATTTTATTTATCATATGACTCAGGAAAAATAACATAAATTAATTGGTATTAATTATGATGAATATTGGTGCACAAGTCATTCGTTATCAGCAGATTTAGGCTGGAATTGTTTTAGAAGTTTGCAATAGTTTCAGAAATGTCATAAAAACAGAAAACTCATTTGATATGTTGGGCATGGCTGTAGAAAAAGCCACTTACTCAGATTTAGTCTGGTGTTTAGTTCTTAAAAGAAGATTAACATCAATAAAACACAGCAAATGACAGCTATCATGTGCTGTTGTTTCTACTCTACAGGAGGTCTGTCACAAGGTTAATGTCACCAGGTGCTAATTAGTAATCACTGCTCAATGGGACCTGCTATTGTTGTGGTCAGCAGGTGTCAAGTCCACCCACCAGTGGCTGTAGTGGGTGGACAGTTGGCTGACAATAGCTGTCCAGTCTGGACAGTGGACACCTCCAGAAAGTAATTCGTCTGTGGCTCTGGCTGACAACATCTGACTGGAGTGATAGCCAAATTGTGATAGTCCACATGGGCTGTCAGTACGGGAACCCGTTGTGTGGTTTTTGGTTTAATTATGAGTGATGCAAACCTTACAATTCACATATAATAATTATGACATAAACCAAATAGTTGAAGCTCTCTAATAACTCTGGTATTACTACTGTCTTGTGATCATTCAACACTTGGTAGGGTAACTGAAACAGTTTTTCTTTATTACTATAATTATATTTCATCATTATGATTTTTAAGTGTCATTTAATTTAGTTAATATAGATTTAGTATTTTTAGTGTCATTTTATTACCATTATTTTACTTATCTTATTTTAATATTCTGATTTTATGAAGTCATTTTATTTTAGTATTCTAATTTAATTGAGCCATTTATTTTAATATTATTTTATTAAGCCATTTTAATTTAGTATTGTCTGTTTGTTAAGTCATTTTAATTCAGTGCAATAATTGTATTATACTTCAGTGTTATTAGTAACTAGTAACATGACTACAAATTGCAAAATATTTGTACTGCAAATAATTTGTAATTTATGGAGACAGTTATTTCTACACTGTTTGGTGAATTACCTGCCCTTCTGCACCTGATTTTATCAGCTTTTGTTATTTTAAATTTGATAATATATAATACATCTGCCTTCAGAAAAGGAAAATTACCTGTTGAGAGTGCTATGTCGGGTTGGTGCACAGGTATTCCCAGGTAGATCCGGCCAGGTATATCAGACGGAGGTAATCCATATGATGTGTCGCAGTACTCCGGTTCCACTTCAGTGATCCAGGCTTGTCCGGAGAAGAACTGACCAACAGACAACGTAGCGAGCGGTCACTACACGGGACAGTGACCCTCTAATAACCTCCCGCTTAATTTTACCCGTCCACTCCCTCGGCTGTGACTGTCAGTCCATCATCGGCTGGACAGACGAGTTACGTGAGATTGTGTAACGTCAGCCTGGAGGAGCTGTCCATGTTTATTAATCATTCACAAATGTCCACACCGCGGCTGACCAGCGCATACAGCAAATCAGAAGATTTCGTTGGTGAATTCATATTTTCTGGGGGGTTACGTAAGAAGTCTGCAATTATGCAATGGCGGTTGAGGCCTGTTACTGGGGGTTGCGTAATGACGGCCAAATTGGCAGGCTGTCCCTGTTCCCAGGGTGGATGGAAGAGGGAGTAGCCTGGGACAGGCCGGGAACTGACAGGGACAGCCAAATAGCAGGCATTCAGAAGGCTAATTGTCACTCACTCACAGGTAGATTTCTATGCAGCTTATATTTGAAAACAATTGGAGAGTCTAGTTGAAAATCTTGTTTTTTGTTCATGTCAACAGTTTACAGATAAAGATAACTTTGAGTGATTTTGTGAACTGATTGACTGACTATGGTGTCTTTAATTTGAAAACAAGCTGAGAAAAAATCTGAACATGAATGCGTTTATTGTTCAGCACATGTACATCTATTTTGACGATAACAAACATGATGATTGATGTGATATGACGTTTCTTAAATTTGAAAAATTTGCAGAGAAAACAAATCCGATTCTTTATACTTTGAGACAGTAAAATTGTGAAGTGAAGTAACTGCTTTGTGACGTGGTGAAATGGAGAGAGGTGTTTAAACAGCCAGTCAACACTACGGCCATGTATTGATATGTGCTTAAGCTGAAACAGGCTGATGCTCATTTAGATAATGCGCGGAATTATTGTTGCGTCATTAACTGCTCATCCCTGGTTAAGACCATTAACACTCGGGTTTTAATTGAAGTGCACCTAATCATAACTAATGAAGCGGGAGGATTGTGTTGTGTTTGTGCACTGAGAGCATGGCTTGTGACTGTCAGGTGTGCCCCGCCCCCTTTATGGGCTCCGTTCTAGGGTTTCAGAACTTTCAGTTTTCATTTTGTATAATTTGTGTCAATCACAAAAACGTTCCTTCACAAATCTAGACGATTAACAACATGACATAATAATGATAAATTTATTTTAAAAAGAACATGACGGAAACGTATGTTTACACTTTATATATATATATATATATATATATATATATATATATATATATACATATATATACATATATATATATATATATATATATATATATATATATATATATATATATATATGTATATATATATATATATATATATATATATATTTATTTAATATACTTATTTTCAAACAATTTTATATCCACATTTTCACATTTAATAAATCAATCCAACAAAACTACTCCCAGGTAATAGTAATATAAAACTAATTAATGTGTCTAGTTATCCAAAATATATGATCTCCTTTTTATGTTTCTTCGTAATTCACATCCTTTTATATTTATTTAATAACTGTGGCCACATTATTATTCCATTATATATTATAGGCTGTGGTGCAATAACTAAAATGAAGAATGACATCAGGCTAATTACATCTGTTTGTAGGTTTGTAATTTGAAAGAAATCACTTCGTACGTACTCAATTCACCACATTTGTTATGGTACCGCAAAGTTGGTTTGAGTGGATTACAGATGAAATTTAAATCTCCTGAAAGACACCATCGTAAAAGTAATTGTTCTTATATATGCTGGGTGAGTCCCAGAATGTGTCACTGGAGTCCATGAGACCAAGAGGTGTATTCAGATACGTCAAAAGTGATAGATCATTACATTTCAGTGACAGTTTCTGGCATGTCATGACATTTCTGGTCATTACAGCTGGGTCCACTGTGCACAAGTTGTGTTGACTGGGAACAGGAAATGGGAGATAGAAGCCTCTGTGGGCCACAGTGCAGTCCTTTACAGGGAAGAGGAAGCAGGAGGGACAGGGATGAAAGTCTTGGCCACACCTGGGAAGAGTAGAGGAGGGGGCTAGGGTAGCTTTGTTCCTGCAGTGAAGAGCACCACTCAGGGGGTGGTTATGTAAGGGTTATGCAAGGCAGGGAAACTGTCCAAACACCCTCCCTTTGATTGTGTGTAATCAAGGAAGCAGACTGACAGGGACTCTGTCATTCATGTTCCCCTTCCCACAGTCTTCCACACCCCTTCCCATACCCGGGGTCATGACCTAGCCCCCATCTGTAATCCTGTCAGCTAATTAACTAGCTGGGAAAACAAGCTTATCTCATTTTTGTGTGTGTATGTGTGTGTGCATACATGCATGCAGGAGGGGAGCAAGTGAAGGGTGAGTGGGTGGAGGGGTGAGTGAGTAAGCAGAGTGAGTGGAGTGAGTGAGTGAGTGAGTGAGTGAGTGAGTGAGTGAGTGAGTGAGTGAGTGAGTGAGTGACTGAGTGACTGAGTGACTGAGTGACTGAGTGACTGAGTGACTGAGTGAGTGAGTGAGTGACTGAGTTGAGTGAATGAGTGAGTGAGCAGAGTGAGCAGAGTGAGTGAGTGAGTGGAGTTAGCAGAGTGAGTGAGTGAGTGGAGTGAGTGAAGTGAGTGAGTGAGTGAGTGGAGTGAGTGGAGTGAGTGGAGTGAGTGGAGTCAGTGGAGTCAGTGGAGTGAGTGGAGTGAGTGGAGTGAGCGGAGTGAGTGGAGTGAGTCGGAGTGAGTGAGCGGAGTGAGTGAGCGGAGTGAGTGAGCGGAGTGAGTGAGCGGAGTGAGTGAGCGGAGTGAGTGAGCGGAGTGAGTGAGCGGAGTGAGTGAGTGAGTGTGTGAGTGTGTGAGTGTGTGAGTGGAGTGAGTGACTAAGTGACTGAGTGCGTGTGTGAGTGTGTGAGTGGAGTGAGTGACTGAGTGGAATGAGTGGAGTGACTGGGTGAGTGAGTGGAGTGAGTGGAGTGAGTGGAGTGGAGTGAGTGGAGTGAGTGGAGTGGAGTGGAGTGGAGTGAGTGGAGTGGAGTGGAGTGGAGGGAGTGAGGAGTGAGTGGGAGTGTGTGAGTGAGTGAGTGGTGGTGGTGAGTGAGTGAGTGGAGTGAAGAGTGAGTGAGTGAGTGAGTGAGTGAGTGAGTGAGTGAGTGAGTGAGTGAGTGAGTGAGTGAGTGAGTGAGTGAGTGAGTGAGTGAGTGAGTGAGTGAGTAGATGGATAGGTGAGTGAGTGAGTGAGTGGGTGGAGGAGGAGGACGGACGGACGGACGGACGGACGGACGGACGGACGGCGGGCGGGCGGGCGGAGCGGACGGACGGACGGACGGACGGACGGACGGACGGACGGGCGAGCGGAGAGAGTGAATGAGTAGATGGGTAGGCAAGTGAGTGATGATTCAGTAGGTAGGTAGGTAGACTTTACTTGGAATTGTATAAATTATATAAAACTCATGAAACTATCAACAACATTGTGGGTTGAGGTGGAGCCAATGACAGCTGGGACTAGTTTGTTTTAATTATTCAAATGAAAGATGATTATGATTGAGTAAACTGGTCATCGTCATCCCCTAAATAACTATTTTCAACAATGATTTCACATATAGTGTGTCAGTTACGTTTCTTGTTATTACGTGTACATAATAACAATAATAATACGTGAACAGTGTTTACATTAGTTGTCTTGCAAAAATAAGTCACTATGCCAGGCTTCAGCTGCTGGGCGGGATGACACAAAACGTTTTAAGTTGGATTTATTCTTGTTAAAAAGTTGGAATTATATTCCAGATCATCCGACCTTTACATAGCAAACTGTTTGATTAGATGAGTGATTGAGTGTTTGATTCAGTCAGTGACTGATTGAGTGAGTAAATTATGTAAAATTACAGCTACATAATTACAGGACAGTGATTCATTACACTTATGTAATCATTGTCTTCACTTAAAAGTACAGATTATAAAGACATTTCCAAGTAATTACAAATGTAACACACAGTGACGAAAACAAAATGTTGCCAAAGAGCTACAATAATAATTAACGTAATATTTTAATAACAACACAGAACATTGTTAACAGCCGGGATAGTTAATTGTTCAGTATGAAAATGTCTGATGGAATTAAATTTACAGTTCACACTAAGGAAGCACATCATATTGGTCGCACTAACTGTTACACCTGTTACAACAGTAAACAGTTTGTAATGATAAAGCTTTATTTGCCATTTTCAACATGCAAGTACATGTCATGTTAATTAGGAATGTATTCTGGGATTGAGTATGTAGTACCTATATAGAATAACATGAAATATGACAAAATATATATAAGTGTGTATATATATATATATATATATATATATATATATATATATATATATATATATATATATATATATATGTTGTTTAAAATAATAAATAAATAAAAACATTATTTTGATGTAATAAATAAAAACATCAATTTCACACTGTGATGTCACGTTTATAGCATGCTTTTTAGTGGGCTATCATATTCAACATTATAGCTTTAAATAAAAATACTACTCACAACAATATTAATTATTACATGGAATAAATAAAATGATAATTACGTATTTACCATTAAGAGTGTTGATTTGGTGCTGGGGCTTGGAGAATATGATTTAAAGCTACTTAGCTTCGTGTGATAAAGTTTGCTACCACCAGCCAGCAGTTGTGGACCAGTTATGTAACATTGCATAGGTTGTGTAAGGTTATGTAAGATTGCACAAGGGGAGGGAGGATGGTCAGTGAGTCACTGGCCAGTCATGCTGGTCAGTCAGGGGGGTCGTGAACTCTTCATAATCTCCCCATGATAAATTATATATTTGTGGAAACAGTTCTGCCAAAGGCTTGATTGTTCTAGTCGAGTGTATGCTAGGGGACGTTGGTGTTGCAACTCATGTATATTTTCATCTATTTTATTATTTTGAAAAGTATAAACTTTCATTATATTTATATATCTATATATATATATATATATATATATATATATATATATATATATATATAATGTATATATGTATATGTATATATATAATTTTATATATAATATAATATATATATATATATAATGTATATATGTATATATATAATTATATATATTATAATATAATATTATATATAATATAATAAATATATATATATATATTATGATATAATATATTATATATAATATAATATATATAATATAATAAAAAAATATATATATATATACAGACTGTTTATTAGTCTGAATGACTACCTAGTAAGCAGATATGTTTTGTAAGTATAACAATTTAGCTAAACAATAATTTAGTCATGTTTACTTGCAGGCCTATGATACCAGTACCCACCCACATGCAGGACATTCCATATTAAGCCAAAGCGATATTTATAATCTATATTGTATTTCCAGTATTTTTGTTTAAATCAAAACCCTCACTTCTAGGGATTGATCAACATTAAGCTTGTCCCTCCCTGGAAACTGCCTAACAAACAATATAATCTGCTAATATTATAGACATACATTTTTATTATTTTAAAGGTTTCCTTCAAGAGAAATGCTGTTGATTATCAGTAGGGTCCCTGTCTGACGGGCAGAATAGAACTGACTGACTTTGTTAGGGTGGCAATAATATAGTTGCTACTGTAGCTTTGGAACAGCAACAATTCTTTTGAGCAACCTGTTTATGTTTATATATATATTTATGTAGGAGAAAGATGCTGCATAAGTCTGGTATATAATAATAATAATAATAATAATAATAGATGAATAATCTGTCTTGTAGGCATTATAAAAATATCGACTGATTTGTTTGTTATGCATACATAAACCACTTTTTCTGAAAGAAAAGAAAGACGGTGTGACTAGTGTGTGTGAAGTTTCATAAGTCAAGGAATGGAGTAAACAATGTATCATCAACTATTGGTACATGATACGTCTATTATCTAACGAGATAATGGTCATCTACAGATAACTAACTGTATATGACTCCCTGGCAAAACAGAACGTCTTGAAGAAAAAAATGTGCATTCGAGTGGAACACATTTAGAAAGGTTTACTGACCACAATGGGAATGATTAGTTTATTCGAGATAATTTAACGATTGAAAATCTGTTTTAAAATCAATGCATTAGTGATTTGGATCATGGCTCATAATGAATGATAGCAGGAAGAATATCATTTTAGAAAGAAGTGAAGTTGAGTTGTTTGGATCATACATACATATGTATATCTTGTTATATCTGTATAATCTTTAAGTCCACTGACTTACCTGTGGCTCAGGGTGGAAGCTATGTATGACCACTCCACTTGGTGTATATGTCAGGACTGATGGTCATCTTGACCAGGAGTGACAAGAGCATTGACCAGTGTCCAGTCAGAAGCCAGTGTCTTGCCTCTGACCAATGATGACAACTAAATCACATCAGAATCACCATTTTATGACTCGCTTATGCAACTGTGCATAATTCCCATGCAACAGCCATGAGCCATTGTGCAGCGGACCTGTCTCTTGACCACTGGCCTACTGGTGACCACTGTCCACTATCCACACCAACAGTGTCTGGTCAACTACTGACCATTCAGCTAATTACAGGAATTGGTCTGAGGAAACTCATGTTTAATGCATGCTTGTGGTGGCTGTCCTTTGCCCCTGCAATCTCCTGATGGTATCTGGTGTCTTCCCCAGGAAATGTCCACTCTCTGGTCATCCTGGGTGTTGACTGTTGACAATAAACCCGTCCATTCATCTGTGATGTTTTGGCAGTATTTGTCACAATTTATTTGGCAGCAATGACAATTTATGGTGACTAGTTATATTTGTGTATTATGTTTATCAGTAATGTCTGACTTGATTAGTTTAATTGTTTGTAAAGAGGTGAAATGTGAAAAAAGTTACATTTGGCATGATTTTTTGTATAAATAAAGTACCTACCAGTAGTAATTTACCATTTTTATAGGATTTAATTGATGAAAATTAGGCACACTGCCAGATCTGTGTGAGGAATGTCGAGCAGTGCTGAGACAAATTGGATCTTTAATTTGCTCCCACTTTGTTGAGTCACCCAGACTGCATAATACTCGACATAGTTTACATATCTTTCAAAACATCATATCATATTATTACTGTTCCTTTACAAGAGTCTATTTTTAAAACACAACAATAATAATTATTATATTGCGTCTCTTCAATTTGCTTACTTCTAACTTTCCTAATAATGTTTTACATCTGCTGAAAGTGGAACCAGTGCTGTACAATTTCAGAACATGTACCAAATCATTGTAAGAGGAGGTTTAGATGACTTTCTGTTGTCACTTATTGGCCCTTAACCTTGGGTTCACATTAACAGACCAACCAGGTGAGTTGAGTGGAAGGAGCTGGTGTATATTGGACCAGTCACATGATATTTGAGTATTTTATTCCCACATCTCTTATGCCTTCTCATAAAGAACAGGCATCAAGGAACTTGGGAATGGCTTTACCAGCTGGGTATGTTCAAGGGAGAGCTGTGACTAGACCAAGCAGCCAGAGTTGTAATAAACATGTACCCCCCCCCTAGCAGCCCACTGTCTGTACCAACGTTGTTTGAGGTTGCAGTTTATTTAAATTGTACTAACATTTTGTGCAGAACATTTTGTTGTTACAGTGGCTCTTAAAGTAATGGTGTATGTACTATGTCCCCTTACATAATCATATATACATATATATGTGTGTCTATATTATTTGTAGTAATGCATATACCTGACATGTTTATAATGTAATTATTTTAGTATAATTTTGGGTCAAAATAAATTTCTTGTTCTTTTTCTTAGTACAATCAAACATAATTAATTGAATGATAAAAACCACCAGAGTGAAGACAATTACTTGTTTATGTTCTAGATGTTCCGCGTGCCACTGCGGGTCAAGTATGGATGTCCATCGCAGACCACGTGGGTGTTGGTCATCAACGCACTCCTGTCCAACCTCTCAGTTGGACTGCCCATTGCCAGGAAGCACGGTCTGTCTTCACACATCATGCCATAGTTGGAGTATTTAGTCTCTATGTGTTACAGCGTACATTAGCATCACTACTAAGGAAACATTACATCTTTAAAATGAATACATTTAAAAATGATTCTCATATGTTTTAGTGTTAATCATGAACTGCCTGCTTTTTATTTAATCTACTAATAATTTTATTGATCTGTATAATTATATTTTATTAACTTATTTATTATTTTAGCCACAGTGACATATCCATTATAACTTATTTATTATTTTAGCCACAGTGACATATCCGTTACATTACACAACCATGACATTTAATGTACAAATAATTTATTTATCTATTTATTATATTAAATTATTCATCGTTTTATTGTACACTTAATGTACAGCTAATTGTATTTATCTATTTGTCATAGTTATTTTATTAACTTATCATTTTAGCACACAGTTACATTACAACTGCAGGATAGTGAAACACCATGTTTTAGCAGTAAATTCTTGAAGTCTTCTTGAAGTCTTGAAGCTTGTCTTCTCAGTCTATAGTCAGTTTGCTTTGTCCAAGAATAACTGTGTTATCATTATTGTTGAATATGAGACCAGTGCCGTCAGAACTAGTTAACACGGAAGAAGCTAAAGAATAATTTGATGGCCTGTCAACTTTGTTTAAGCTGTTGTTGCATGAATTAAGTAATCCTGTGTTTCTGTGTGGCACTCAGGTGACATTTATTGAAGGTCCACAACCTGATATCTTCTATTTTTAACAAGTATCTCTATTATATCTTCAAAATGAGCCAGTACTTAATAAATCTTAATTATTGTATGTGAGTCAGCTTTTAATGTGCTGAAGGACTTACCCACACGGGTGACATGATTGTGTTGTTGTAGCAGTTAATTGTGAGCACTATGTGGCATTGTGGGTAGAGTCGTCATTGTGCGGGTGCGTGGTTACAGAGGCTGCCTTCAAGGGCATGTGGATGGAGTTGGGCGAACTCATGGAAGACTTCCTCTTCTCCCAAAGGTAAGTCACAACATTATGTGAGTCATGCGCAAGTGACAACACTCACACATCACTCTGTGCACTTTTGTGAATCCATGTATCTCATAATATTTAACCAGCTAATCTGACGTCTTTTATTTTCTGCAAAATTAATGTTACAAATTTATCATGGCAAAATACAACATTATCTACTACACGTGAAAATTAGTCATCATTGAGGGGTGAATAGAAGTGTCACACTTACCTGTCGATCACCCGAGAGCCAGTATAGCTGTTATGCAAATACACCTGTACGCTTTACTTAGTAAAAACTGTAAGTTTCAGACCTGAAGCTAAGTGTATACACTTCCTTGGTAAGCATAATCCTTGTGTCTGATTGTAATTCTAGTAGTGTTTGTTGTACATAATTACCCACAACACATACATGCACGGGAACTAGATCACAGTTCACAAGCTTCATCACCTAAAACCTGAGCCCACAGATGCATCGATATAAAGTCAATAATTTCTAATCAACTCTACATCATCAATAGTTGGCCAGGGGTGCTGAGTGGCTGACAGGGAAATAGGGTTCAAAATGGGGTTTGATGATAGTAACATGTTATTCTTCCTGCTACCTAATGTGGAGTTTATTTAATATATATTATATCTATTTATGTTTTCAGCCCAGCACCAGCCAACCAGTCAAATGACCAGTGCCAGAGAGACGAGGCTATAGACTGTGAGGTGGGTGTTGTGTCCAAAAAATGTATGTTAGGTGGGTGTTATATCCAAATAAGGTATGAGAGGTGGGTGTTATGTCCATATAAGGTATGAGGTGGGTGTTATGTCCATATAAGGTATGAGAGGTGGGTGTTATATCCAAATAAGGTATGAGAGGTGGGTGTTATGTCCATGTAAGGTATGAGAGGTGGGTGTTATGTCCATGTAAGGTATGAGAGGTGGGTGTTATGTCCATATAAGGTATGGCAATGACAAGTAGAAGAGGCTGTGGACTGAGGAGGGATAAGATCTGGTGAATGGCACTTTGGTAAGATTAATAGTTAAAGATTTAAATTTGTGTCAGTTGTTTTAATGCACATGTATCGTAATTATATACTAAAAATATTCCAGCATCATCGAATCGATGAGTTTTATTCATTCCGGTGAATTCATTAAATTATTTATTGACGCAATCTATGTTGATATGATAACTTCTGAGGAATCTTTGCTGACTTCTGTTACAGTTGATACAGTTAATACGAGAAGATATTCTCCCGTATGCAAAACACGTTCCCCGAGAGTTCATCGTCAAGGTGATGCACATTCTGAACCGAGGCTCCATTCACTCACACACGATGACAGCCTTCATAGGTAAGTATCTACACGGGTTGTCTACAATTTCGCAGTGACCTTTTGCAGGTTTTTTTTCATAGTTTTGCCATCCTAAGCACAGATGAGTGGTTCTTATAACGATTGCATATTATGTTTACAGTATCAACATGGATTCTTCACTTTACATTACTGCAATTTTAATGGTAGTCTGAGTTATTGTTATTAAAACGTGTAACGATCGTTTGTTACTGTTGACAGACACAGAGTCGAGCCGCAAACTGAGAGAGGAGTTTGCAAAATCATGCTTCGAGACACTTCTCCAGTTCTCGTTCATCATGCAGCAGCAGACAGGTGGCAGCACTGATGAGGAGGGTGCGATCACAAGACTCGCAGTCACTGCATTGTTACAGCGATGTCGTGACGTCATGCTGAAGTTTGTCGCCGATGAACGACTGAGTGGAAAATGTCCACTGCCCAGGTAAGTGGTTGAACATATCGTACGGACAATTAAGCCATTCTCATTTTGTTTAACTAAAACACCATTTTATGTCAATAAATAATTTGTCAGTGAAATAAATATGCCATTTTTATGACATATATAATAGCATGTGTTAACAAATGTATTTTCACTTATGAAATTGAAATATAATTTTAACCATGTTTCAGTAAATGATTTGTATAATTCCTCACAAAAACATACTAACATATTGTAGGAATAAATACCAAAACTGTAATATAACATTGTTAATTTAGATATGCTAGGATATTTCATAGAAATCGGCCATTTAGTTGCTTCGAAATCAGACCAATACCATGATAGTTATCCAATAATAATGTTAATTTCTTAAATATATTTATATATCATACTGGCTTTAAAAACATGTATCAGTAGAATGTGTAAAAAATGACATCAGCTGTCACTTGTGATTTAGTAAATCATGAGGTGATGAACAGAGTTTATACAAATATTTATTTCAAGATAAAAATTATTGCAAACAAATGTTTCTTATGTTGATAATAATACATTACCGTTTTCGATAATTATTTGGTGAGCCTCGTTGATAATACAGTAGCTGTATACACATGTGGGAGTTTCTCCAAACGTAGATGTGGTTTCTGTTTGCAGACCGCGGATGTCGGAAATGTCATTTGTGCTGAAGGCTGCTAGTACTTTGCTGATTACACTAAAGAGGGCGCCGCCTGCTAATGGTGAGTTGAGCCTATCACGGGTGTACACAGCTGTAATTTCTGTGATATCTCATTGCAACAAGTTTGTTACGATTAGAACCATGTTGACTTGTACTTTGAGGGTACAACATAACTTTGGCTTGTAGTTCAGTTACTTTTCTTGCAAGGGTGGCACTTAGCAACACATCAGCGGAATGCCTATTTTATCAGTATTTTTCCAGTGATGGCGCTTATTTATAGTTATTAATAACGATCATTATCGAGTTAGATGCCTATGATTTATTTTGGAATCAACCTACAGTTGTATTCCACAAACAGGTGTATAAAAGGCACACGCATGGACGCATTACAATCACCAAACAATGGGCAACCCCAAACACAGCCACCAGACCCCCACACAGTACTGCACCATAACATTGTCTTCTCTGGTTATTAGTTGACCAGAACTCAACACAGTAGATTATATAACAATACATTTTGCCATGAAGATGTTTGAAAATAGACCAGAAGGCCCTGAACTCATTTGGATGATTGTTGGAGTTTGTAATTATTAATAGATTGTTTTTGGTGAATTTTTTGGTGAATTTGCCTAGTATTTTCACTGTCTGCAGCTGCAACAAGACCTCTGTTTTCAGTTGACCAGAAGATCTGGGACCATGTGATTGGCCTGTACCCGGTGCTGGTCGATTGTATCACGTCTTCGTCACCCCAGGTGTGTCCCGCCCTGAAGGAAGTGCTGCACGAGTACAGGGACCTCCTCTCGCCCCCCGCCGGACACGCGACCAACGGCACCTGAACCTGTCTCGTCACTTCACACTGTCTATTTATTTCTATGCTACTGTCCAGCAACACACGCAACATTGCTGTGGCATCTGTATACAAGTGTGTAACTCTTCACAAATGCTGGTTGCCAGAATGCTGAGGCCACAATGCATTGTGGGTAGAAATTGGCTGTCATCGAATGGCGTCTACACACATGAACAGCTGCATTTTTGAAAAGAAGTTGCCGGTGCATAATCAAGTTTAATACCGATAGATGTGACACGAATGTTGTTGCTGTCGTATATGTGCTTAATAAATAAGACATGAAGTACTTTCTCTTATTAAGGCAAAGCTGGTCTTCTGGCAGACGCGTAGATTTCTGCAACCATCAGGACAAACAGTTCGCCATCTAATCACAAACATTTGTGGAAAACAGCGCCAATGCATGTGAAGAATCAGGAGTCATAATGGTATTTCTGATATTGCTGGGAAACGGAAATGCCGCTATAAATATACTCATCCTGATTCAGATCAATGCAGAGCTTGAACACGATTATGTCTTTATTATTTTGTATCATTGGTGCAATTGTATAGCTTTGTAGTAATTTAACACATAGGCTACAATGTTAATGGATAAATCTGGATTGGTGATTTAATTAGGAGTTATATGTAACACTAGTTTCCACGAAATAAAATTTCGCTGCATGCACCAAAGTTTGACTGATTTATCTATCACATGCTCCAATACAGTACTAAAATTTGACTCCAGGGAAAGAGCTTCCTAGTCATGGCAGAAAATTGTCGCCACCATATTCATGGTATGCATGTTACTTAGAGTGGGTCAACATTCCAGTTCTTCACATAGTAAGCAGAATCATTTAGGTATTTGGTCAATATAGCCAAAGAGAAAACGGGTTTCTTCAGAGGTGAGTTACTGTATATCAAAGAAGCAAGCATGTGGTTGACAGCAGGGTTGGATCAAGTATTGTACTCAAAGTGTAACAAGAGGCAACTAGTTGATGTAAGGCTCTTAAATGAGTTGATATGAACTAAGCAGTTTCAAGTAAATCCATATCTTCACGTCAGTTAACTCAGAATGCAGTCACAAAGGGGAAGATTCTCATATCTAATATCCTTGAGGTAGACTTGTTCCTCTTGACTAATAAATGCCAAGCGACAACGTCAGTTATGACACACCTGGTTCATAGGTTTGGTTTAAAAGTATACAAACATCATTCCCTATTGATCCTGAAGCTGATTTACACTTTTGTGTCCATCAAATAATACGTACAAAAACTAATTTGGAGCTTGGTACCATTATTCAACAGAGTCTATAAGTATAACCCTCTCAAAACATAAATAGACAACCTGTAGCTGAGAAAACACTTAATCAAAGTATGGGGTCGTAAACTAGTAGACTACTGTTAGTACTTCCACTTTGGTGACAGGCTAATAGGGAAGAGTAGGAATGCATGACATCAGACATTCCATGAAGGTGCTTGTAGTAAACTACAGGAATAGTATATTTAAGTGTGGCTGCAAACAGCCGTGTCACTACTCGAGTAGAACTGCACAAACACTTTTTGGGACATGTGCTCAATACATGTACTAGAACCTGGGTTTTTACCAATACTTCTCTCCTATTTTGCTTATGTGACAAACATAAAACGTCCTGATTACATCTACAGTCACTTAATGTTATATTTAAAGAGTTAATAATTGGCACCTGAATATTCTCACTTGTTGATAATTACAACTTAAACGTACTTGACTAAATATTTCTGTCATTTTGTAATGAATGTAATTTTATTGCGATTACTTTCAGGACAACAAAGTAACCTAAATATCAAGGTGACCACATTTGCCAGACTGATTTCATTAACATAATTTTAAAGAATTACTTTAAAACTGTCTCTAATTATGATGTAGCTGTAATGTTGACATATAAACCGAGGCTTGATTGTATCGGTCGTTAGTTTGATCAGCCTGAAAGCACACACACTAACACCTGATTAGATATGTAAATGAAATAACAACTCCAAAGCCATGGTGCTACATATTTACTGAAGACAAACCAAATGAAGACAGGTTTTGAAGGGCAACTTAGAGAGTTCTGTCAACACGAATACATCTACAATATTGTACCATAGATAGAACAAAAACACCTAATTGACATATTAAATAGTTTTACAGCCACAAGACATTGCATGTATAACTACCGGATACACACATCAACCGACACAAATCGTTTTTAATGTCGTCATTGTACACCTATTTTTAACACTCAATTACAAGACAATTTATAAACTGTGACCATTCAACACTGATTTACAGCAACATTTACCTAGGTACAGCTAAACCTGCTACAAAGTCGACTAAACCGAATTATCATTACAGGACTTTCCACATCCAATATACTATAGTAACGATTTCTGAAACAATTAGGATGGAAATCATGAACCTGTTCTAAAGTTCTAGTCACCAATATTTTTCTATAAACTGCAATACTGTTATGCTTTAATTTGAACATTAATTAATGGTCTAAATAAATTAGACATTTGTTACAAAATTGCAACTGCTTCTATTTGGGCAACTCTGGGACAAGTGAAGCTGAACCTGAAGAATACAATGAATTTACAATATTTTAGCAAGAGATTAGAAAGACATATTTCCTAGTGAATGCATGTTATACTACAACTGCCGGTACAATACTCCAACAAAGCCGCACTGTTTGCCCCACCCTCCCCTACTTAAGGTAATGACAGAGAACTTTAGCTGCAACGGTAAACATAATCGTAACTACATACATACGCTATTATAAAGCACGCATATTTCAACTGAAAATTAATCGTGTAAATGTGTAATGAGCACACAAAGCTAACTATTACAATTACCTTGAAGCTTACAAAAACATGTCAAATTAATTCACCATGGATGTATTTACAGAGAAACCAGCGACTGTTGAGCAAATCTGATTCATTGGTCACACATATAGGAACTTTCAATGCAAACATCACCTTGGAATTATGTTTGTCTTTGCTACGCTCTTATAAGACTTGCCCGCCGTTAGTTGCACGGATAACAAGGCACGAGTCATTTGCATCTGTGACAACTGCAACTATGAAAGCTAATAAGAAAAAAATTTCATTTTAAATTACGAACTCGAGTGAAGTCAGCGAGACAAATATTTCACTATACACACAGTCTATATGACGGACAAGGTTAATAAAACATACATTTGGTGATCGCAAAATTATCATAGTTCTGTGTATAACAGTCACCTGGACGAAAATTGCATACGTGCAACAGTCATTTATTCTCTGGTCAATCTGTGGCTGGACCCTGCCACTGGCATTACCACCCTGCAACCTGACACGACTACATTTCACTCGAATCATGGCTTACAAAACCAACACATCTTTGATAAACATCACGAAAACGCTGGCCAGACCACATCGGATAACTGAATCAGTTGCACTAGACCAGGGCAGAAGTCTCCGAGTGCTAACAGAGACATTCCGCTGCAGAAGACATCACATACACCTGCCAAGATGGCACAAGAATCTGTGATATCATCTGCATCGTTGAGCCAGGGACTTTGCTACTCACACACACCCACACCTATCAAGGGTTCAGCTCCTGTGTCTACACTCTACAGTCAAGCTGCCCAGCCACCCTGACCTCCAATAAACAGAGGAGATTGGCTCAAAACTGGTGCACAGACAAAATTTTGTGATTTAAACAGACTATGCCCGAACGTGACATTTACAATTTCTGTGTGCTTCAGCGAAATTCCCCGTTTAAATGAACGTATGCCTAGCGAGTGCGGCACAAACAGAAATTGTGGTATTTCTGGCCGGCATGTCCCCTTCTGACAAGACGCATATCCATTAAAATAATGACTCGTTTCATTCATGGACACAATGTCAATCAACTGAGAGACCCCAACACTCTTTGCAGCAGTGATCTACCCTGCCAGACACCAGTGCACCCCGTGGTGGGGCATTACAGAAGCACACAACCGCCCTTCTTTCGCTTCTTCACCTGCAGTGCCGCCCTGGTGGCTGTTTCAAACACCTCTCGGACGCCGTCTTTCGTCTTGGCCGAGCACTCGAGGTATGCGTAGGCGTTGATCTTGTCAGACATGGCGCGTCCCTCCTCTGGTCGCACTGGCTCCTGTTTCATCTTCATCAGTTCACGCTTCGTGTTCTCGTCGTTGCGCAAATCCTTCTTGTTGCCCACCAGGATGATGGGCACGTTCGGGCAAAAGTGCTTCACTTCAGGCGTCCACTTCTCGGGGATGTTCTCGAGACTGTCAGGACTGTCGATGGAGAAGCACATGAGGATGACATCGGTGTCGGGGTAGGAGAGCGGCCGCAGACGGTCGTAGTCCTCCTGGCCAGCCGTGTCCCACAACGCCAGCTCAACCTGCACACAAACATCACAACGTCAGGAAGAATTCACCAAGTCACCTGTTCACAAACATTTCAGAAATTGACAAACAACGTGCCAGCCAGATTTAGTGTCAACATACGACATGTCATGTTACACACGGTCAGACCCAGAGTTAACAGGTCATGTGTGCACAATGTATACACTACACATACCCATCAACATCACAGGCAGCTATACCACTTTTGTTTACCATCGAATAACATTTTATTATACACATATCACTTTAGTCAACTCCTTATAAAAGTGTTCATATTATAGGCAATTTTAAGATAGAATGGTGCAAAAGGTGAACAATAAATACTACTTTCGCATGACCTGGAGATTAGTAATTTTGACTCAGAACTCTGCTTTAAATACACAGACATTTCAGAGGTAATGAGTCTCACAGTTTTCATTTAACGTTTTATTTTATAATATTGATAGTATTACACAGCATTTCAGCGCATTCGTACAGTTTAATAAGTACATTTTCCTAAGATAATTTGTTTAGCTATGGTACACAGCTTAATTTTGTTTAATGTCTACCTACTCCTACACCAGCATTATCGTGACATTTTGAATTGATCTGAAACTTGTCAGCATATGACATCTTGTGCAAATCCTTCACCTTGGGGTAGTGCCGCATTAGTGGACTCAAAGATTTTATTATACTGACCATTTATAAAAATCCTGAATAAGCTCATTTCTGACAGACATAGGCAACCCGAGAAGTTATTTTAAGTCATCACCACTAATGTGTATTAAGTGCTGGCTCTGGTGGACGGTTGAATGAAGTGCTACCACCTGGTGTCATGTTGGGAAACTGGACACCTCTCATGATGTTCAATGACACAACTTGACAGCTGCCGTCGTTTGTAGTTGGGGGTTGCACCCGACATCCTGTTCTATTTGTTGCAGACCATTCGCCCACCAACATTTCATATGTGACAAGGCAGGGCTTTATGCAGGACCAAATTATTGGCAGTTACACACATTTTAGTGGACACATGGATGTTAAGTGTTAAGCCAGTTTACAAACTTTAAATGTGTCTGATGATCTGAAGTGGACTACAAACATACACCTGACTCATTTACACTCACTTCTAAGGCATAACTGACAGTATCTATCATTTTGGAACACCTTTTTTTCCTCCTTCATTTTTACCCGTCCAAATGATTAGTCTCTGCACAAAACTATGGTGACAGCTTTCTTCCTCTAATACTGTCCTTTGAGTTTTTATCATGAGTTAACAAGACCATTTTAAGTTTACATCATTACCTTTTGAATATGTAAATGCAACAGTGCATACAATACTTCAATAAACATTAACTTTAGGAATTGTAGAAACTTACTAGTAAAATGGAAGGACAGCATTTTGTAATTTAGGGGTAATGTCTGGTTTACAAAAGAACACTTCCCGACTGTACTTTGAAACTTTCCCCAAGTGTAACAATTTACATGTTATATTTAACAAGCCTCCATTACTAAACAAATTTACCAATATTCTGACAGTACAGTGACATGATCGAAATCAGAAATGTCCCAATTTAGTCCAATTACTTACTATACAGCCATGTTCCAATGGTTTCATAGGCTTATACATGAATTACCACATAAGCTATACTGATAGGTGTCTTTATAATTTAGATGTTTGAACAGTGACAACACAGTTAAATGTATACCATCATTCAAACTCTGTCCAGTAATGATTAACCCATTACACCCAAACACCCGTGTCCATATAGCAACTCTGACCCCATATGCAGGTGGCTGCTTTACAGTGACCGTAATTGCCATGTCACTGCACTAGGGATTCTTTCGAAGGATTCAATATTCTTTAAAATGAGCATTACACAAAGTTAGGAAATTAAGCAGAAAGTGACATGGCAAATATTAGGTGCATCCATATTGTGCACAGACAATACGGGCTTCTAAAGTATCTGAGCAAATCAAGAAGTTATTTGAGTTTATCTCACAAAATTAGATTCAGCCAGTTACTAGGGTTGCAATGTTCATAAAATTATTGTTGTCTAAACAATGTTTTCTGAATGGCTAAACAATATCAAACTGCTACAATGTTACTATTAGTTATTACCCCAGGCAACGGCTGCAAAACCACACATAATTAAATTATAAACTTTGTGTGGACCTATCATTATTAATACTTACCATGACATGATTTTCAAACTAAGTGCGTAGTTTATGATGAGATTTTATTACAAGGCAGTACCATCTCAATACAACAGCGTTATAATTTGAACGGTGCGCTACGGTGAATGATGCACTATTATAAGTACAAGAAGCTTAGACTAACAAACAAGCCATTTATTGACGGACAGTCAATGGCTCTAGGCATGCAAAGTTGAAACAAAGAATAAATTATAGTGGCCAGTATAAATTGAATCTGTGCATCCTACACATGACATCCTAATGGTTTTACACATACAAGCAAATATCGATAAAAAAATCTCCACATTACACAAACACAGATGTAATTTTGTGATACACAGCACTGTATCAGTTACAATAATTAATTATTCCTGTCTCAGGTCAACATCAGATACAATTGTGAAACACATTTGACCATATTGGTCTAACATTACAAAAAATAAGCAATTTATTACAGAGTCCGATACATCGGAAGATCTGGGACAAAAACTAAGAAGTTTAGCAAACGTCTTCTAAGGCCAAGACAAATAACCCTTCCTACACACTGCACGCTAATTTTATGCCTTTTTAAAATACCACCTTTTGTAAAATTGCCTTGGGGTAACTCATTTCTAAATTACTTTAACTATCATAGCCGCCACCGTGGCTATAGTTTTAATTAACAGTGTAGAACAGCAGGTATATGGAAGCAACATGACGTAGATTTTTCACCAACTCTCACTGTGCGTGACCTCTCAAAATATATTAACAATGTTTGGTATAAAGTATAAACAGCATGTTGCTGCGTGAAAATATTCAGTGTTACTTCTAGCACCACTGAGAACTTACCACATAATTACGCACCTTGGTAAGAATCCATTTCTCTACTCCCAAGGAAATTAAACATATGCAAACTGTTTCAGTAGCATAGACTTTACAAAAGGAACCGTACATAAAAAGCCCTGTACTAAGAAGTATGTTGAAAAGTGGCCAGTGAAGGCATGCAGCCAGGGATCACGAGATGATAATTATATTAGTGAGGACAGTAGACGTCTTCAGTGATTACGGATCAGACCAAGAGTATTGGACACGTTGAAGCCACTGCAACGCACATCACATAATCGCAAATTTAATAAATTTACAGTCGACAGTAACTGTAACTGAATGCGTCACCCCAACCACCTAGACATCATATGCCAGTTTCTCTCTAGTTGCCCATCACAGCAAGCATTCGATGGGGTATATACCCATTGAATGCACATCACCGCCTCTGTTCTGTTACTATCACTACCAGACCAGAATGACAACGCTGCTAAAAAATATTGACCAAGTCATCCACAGTAATAACTCTGCTTATGATTCGACAATAAGATAAAGCATAATTTTGAAAACGACACCAAATCAATTTGGTGCACGACCCAACCATTTAAACCGACACAATACTTGGCTCTTTTCCTGCCAGATAATATGTTGTCTTTCTTCAAACTACAACAGAGACGAACAGCCCTGCACTTGATTGACAAATGACACGTTATTCCTAATGTTTTATTTGATAATAATAATTACGCTTCAACAGCAGACACAGTATTCACTGTTATCCCTGGTCGTGCCCATCCGATGTATACACAAACATGGTCGCCGCTAGACACACGCCACAGTGAATATCACAACCTCACCGACACTGTCTAGCAACAACTACAGAAAAGGAAGAACTACTGCCGCCGCCGGCTTATAGGATGATACACTTCCTGCGACCCTTCTTCTTCACTTGCAGCGCCGCCCTGGTGGCTGTCTCGAACACCTCGCGCACACCCTCCTTTGTCTTTGCCGAGCACTCGAGGTAGCCGAAAGCATTGATCCTCTCGGCCATGCCGCGGCCCTCTTCGTGTTTCACGGGCTCCTGTTTCATCTTCTTCAGTTCCTGGATCGTTGTAGCGTCGTGCCGCAGGTCCTTCTTGTTGCCCACAAGGATGATGGGCACGTTCGGACAGAAGTGACGCACCTCGGGCGTCCACTTCTCGGGGATGTTCTCGAGACTGTCGGGACTGTCGATGGAGAAGCACATGAGGATGACATCGGTGTCGGGGTAGGAGAGCGGCCGCAGACGGTCGTAGTCCTCCTGGCCCGCTGTGTCCCACAATGCCAGCTCAACCTGCACACAAACATCACAACGTCAGGAAGAATTCACCAAGTCACACATGAAATATATAATCACTTTATTATAAATATACTGTGTTCATCCCATTAAGCATACGGCAGCTTAAAAAAATTTTTAGAGTCAAAAATATGTCAAAAAATCATCCTAATATGTACACCATTTGTTGTTTCTCAAAAGCATTTAACTGGGTTTCTTTTCTACTAAAACGTGCTGGGTTTTTGTTCTGCACTGTCATCAATATTTACGAATATTCATGCCGAGATAGAAGGTTTTGTCAAGCAGTTGTGCTTAACATCATGAATTATGAATCAAACATAACAGTTAGCAGTAGTCTTGGAGGGACACACATGTGCTGCAGAACATACAATCTCAAATATGGACATAGAGCCAACCAGTCTTTAACAATTTGTAATCAAGTTTGTCAATAAAGATGTACGTTTGTCAATGTAACTTGAATCTGGTGTGTTAGTAGTTAATTACAATACATTGTGGATATGACAGTCAGATAGCTAAAAAAATAATGGTTTACATTTATTATTGGTATGCTTAAAAGGATGAATACTGTATATAAAATGCAGCTATGACTGCATAGCACTGTCAACAGCATTTTGAATGCAGTGTGTTAATCAAATATATATCATGCAGAACAAGTCAACAGCATACGCAATGTTGGTATACGGGCAGAAAAGCATCTGTATAAATATGTAATTATACTATTATTATAATATGAAAATGGCAATGTCCCACAAACCATGCTGTCAGTGTAATTGATCAATAATGCAGTGATTAAAACAAGACTTCTCAAGCTTCAACTAACCTGACAATCTCACAAAGGACAATCTCACAAAGGTCTTTTTTCTGATTTAATTTTTTTCTGATTTAATTTTATTTGCCATGGCATGGCATACAACCCCATGTATGAAGAACTTAAGATTGCCACAATGTGTTTCAGGCACCAAGGAATAGTGTCATTTACCAGCAACAACAAAATGTTATTGTGACTGTGGTCAAGTCAACAAACAATCAGTTTTTGTGTTCACATTTTGTCATCTATGTGAAAGGAAACTTAAAATGGACTGTGGAATCATCCATTTTATCACAGTTAAATAATTACAGAAACGCATCCCGGTTGCTAGCAATTTAATCCAAATATATAGAATACCCAAATTCAAAGGTCTGACGAAATAACGTTTGTGAATAATTATTTTATGAATTGGTTAGTTTTGTCCGTCAAACCTACTCCATGGTGAACATTAAATGATGTAACGTTGGATAACAAACACGGGTATCAGTCATAAACAGAACGAGCAGATAGCACAGAAAGCAACACATAATGTTACCATTAGAGACGTAACTGGTTGACAAACCAAGTTTTCTGTCCATGGTTTAGTCGGCAAAAACCAAACGAGAAACACCACAAACGCACAACCAAATTAGTAAACAACTAAAACAACAAAACCATGCCAGTTAGGTCAACAATTTTCATGCAGTGCATAGACGGAAAAGAGCAACTCACCACATTAAGAAGTTAAGATAGAATTGCTAGCCGAATCACGTAAATGGAAAATAAGGCGCGAAATGATCCACGACTAAGACAAAGGCAGACGAAACGTTCCTACTGACAGCTCGAAAATCGTCACAGAGGAATGACAGAGTTTCCCGCAACATTTGCAGGGTTGACAAAGCTCAAGAAATACATACTAGTTTATATTAAAATATATACACTCATCAGTGCTTAATAATTAACTGGTGGATTGTTTCCCTTGTCAGCAAATAGTTATAGCACTACTGGTATAATTGTGGACTAAAATTATACAAAACATCAAGAAAATTCAGCTAAAATGGTGAACCCAAAAAGGAAAACTTCAGCCATTTGTTTGTATTAAAAGTGTAAGCTGACAATCTGGTATTTATCATTTCTGCGAAACAGACTAATATTGCATAAAATTATTATGTAAATACACCTGCTGTTATAACTACACCTGAATCCCATAAATGATAGCTAAATGAAGAATTTAAACAAATAAATGTTCACGTGTAAACAAGTATAATTTATGGGGTTGTGGAGACAATTACTTGTAAGTTTAGCACAAGTTGTCTAGAATTTTTTTATAATACAGACCCACATTTTCACAAGGTCACATTCTTCAACTTTGTATTGTTTCTATCCCTGGTGTTTATCCAGTAAGACATGTCTTGTCGTCAAAGATATGGCTAGTTATTTGCGACACCAACACAATACAAAAATCACCAGATGTCCCAGAAATGTTCGTTCACTACCCTTTCACCAGATAACTAATTACACACCACCAAAGAACCACAACTTGTGTGTAGTATCTTTATACAGAAAGATGCCTCATAACATGAGGATGCACTGTTGCATAATGTTTAATGTCATCATCATGACATATTTACCAACAGTGTCCTGTTAGCAACTGTTGTATTTCATGTTTGATGTGCACTGTTCAAAACCTGGCTACTAACTAAGTGCAACATGTAGAACGGTATTTGACTCTGCTTCGACTGAATTTAACAAACCTGTTTGCCGTCAACTTCAATATCTGCTACATAGTTCTCAAAGACTGTGGGTACATAGACTTCTGGGAACTGGTCTTTGCTGAAGACGATCAGAAGGCAGGTTTTACCACAGGCACCATCACCAACGATTACCAACTTCTTTCGAATTGCTGCCATCCTGACCTAGAAATCTGAAACACAAAGTATATTCACTAATCAATCAAAAGACATACACTGTTAGATAACTTGCCACTAATGCCCAACATTCAAAAAGAGGGACATCGAGTTACCTCTGCAAATTGATTCATAAATATGTCACTTCAATTAACAAAGTTGACAGCAAAAGTGTAATCTTTTTTCATCAAAATTGTCCTTTTGAAGGGTCTCCATAATCAATGGTATAAATGACAAGCAAATTCTATACCACACTTTGCTGTTATGATTGAAATCTATGTAACCTAGACGTTAGTCACATTAAAGTAAAAAAGCATGGGTATAACACAAACAATAATTTTTTACCACAGAGAGTTTTGTTTGTTAGAAACACAAATGAACATCAATTCCTCAGACAGGTTCTAAAACTAAAAGCCCATGTCAGAAGTGACTAGTTATACAGTATTTCTTTCAATTTGTTTGTTCTAGTCAACAAGGATATGACAGAAAGGTGATGCTATTGTGTTTGTGTCTCTAAGGTGACTCACTGGCACAGTCTGGTCATGACGTGATTTATTTGTGATTTTCCGTATGACTCAATTACAGAGGTGGGACTGAGGGCTATGTTTCAAACAGACCATTCCAGAAAACTTAAATTAGCTGGGTTGAAAAACAATATATGACAAACATGCTTGGTTATGAGGTATGGTAGTGCCAGACCAAGGCTAGAGACTTACAATAAACAAAACAAGTTGATCAGTTGAGATGAATCACACTATTCAGTATTCAGTTTCACACAGGTAATATATATTATAACCAATGTAACGACAAGTGATTATCACCAAACGGATAAAGAAAACATTCAGTTACTGTATTTACAATGCCTTGCTACTATGCTTCATATATGTATCAGTTACTTTAAACTTGACCTAGTTTTGTATAAACATCGACTGGCATTGTAACAGCGAAACAGTGACATGTACTATTTCATAGAACTTTTTAAGAAAAGAAAATGTCTTCATAGATTACTGTTTAGCAGAATGAAATTCAGATATATATCGCTGGATTCAATGTCACAATGTACACTACTCAATAGCCTATTGGCACTGCTTGGAAATGTCGCAATATACCAATGCAATGGTAATTAATCAGCGTATGTAAAATGGAAGCATGTAAAATAACCCAGAATACAACTGAAATTACGATAAACAAGTGTTTGTTTCACCATTAGTATAACTATATATTAGAAAATCTGACAGATGAAAAAGTTCAATAATGATAATGTCAATGTAAGGTTTGAGCTAGAATAAATGCCATAATACGCAACTTTACAGAGATCGGTGTAACTTCTAAATATGATGAGACAAAACGGGATGTGCCTATAAATTGACTAGTTGTCAGAACAAAGGGATTCACAAGTGGTAAAGGTTTAATTTTCGACCAAAGCCCAAACACACAATAAACCGGAACCTTGATTGAACGATTGCAGGCTTGCTTTGAAGGGGCGTATTACATTTTTGACTTAAAATGGAAACACAATGGTACACGTGTGAGTATCATGACTTTGACGACACCTCCAAGTGGTTCGTATAGATATAGTGTTGTAAATTAATGTAGTTTTCCGATAACAATAGGTTTTTAACGAGGAAGTGGGATCGCATGATTTAAGCGATGAGGTCATCCATTCATTCAACATGGCGGACACCACCCCAATTCGTTTGAATTATACACCGTTTGTTCAAAGTAACTAGCTGTTACTATACACATAATAAATTAGTATATGTTTAAATTAATCAATAACACACGTTATATGTAAATTGATGTAGTATCTTCAAATTTAATGAGCACTTTGCAAGGGCACCGACTCGGGACTCTTGTCTTAAAATAGACGATACTACCGCTTGCAAAAGCAACTCTTTGGGCAGAATCACACAATTAATCCAGCAAAGTTCAACCTTAGTATATATTCTACATTCACATCACAATCAACTTACCCTAAGAAATCACCCTACCCGTAAAGGAACTTATTGAAAGACAGCCAGTATCTCACAACAGCATAGACGTGCGATTTTACCGACCACACCTCAATTTGCTGTAGAGGGGGATCGAACAATTGCTCTGGAATTTCGAGTGACGTATGAATTTGCTAGTCTCGCTTTGCAGATTCTCGTTTTGCTGCGTGAACTCGCTGATAAGAGTGTGAATGGTGGCGCCGCCTCGCGGAACCTAGTTCTTCATAAACGCCGACTGCAACCTCGTTTGTGGTTCCCAAAACATCCAATAGCGTCCTGTTTAGATATCCGATATGACTAACAACCACCACTTAAAATTTCCTAGGTTCCCAAACACCTCAAACTACACCCTCCAAACCTCCAATGTATTTGAGACCTCGACCGGTTCTCTTTCCCCTTGACCGGAACCCTTGTCTTAGCGGGTAGTGGAGAGGATGTGAACTCGTACGTACGTACCATGCATGCAAGGCCATGTCACCTTCCCTAAACCTACACGAGAGGGGGAAACGCACACGGAATGTGCACGTGTTTGGGTGTGCAAAGCCACTTTAGAAAAAAACTTACACAATTCCTGACAAATATCCATGTGATATAGTGACAGTGTAGGCTACGAATAATTTATGTTAGAAAAGATGCGTCAGTGTGAAGTAAATTTAACTGAGAAATGTCAACATAAAATGTAATTCTAATTATAGTAAACTGTGCCATGCCATGCCTGATTTAATCAAGCTTGTATGTGTCTGTCTCGTAGACCTCAAGCGTTCAGGTATTCATATAGTCGATGTTTTCGAAAAATCGATCGGTGGACATGAATTTCCCTGTCTGTCTTATCTGATTAGTGATTTTGAACATGTAGTGGATTTGCAACAAGTTGAGCAGATTATATAACCAAACATGTTTGAACATTGAATTCTTTATTGGAATTATATATACGTAAACGTCAACAATGCTTGTGTGTGAGAACACAGACGCACAAACAGGCGCGCGCACCACACATATAAACCCGCGCACGCACGCACACATCAGTTAACATAACAGTTGAATTGATCTGATTTAAAGTAAGTTTGATGAAGTAATGTTCGTCATTGGCGAGAGAGTAACATTTAATGTTGATCATATGCAGTGACAATAATATCCTAAGCACCCTCCTTCTCACAGGTGACTTCCCGAGGGCGTGGGTTCTACTTCTTGAGTACATAGAGGTCGCTGCTATAATACATACACACATATATATATATATATATATATATATATATATATATATATATATATATATATATAAAATATATATGGGTATATAGCAAACATAAATATGTATACATATAATATATACATTGTATATATAATTATGTATGTATGTATGTATGTATGTATGTATGTATATATATACATTTATATATAAATATTATATATAT
>JAODUO010000304.1:150000-207500 GCA_025642075.2 Ridgeia piscesae | reverse complement strand
GTATTTTATGTATATATATATATATATATATATATATATATATATATATATATATATATATATATATATATATATATATATATAGACTATTTGTCCGAAATAAACATACTACTATTAAAACAATGAGTTTTAGATAGCGTTCCCCGAAAAACCCCATTAAGAATAGTACGTTTTCAGAAATAATAATTGTGACTTATTCATTTGAAGGTAACTGGGTCTGACCGTTTTTTTAATACCACCCATGGGAACGGAATAGGCAACGTCGTTTTAAGAAACGTGTCCGCGGGTACTGGAAATGCATGAGTATGAAAAAAGTAGCATTTCGCATTCACTCTGGCCGCAGGGGGGTCTAACTATTTTTTTATCGATGGTTCATTTTGGGTGGAGTATATTTTAAAATATTAGTTTTAACTGCATTTAACATGGCGATTCCGCAGACATTTATAACATTTTAAGCGACATGTATAACTTACAAACAATTTTCACTTCAGTTGTTGTTGTACTTTCAAACTTATCTCCCCGTATTCTGTTCCAGGCAGTGCATGTCGCTAGAAAATGTCCGCTCATCGGGTGTTTGATTGCAAGGTTAGCGCCATCTTGAGACATCACGTGTTGCCCATATTTGGTGTAGACGCGCCATCTGTACTTCGCCGGCGGATTGGCTCTGGATCGGCAAGTCAATTTATCTCCGAAACTCACACGGTGTGTTCCATTTGCGGTAGGAAATATAGATGTGTTTGATGGAGAATCTGCAATCAGAGCAAGCGAAATCAAAAAATAATTATTGTAAAATAAATCGAACGAGGTGTGCTGAACGTTACAAGTTAGTTATATTTTTCAATGCGTGATACAAATCAAGTGTAGTCCTATTAACTTAATCAATACAAGAGACATACATGCAATTGCTTCGCTTAGTATTCCAACATGACAAAAGTTAAGCAGTTGGTTCTTTGTAAATGTCATCACCATCCAAATGCGTACCGTACCGGATGTTCTAAATGAGATCTTTCTCATCAAGGACAACATACGTGACGTTTACACCGAACTAACATGACTATCTGACACGGCTCTTACTCAAGATTGACATGACGGTCCGACACGACATCCACACAGAACTGACATGATAATCCGACACTGAACACTTACACTAGTTTGGCAATCCGACATGACACTTACACTGACATGATGATCCGACACGACACTTACACTAACATGACAATCCGACATGACACTTACACTGACATGACAATCCGACATGACACTTACACTGACATGATGATCCGACACGACACTTACACTAACATGACAATCCGACATGACACTTACACTGACATGACAATCCGACATGACACTTACACTGACATGACAATCCGACATGACACTTACACTAACAGGACAATCCGACATGACACTTACACTGACATGACAATCCGACATGACACTTACACTGACATGATGATCCGACACGACACTTACACTGACATGACAATCCGACATGACACTTACACTGACATGACAATCCGACATGACACTTACACTGACATGACAATCCGACATGACACTTACACTAACAGGACAATCCGACATGACACTTACACTGACATGACAATCCGACATGGCACTTACACTGACATGACAATCCGACATGACACTTACACTGATATAACGATCTTACACAACATTTACACAGCCGACACGACTCGAGCATGCGATGACATGACGATCTTACACAACACATTGATATGACGATCCGACACGACTCGAGCTCCCTCTGACATGACGATCTGACACAACACTTACATTGACATGACGATATGATACGACACTTACACTGACATGACGATCTGACATAACATTTACATTGACATGACGATCTGATACGACACTTACACTGACATGGCGATCTGAAACAACACTTACATTGGTATAACGATCTGATACGACACTTACACTGACATGACGATCTGAAACAACACTTACATTGGTATGACTATCTGGTACGACACCTACACTGACATGACGATCTGACACAACACTTACATTGACATGACGATCTGATACGACACTTACACTGACATGACGATCTGACACAACACTTACCCAGCATTGACATGACGACCTGACACAACACTTACACTGGACTGACATGACGATCTGACACGAGTGGACGTATGCGGCATGCTGTGTCTGGCCGTGGTCAAAATGTCCACTTTTCGCGAGACTGGAACTGCCTGTGCCATTACGTTGTTCGAGAGCTATTGACGGGGGAAAGGTAGTCCTGCACACCGCCGACACCCCGTCCATCCAGCGGGTGGCGGCCAGACGTATGGTGCACTTACACCGACCATCGGCATAGGTGGTTTCCATTTTACCCGGTAGTTGGAGCCACTGCATTTCCGGTTCCGCCAAACCACTGTACGTAATTTGGCTCGTCAAAACGACGGAATCGTTCTCGACGGTAGACGTGTCGACGAAACAAGTTGGATTGGCGTCTGTGAAACAACGGCTGCGTGTGACGAAGTAGTTACCGAGTGCAGCATTTATTAGTTTATAATATGTTGTTATTGAGCAAATATAAATACGTTATCAATCGTTTGACGTGCACAGCGATAAGACATACACACATGCGTTGTTACTAAGATGTACTTTTCGTAGAACGTATGATTTATGTAGATAGGTAAATTGAAGGTAAGCTTTGCACAGTATTATATGTCACTCTGGTTCAACCAAATGCTGTATTTATGACGTTGGGGAGCATTCAGGTAGGCTATAGTTATTGCGCAAAGATGGGAGAACGGGAGAACATGGGATGTACGATCGCACTAATGAATAACCATGCACATGAGATAAAGAATAGCGAATAGTAAGAATTATTCATGACAATACCAGATGACTTTAGAACTGCTAGCTGCTCACCTAGTACTGTGACATGTAATTCGCCTGTTTCGTTTGAACCAGGTATGACGCAAGTGTATATTCCAGAGTCGTTGTGGGACACGTTAAATATTAGTAAACTGTCGTGTGTTATTTTATACTTGTCTTCAGTGTTGCTGATGTTTACAACAGTTCCGTACGGCTGCGTTTTCCGCCACACTGATGACGTCGTCACGCTTGACTTGTCGGTTGTCACGCTTGACTTGTCGGAACAGTTGAGCTGCACATTACTGCCGAGTAATGCGACAATGTTCCGTGGACCGACTCGTTCTAGGTGCCTGTCTTGGCTGTCACCTGTCAACAATGGTATGGTAATGGTAGCTATGAAAATAAGAGATATGAAGGATAATAAATCACCTGGAGTGGATGGGATTCCTCCCAAATTACTATTGGAAATTGTAGAACAAATCAGCATACCGCTTGCAACAGTGTTCAATTTGTCATTAGAGGAGGGAATAGTTCCGTTAGAATGGAAAGAAGCAAACATTATACCATTATTTAAAAAAAGGTTCGAGAAACAAGTCAGAGAACTATAGACCAGTGAGTTTAACATCGGTGATTTGTAAACTATTAGAAAGACTAATTAAAGATCACCTGGTTGATTTTCTTGTTAAAAATAAATTGATAAACCCATTTCAACATGGGTTTTTAAAAGCGAGGTCATGCTTAACAAATATGTTATGTTTTTTGGAAGATGTCACAAAGTGGCTAGATGAGGGATCACCAGTAGATATAATCTACTTAGATTTTAAAAAAGCCTTTGACAAAGTGCCACACCAAAGACTACTACTTAAACTAAAGGCCCATGGCATAGGAAATGGAATGATCAACTGGATAGAAAAATGGCTTATTGGTAGAAGACAAAGAGTAGTAGTTGATGGGGAGGTTTCAAACTGGAAAGCGGTTTTGAGTGGAGTACCGCAGGGATCAGTACTGGGACCTATTTTATTCTTAATATATATCAATGATTTGGATGATGACATAACAAGCAAGGTGTTGAAGTTTGCGGACGACACAAAAGTGTTTAGGAAAATTAAAAGTGATGCAGATAGACAGCATTTACAAGATGATCTTAATAAGTTGATAGAATGGTCTGAGAAGTGGCAAATGCTGTTTAATTTTGGAAAGTGTAAGTGCCTTCACACAGGACATGGGAATGAAGATGCACAATATACAATGGGTGATACTGTACTAAATACTACCTTAAAGGAAATGGACTTAGGGTTAACTATTAGTGCTGACATGAAGGTATCAGAGCAGTGTGGAATTGCAGCAGCGAAGGGAAACCAAATTCTTGGATTAATTAGGCGAAATATAGTGTACAAAGAAAAGAACTAATAATACCGCTGTATAAAACAATAGTTAGGCCTCACTTAGAATATTGTATACAAGCATGGAGGCCATATCGCAAGAAGGATATTGATATGCTAGAAAGAGTACAAAGGAGAGCAACCAAAATGATACCAAAACTCAGGAATATTAGTTATGAAATGCGTCTAAAAGAATGTGGCTTAACAACACTAGAAACCAGAAGATTGAGAGGAGATCAGATTGAGGTGTTTAAAATATTGAATGGATATGAAAATATTGACAGAAATATTTTTTCACAGTCAAGGAAGAGAGAAGGACTAGAGGACATGGAGTTACATTAGCAAAGAAGCAGTGTAGACTAGATATTAGAAAATTTTCATTTTCACAAAGAACAATAAACGAATGGAACAGATTATCAGCTGATTGTGTAGGTGCTAGCAGTGTTAATATATTTAAAAATAAAATCGACATATACCTAAGAAGGGCGGGGTATACTTAGATAGATAGGTTGGACTCTCGATAAGCCAAATGGCTTCCTAGTCCACCTGCCATCTAGAGTTGAATCTCTAGGTGGCAATCTTGTTAAATCTTGTTAAATCTTGTTAAATCTTGTTCTTGTTAAATTCTTGTTAAACAAAGATGGCGCCACGTGTCTCAAATTTTATTCGGTACAGTCACAACAGCAACCAAAACAATCGCATCTCTCAATTTATTAGTAGCATACGGAAAACTCTGATGTCCGCTGCTGTCTATATGCGTAGAGCGCAATGGCTCAGGAGTAGAGCTTTGAACTCTCGACTAAGAGAACCCTAGTTCGAATCCTGTGCTGCCGTGTTATAACCTTGAGCAAGTTGTTTTCACTCTACATTACTCCACTTCGCTCAGCTGTATAAATGAGTACCTGGCTATAGAACAGGTCAACCAGGGAAGTAAAGTATAAAAACGTTTTGAGCAGTCCTGAGGACCGAACACTGCGCTATATAAGAACTTACCTTTTTCTATGCCACAAGAGATGTTTTTCGTTAAATTTTACCAAATATTATACTAACATTAGAATCTGTCCCACAGACTACACGTCCTTGCAGAGAACGAGCAAAAGTTTGTTTGCACTGGTGGTGTAAATCTGTCAAGAATACACAAGCAAATACGTGGCGTGATAACTGGCACCAGTGGTTGGTACTGGAAAGAGGCAGTCAGTTAAAAGGCGTCGTAAAACGTACGTTTCGTCAGTCTGACATAACCAATACATATCCGCCCAGAAGATTAAAATGACGTTGGAACCGGTGGGTTTCGAATGGCCGAGTCCCCAATTCTTTTGGTAGGGAGTAGAAGATAAAGGCTAGCCTCCAAATAATTAGGGAAGCGATGCATATCTGTGGTGCAATTTGAGGATTTGTTTGAGAGACAGCCAGAAAGCGGAGTGGCGCTGAATCTCCCGACTCAGCCCTGAGATGATGTTAGTGTCGTTCCGACGCCAGTGAATGAAGTGTGTTGCGGTCTTGTCTGATATGTGTGAATGATGTAACCTATCAATTACACTCTACGCGTAGATCATGTAATAGGGCGTGCAAGTCTCGCGCGCGAAAACGAGGCTGGGGGCAGTTGGGGGCAGGAGGTCCATTTACTCCATGTTAACATATAGGACTTAGTTTTGTTTTGGTCGTAATAATCGAACTGTCCCGAAATAGCGTATTTCAGTTATATTGTATGAAGGATTATTACAAGCAGAAGTAGTGGAACACTTTGCCGGTGACAATGATCACGGAAATCATGAATTTTAATCGATTATTATGGTGGTTGCCATGGCAATAGCGGCAAGTACTTGTGTTTGGCGATCTTGACTAATAATGAACAGTGCCAGTTTTCGCGCAGTACAACCTGTTTGGGCCAAACGTATACATGTGTTATGATTATGTGCATTTAGACAACTTGTCAGATATAAGTGCTTATCGAAACCACAACGTAAAACGCAAATCCCGTAAAAGACACATACAGCTTAGCATCGTGTCGATTATCTGCACTACGTAAATCGCTATGTGCCTATGATAGTGTGATAAACTCAATATTAAATCGGACATTTAAGATAAGAAACGTATAACATAAGATATTTATGAAGTGATTTTCCTAGTATTCATCAGTCGGAAGCTACAACTGTCATCCATCGTTAGAATAGTATTATTGTGTCCAGTCCCCAATTAATCTCGCTTAGTCCCCAAATAAGCTCCAGTCGCGCGGAGTCACGCCATGTATCGTAACCCACTTGCAGGCCCTATACAACTCTGCACGTTTGGTTGAAATTGTTCCAAAACGAGACGTGCATCGCAGATGGATGGAGGAATTATGGAGCTCAAAGCAGTTATAATTTTTCAAAGTAATGATACATTCGATTTATTCGTAGTTCATTCGGACAGTATTTCAGGAACTATTTTAGTACGATTTTCCATATATTCGGGTATTTTAGTGTTAAATTTCGTTTGGTGTATTCGTTACATAGTTGGATAAAGTATGTAACGTGATGTACGTGACTCGACTGTACGTGACTCGACTGTATGTGAAGGCCTTAAACAGCCCGTCGAGATATATCGTCTTATCAAAATCCAGTAATAAAACTGCGATTAGTCGTGATCTAGTCAGTTGTTTTTCAGAGCCTTTGGCTCAAGGGTAACAATAGATAACTAAGAATTCAACATTGTCGTTTTCAACGGTGTACATTAAAATAGAACCAGGAGACCCCGACAGCAGAAGGCCACCTATAGATGTTTTTAACTCGGGTACTCTGATCATATTTCTACTTTTGGTCTATTATAAACTAGACCTAAGCACAACTCGTTGCTTCTATGCATTCGTTTCAAGTGTGACTCGGTCATCTTATTGAAGTCTCCCGTTATGGCGATGCCTGTATATGGGTGGTGTGTAGTATGTAATCTAGCGACTGGTTAGTGTGATCTTTTAAATAGCATAGCCCAATCGTGTAGACTCTCCGGGGAAGATGATATATAGTTCCGATTGTAACTTGTGGGTGGTCGCGAGGCATCTTTGGTGGACGTATTATTACCCAGAGTGTATTTTGGTCGGGTTGGATTAGTTCAGGTCAATATTCATTTGGAAACGAGACTCGAACATAGCAGACAATACATCCGTGTTGGCGGCCGTCTTTGCTGCCCTCCGGTAAATGTTGAACCCCGACAGCGAGAAGGGTCCGTCTGGGGTGTTGATTACTGTCGGCAGGTTCCATTTGTTTTGCCTGCCTGCCTGCCTGCCTGCCTGCCTGCCTGCCTGCCTGCCTGCCTGCCTGCCTGCCTGCCTGCCTGCCTGCCTGCCTGCCTGCCTGCCTGCCTGCCTGCCTGCCTGCCTGCCTGCCTGCCTGCCTGCCTGCCTGCCTGCCTGCCTGCCTGCCTGCCTGCCTGCCTGCCTGCCTGCCTGCCTGCCTGCCTGCCTGCCTGCCTGCCTGCCTGCCTGCCTGCCTGCCTGCCTGCCTGCCTGCCTGCCTGCCTGCCTGCCTGCCTGCCTGCCTGCCTGCCTGCCTGCCTGCCTGCCTGCCTGCCTGCCTGCCTGCCTGCCTGCCTGCCTGCCTGCCTGCCTGCCTGCCTGCCTGCCTGCCTGCCTGCCTGCCTGCCTGCCTGCCTGCCTGCCTGCCTGCCTGCCTGCCTGCCTGCCTGCCTGCCTGCCTGCCTCCTGCCTGCCTGCCTGCCTGCCTGCCTGCCTGCCTGCCTGCCTGCCTGCCTGCCTGCCTGCCTGCCTGCCTGCCTGCCTGCCTGCCTGCCTGCCTGCCTGCCTGCCTGCCTGTTTGAACACATCCGATTTCTACAATCAGCACCAGTTCAACAACTATTCTGCTCATATCTATTGTTATGAAGTGTGAATGGTCGATGCCCGATCATACTGGGTATTTGGTGAATCGCACAACTCCTTTACCCACGACATAGTGACATTATGTTCGGCGTTGTTGTCATGTGTGACGCTGCAGTCGTCGCCGGTGATGCTGTTGTCATCGGTGTCGCTATTGTAGTCGTCACATTGAACTGGCCTAGCGTGGTAATTGTTATGATATATGCCATGTTCCGGTTGATGTCCCGCGTCTGGTCGAAGGTCGGCGCAGGTTTAGCGTCTGTATTGTTGCTATGCATGGTTGGCTGCACGAGCGGTTGACGGCAATGTCTTAGACCGAGAAGCTAAGAAGACACAATGACATGCGTCATCACTCGCAGGCAGGCTGTATACTCATTTAGGCATACATACTGTTTAATATTCAAGCTACTCGAGCGCTCGTGACTAGATCTACATGTGAAGTGGTTCACATGCCGAGAGGTAAACCGACATTGGTAATAAAGATACACGCGAAAACCCATCAGCAGAACTACACGGCTTCATCCGAGAGTCCGTCGCCGCGCCGACACAACCTGCATTGCACCTACCGTGAACGAGAAGGCAAAACGCCACCAACACCACGCCGCAGAAGAGACATCGAGCGAGGGGAGCCATTCCGCGGCCGCTGGTGTCGCGCGCCCAGAGCAACGTGAATCAGCCGGGAGTTGCGTGAGAGATATGTGAAGACTGACACGGCGTGGATCAAGGTCCAGCACTCGAGCGGCCTGACCCACGCTACTGATCAGTGCTCGTACGGAACAACATGACGTCGGGCCGACTCTTGACATCGGAGGTGACCCGGAGCCGCACTGTAAACATGAACAACTTTCAGGGCACGACCAGTGCGAGTTGGTTCACAATAATTATAATAATAATTTTATATACTTATGTTATATAACGCAATGTTGTGTGTTGTGCTTTACATAATCCTTGGTTTTAACTATCTAAAAGGAGTCACGTATTACATGAATAGTTAATAAACTGCAGCCACTTGTGTCTACATTATACAGTCACCAATATCTCACCTGTGGTTTACTCCGGATATAAATAATTTTCAAAGCAGAAGATCCGTGCTGTTCTCGGCGGCTATACCAATAAAATATCAAAGTAGTGGCGTGGCCAAAACGGTGACCAAGGGACCATGCCTCCTCAATCCCGGAAAATTAGGAGCATAGGGGAATAAAGACATGTAGCTTGTTGCCTGATCTATAGAGTGACATGGCGCATAGGTCATAGAAGTGCCTGTATCGCGCTGCTTGTCTGTGGGTCGTAGAGGTGCCTTTATCGCGCTGCTTGTCTGTAGGTCGTAGAAGTGCCTTTATCGCGCTGCTTGTCTGTAGGTCGTAGATGTGCCTTTATCGCGCTGCTTGTCTGTAGGTCGTAGATGTGCCTTTATCGCGCTGCTTGTCTGTAGGTCGTAGATGTGCCTTTATCGCGCTGCTTGTCTGTAGGTCGTAGATGTGCCTTTATCGCGCTGCTTGTCTGTAGGTCGTAGATGTGCCTTTATCGCGCTGCTTGTCTGTAGGTCGTAGATGTGCCTTTATCGCGCTGCTTGTCTGTAGGTCGTAGATGTGCCTTTATCGCGCTGCTTGTCTGTAGGTCGTAGATGTGCCTTTATCGCTGCTTGTCTGTAGGTCGTAGATGTGCCTTTATCGCGCTGCTTGTCTGTAGGTCGTAGATGTGCCTTTATCGCGCTGCTTGTCTGTAGGTCGTAGATGTGCCTTTATCGCGCTGCTTGTCTGTAGGTCATAGAAGTGCCTTTATCGCGCTGCTTGTCTGTAGGTCATAGATGTGCCTTTATCGCGCTGCTTGTCTGTAGGTCATAGAAGTGCCTTTATCGCGCTGCTTGTCTGTTTAGGTCGTAGAGGTGCCTTTATCGCGCTGCTTGCCTGTAGGTCGTAGAGGTACCTGTATCGCGCTGCTTCTCTGTAGGTCGTAGATGTGCCTTTATCGCGCTGCTTGTCTGTAGGTCAGAGAAGTGCCTTTATCGCTCTGCTTGTCTGTATGTCATACAGGTGCTTTTATCGCACTTCTTGTCTGTGGGTCGTAGAGGTGCCTTTATCGCGCTGCTGGTCTGTAGGTCATAGAAGTGCCTTTATCGCGCTGCTTGTCTGTAGGTGATAGAAATGCCTTTATCGCGCTACTTGTCTGTAGGTCATAGAAGTGCCTTTATCGCGCTGCTTGTATGTACGTCGTAGAAGTGCCTTTGTCATGTTGCCTGTCTGTAAGTCATAGAAGTGCCTTTATCGCGCTGCTTGTCTGTAAGTCATAGAAGTGCCTTTATCATGCTGCTTGTTTGTAGGTCATAGAAGTGCCTTTATCGCGCTGCTTGTCTGTGGGTCGTAGAAGTGCCTGTATCAAGCTGCTTGTCTGTGGGTCATAGAAGTGCCTGTATCAAGCTGCTTGTCTGTGGGTCATAGAAGTGCCTGTATCAAGCTGCTTGTCTGTAGGTCATAGAAGTGCCTTTATCGCGTTGCTTGTCTGTAGGTCGTAGAGGTGCCTTTATCATGCTGCTTGTCTGTAGGTCATAGAAGTGCCTTTATCGCGCTGATTGTCTGAGGTCGTAGATGTGCCTTTATCGCGCTGTTTGTCTATAGGTATAGAGGTGCCTTTATCGCGCTGCTTGTCTGTGGGTCGTAGAGTGCCTTTATCGCGCTGTTTGTCTATAGGTAATAGAGGTGCCTTTATCGCGCTGCTTGTCTGTGGGTCGTAGAGGTGCCTTTATCGCGCTGTTTGTCTATAGGTAATAGAGGTGCCTTTATCGCGCTGCTTGTCTGTGGGTCGTAGATGTGCCTTTATCGCGTTGATGTCTGTAGGTCATAGAAGTGCTTTTATCGCGCTGCTTGTCTGTAGGTCGTAGATGTGCCTTTATCGCGCTGTTTGTCTGTGGGTCGTAGATGTGCCTTTATTGTGCTGCTTGTCTGTAGGTCGTAGATGTGCCTTTATCGCGCTGTTTGTCTGTGGGTCGTAGATGTGCCTTTATCATGCTGCGTGTCTGTAGGTCCTAGAGGTGACTTTATCGCCTTGCTTCTTGTCTGTGGGTCGTAGAGGTGCCTTTATCATGCTGCCTGTCTGTAGGTCTTAGAGGTGCCTTTATCGCGCTGCTTGTCTGTGGGTCGTAGATGTGCCTTTATCGCGCTGCTTGTCTGTAGGTCATAGAAGTGCCTTTATCGCGCTGCTTGTCTGTGGGTCGTAGAGGTGCATTTATCATGCAGCTTGTCTGTAGGTTTATGAGCTGTAGTATGACACACAATGGTAGCTTTAGCTGTGCATACTGAATTAATTTTATTTTGGACTTGCATAAAAGTACAAGTAACTCCCATAAACACTGTTTAAGTAAAGGTCACATATATATATATATATATGGTACATTATCACAAAACGATACGACTCCATGTTGAGTGTTGCTAGATTTCTCGGATGTTGTTAGATTTCTCGGAAGTGCACTTGGAGACAGATGAAGTGTCCATTCGTTGGAGACAGTTTACTCAGAAACGACGGCGTAGTGCACCACGGTGAAGCAACCGAAGAAGACGTGGAAGTGTCCACTATTTGCTGTTACATTATCGATACTGTTTTATGCAGTTCTAGAAGATTGTATCATACCTTTAGCCTTTTATTCATTTGGTCTTCCAGTAGCGGAGCTATGTTTGATACGCATAGGTTTAGTAATCGTGGGAATTACATTTTATTATATATATATATATATATATATATATATATATATATATATATATATATATATATATATATATATGCATACATAGTACATACATACATATACATACATATACATACATACATAATGCATGCGTTCGGTTCGTGTGTGCCGTGTGTGCGTGTGTGCGTGTGTGCGTGTGTGCGTATGTGCGTGTAAAAGTATCATAGTTGATAAGAGTCAATTTCTAGATCGTCAAACTTGTGATCACTGCCTAGATGAATATATTAACTGACCTTGTGTGTGTGTGTGTGTGTGTGTGTGTGTGCGTGCGTGCGTGCGTGCGTGCGTGCGTGCGTGCGTGTGTGTGTGTGTTTGTGTGGGGGGGTGGGCGTGTGTGCGTGTGGGCGTGCGTGCGTGTGTGCATGTGTATGGTAGCGTATATATATAATATATATATATATGTTTGTGTGTGTGTGTGTGTGTGTGTGCGTGCGTGCGTGCGTGCGTGCGTGCGTGCGTGCGTGTATTGTGGTATTTAAACATATATGTTTCCTTCTTAGTTTTTATTGAGCAATTTCTTTCAACTGTTGACGTTTGCTTTGTAGTTGACAACGATACCGCTTAATTATTTAGGTTTGTTGCGCCTATGAGGTTTAAATTTTTTCGAGGGTACTTGCTTTAAATGTGTCTTATATTATTAATATTATGTATGAAGCAACATTCGCCAACAGAGTCTTCACCCTTCATTGCACAGATTTGAATGCAAGATACGTTACACGTAGCATCCGCATGCTACGATCACGTGTTCTCGTGTATCTATAACAAAACGTGCGCATACGCGTGCACCTTTTCAACCGTCAGATCGTTGAATGTTCCATTTCGACCACATCAACGTATGGGGAGGCACCTACAAATCAGCAGCTAAATTACAGTAATGTTATGATTGTAAAAAATGTAGTGGCATGCCTAATACCACCACGTATCATGCCACGTTGTGTTCTACGTACGGGTGTACCAGTGACGATCGGGAAAACATTCACATTGTGGTAACAGCCTAACATTTCACAGGTAAGGGTACGTTTTCTGTCTCATGTCATGATCGTTAAAGGAATACTCCTGTGTGTACTGTACATGTTTCACTCAAATCAACGTCAAATACATATTAGTTACAAAGAAAATTGTAAAACAAATTGTTTAATCTGGACGAATGTCATCGCGTGTTGAACTCCTTGTCAGCTCTCCTGTTTCACTGATAACCAGGCATTCGTGTGTGTAGAATCAACGTATAAAAGCATTGCTTTCTGTAGCCGATACATATTTTTTCTATCAGTGAGCAAACTAATTACGTAAGCTAATTTTCTATAATTTATTAAGTAAACTAGTGGAAAGTTGCTAAAAGTGTCACATGTATACAGTAGGCCTATTGTTTGTTCTAGGAGTAGTCATGTCACAGCAGTAATGCAATTCACACATTTAACCGTTATCAGCATCGTTGGCGAAGGCAACGTTTTGACTGGGGTCGCGCGCGTAATTGTGATTGTGACGTAATCAAACCGAGACCTAATGGATAAGTGATCAAATACAAAAAAGTGTATTGTTGCAAACGAATGCTAACACGTATCTTATATACTGAGACTAGACTTTACATCGAGGACGAGGCTCCACGAATGTTTTAAACACCCAACATAATTAATTCGTTAGGTTGAAATAAGTCAGAGCGATGCGTCAAGTCAATACCTTGCGTCACAGTGTTGTTGACCGGTGACATGTTGTCATGTTTGTTTTTCATATACGTATAGGTTTCCGCATTGGGATCACAGAATTGGGGGACTAGCTTGAACAGAGGCTCGTGGTTACCATCAGAAACGTCTCACCCATGTCCAAGCCACTTCTCCGATGTTTCGTTCTGTAGAACTGGTCAAACCATGCCGCTTAAACCAACCCCCGTGCCAACAACGAATAGTGCTCCAAATAAACGCGAGAAGGTAATGTTTACGCCAATATGAACAATTCATTAATAGAGATATACATGACTAATGCATTGGTGAAACATTTGGGGGGGGGACAAAACTGGCAAAGAAAAAACAATTAGGCCTACTCAAAATGTAACTGAAATAGTTATTATTTCCACACATTTATGCAGTAGTATTTCGTCTAGTAGCTGTCATGCCGCAATAGTTGTGTAATTCACACGTATAACCGTTATCGAGATTTTTGGCAACGGCAAAGCTTGGCGGAGGTCACACTCAATAATTTCGATTGTGACGTAAGCAAATAATTTCTGTACTCATGTTACCAAACTCCGCCAAGAGTTTGCCATAGATGTCATTTCCCAGTAGTAATGTACTTCACATAATTTTATTTGACCGTTATCAACAGTATTGACGAAGACAGTGTTGACGGAGGTCTCGTGAATAATTTTGATTGTGACGTAAGCATTTTTGACGTTAAATGTTCACGGTTGACTGTTTATACAATGGTGTGATTCTGACGTTTTATTACTGCAGATGAACGTGGAAGAAATGCCGCGAGATTCATGTGCGTATTGGCAACGAATCGTCATCACTCCTTTGCAATCACGGATTCGCCAGTCGGACTTCAGCGCATGTTAGATTACACGAGTGAACATCCGGATGGCTGCAAAAGGAAGCTGAAAGTTGAGAAACGGAAGTCGCGTCGTTTGAATAAAAAAGCTGAGAAATTAACTGTTTTCACAGATACATTGGAAATGGGAATCTGGTGTCATCAACCGGCGAGGAGACGTTGGAAGTAACGTACCGCGGAGCGACAACAGAAACACTTCATCGAACCAACAGTTGTGGTGGTTGTTGCGACACGGACGTTTATGTGACTTTCAGTTTTCTCCGCAAATCTAACAAACACAGTAACCTACATATGCACATAACAGACCCGTAGGTGAAACTGACGTAATCACTTTTCCCGAGGTTAAATTACCACTTGCATCAGGTCTGGTTAGACAATTGACGAATCCCATGAACAGAACGAACAGGAATTTTAAGGACTCTTTCTCAACGGGGCATGCTCCCATCTCCTAATTCCTACGGTCTCTAACAAGCAATTGTAGCAACGTTGTATTGTTGGTGTCGAACCGACAGCCATAATGTGTTTCGTCTGACAAAACCACCTGGATGTGCACTGCGAGAGGGCAACGGGCTACAGGCAAACTTGGTGAACACTCTTCCAATAGGGCTGGCTCCCATCCCTTAATGCCTACGGTCTCTCGTACGCTACACCTCGTCATAAAACAAAACAACAGTAAACATAACCGGTCGTTTCCACTTATACGTCGTATTGGCCCACAGTGAAATAGACTAGGTCTATCCACGGATAGGTCGTACAAAGTGGAGCTTCTCGATACCAACTAGACAGCGACAAGATCGGTTCCGGAATTGGATATAAGAGGTCATGGCGATATATTGTCGGTGTCGAACCGACAGGCGTCACTTCTCTCGTGGACAGAATCACCACTTGCATCAGATCTGGATGTGCAGTCCGGTTAGGCAACGGGCAACAGGCGAACTCAGTGAACATAATTAACATTACAAGGACACTCTTCCAAACTAAACAACAGTAAACATATCCGGGCGTTTCCACTTATACGTCGTATTGGCCCACAGTGAAATAGACTAGGTCTATCCACGGTCATTTCCAGGGCATAATGTACGGAATGCGCACATTTGGAATTGAATAACCAGATTTGAAAATTCGAAGAATATTTGAACAATCATAATGTTTCAAATCTGAGTTTCTGAATACAACTAGATAGTAACAAGAGCGGTTGAGGAATTGGATATAAGAGGACATGGCGACAATGTGTTGTCGATATCGAAGATACAAGTATCACTTGTCTCGTCGACAACATCACCAGTTGCTTCAGGCAGCAGAAGAACTCAGTTAACGTAGTGATCATTTAAGGACACTCTTCCAATAGGGTCGGCTCTCAAACCGTAATTCCAGTGGACCCTCGTAGGTTACACCTCATCATAAAATAATAAATATAAATATTTATAAATAAATAAACAACATAAATAATACTGAACATTATAATCGAGCGTTTACACTCATACGTCGTATTGGCCCATAGAGAAATAGACTCGATATAGGCACGGAATTCCTACGGCCCCTAGACCTAGTAGGCTACTCCCTAAATAACAGTGAATATTGGCCTAGTCTATATAGGCTAGACACGGACAGAACAGGATGTACAGAGCGGAACTTCTGGACGCCGACTAGATAGCGACAGTAGCGGATCCCGTATAAGTGGTGGCGACGATTTATTATCAGTAGCAAATTCGGCCCAATGTGGCCTGCGGTGTTCTGACTATGCTGCGTTAGACCCTCGGGACCGATGAACGCACGATCGGATATGACGTCAGCATTCGTGGCGGCGAAGTTGGTGGCAGAAGTACAGACCGCGGAGGTGACGACAGCAAGGCGAGCCAATCGGTGCGCACACCTGGAAATGAATAACATTTAAACATTCGAAGAACATTTGAACAATCATAATGTTTCAAAGCAATATGCCTAAAACAATTTGTATTATTAATAGCATAATTGATGTTCGAATTCGCATAGGCTTTTCTAACGCGAACGTTTCCAACACATTTCTTATCTTGTGAAAGAGCGGCGGTAACCATGGCGGTGACGTTGGCAGCCACACGTGGCAGTCGGAGACTTTTAAAATCTTCTTAACCTTAATTTATAATTCATAGATTCTCTGAAGACTCATTCATTCTTCAAAACTTGTTCGCTACCTACCTAGTGGAAGTTTTCTCAGTATTCGTCTCGCGCTCAACTTCTAACGTTCAAATCAAGTTCGTTGAACAATGCAGGCGACGTCACGTCACGTGCCGTGTGCCATTGGCTGTTCAACTGTCAACGGTCTGCTTACGATTGTTGATTTGTACTGTCATGGATAGAATTAAACTCATTTCACTAACGCCACCTGGTGTTATCCATATCCCTTCTAATAATCATGTAATCACCCCGGTAGGGGGGTGAGACTATTTACGACGGTGAACATGCGATAATTAAAGTAATCCCTGATTTTCTAACTGCCAGTAGCCACTTTCCTATATTACTAAAATATGTATTTAAAAGAAAACAATTTAACCATAACGTTTTAATATTCAATCTTCTTCTAAAGAGTATTTTATATGGATATGAGCCGATGTGCTCGGGCGGAGAGACCGGAGGTTGTACGAATTGGGAGTGGGATGTTTGGGTTGCGCGGGAAGAGTTGGTCACTTGCATTACCACGGTTGAACGTTCGCCACGTGCAGAAATTGGGAACGGGTTGTTTTCTGGAAAGACTGAAGGGTTCTAGCTGGTAGCAAGTGGCGGAGCATTGTGGTGTGTCCTGACGCCTGACTGTGGGCAGGGTCATTTGTTTGGGCTAATGAATAAAAGACTTTGATACTGGCAACACTCGTCCGCGTCCATCCTTGACAGTACAATAAAGCACCGCGAAAAACGCGGGAAAAATAACTTCCGGCGGTTAAAATTATTTACCTACTCTTCGCCGAGCTGTCCGGTGATACTCGTTTCGAAACCCTGTAACATCAGTCCTGGGTATTGATCTGTTAGCGTGTCATGTCGACATAACACACATCCGTCTTAACTTATTTGTGCGTGCAGTGACGTTTAACACACAGTAACAAGGTTATACCTAAACAGTTTTCACTAAAGTAGAACATTTATTCACAGAAAACCCACCTTCTTTACCTAGCACAGTAGCAGCGGTGAACAGAGGTCAATAACGTATGATAACGGTGTGACATCCTTCACAGCAGAACAAGACTTAGTGAACCATTTTCACTGAGGTCAAAAACGAGTCAAGACTCAAGTCAATGGAAAATACAACCATCTTATTTTTGCGGGTAGTTCCACTTCCACCCAATATGCAAGAAGCAGTTAACTTTTCCTCGATATGGATGCTTAACCAGTCTTCTTGCTAACTTTGAAGTTCGTCAACATATATTCATCCGTGGGTTTAAGTCTTGCCCGCGTAACGGTGCATTACCTTCCTGGATACAAACTTCACGATAATGTATTCATTGGGTGCAAGAGTGATTGCGTTAAGTTTCTCATTATCGATATCTTCCATCTGCAATCCTGCAACGTCTGTTTCCGAATCTGACTGAAGCCGAAGATCCATTTGTTTACATCCTTATTTATTTTGTTCTTCGTTGGGTTAAATGATGATTTTGTATCAGCGGGTCTTCAGTGAGTTGCGATCGATCTCGTTTTCTTCCCTTGGAAGGCTGCGTTGTGGCTGTGTCTTCAGAAAGACTATGTGTTTCATGGTCACATGTCACTAAAAGTAGGCCCATTGTCAGGTAGATGTAATTTGTGGGAAATCATGAATAAGTTAGTGGCAACTGGCTACTGCAATTGGTTAATCAGTGTCATGAACGAGTTCTTAAGACGTGCTATGCTGTCCCACACCTAGTAACAACTTGCTAGAGCTGCGTTGTGGGTGGCGAAATGTGAGAACCACAACCACGGCATCGTTCGCTTAAGTAAACAAGTTTATTTTACATTCGTTTATGCCTTACAGACTGGAAGTCTCTGCACATAATAATAAATATAACAGTGTTGACAAACTATAGCGCCAAGGAGACACGTCAGAGACATTTAAGAACACAATGCAGGAAGCCACTAATCGCCACATACCGGCGTGTGCCTAGCACTAGTTGGCACAGAGTAACAGACACACCGACAAAACGTCCCCGTCCACCGAGGCTTTCCTAAACCACGCTCACCGAGCCACGTCCAGATCGCACCTACCAATACATCACCCCAGTGTGAGCAGGGTAACTACCTGTACATCACCCCAGTGTGAGCACGGTAACTACCTGTACATCACCCCGGTGTGAGCAGGGTAACTACCTGTACATCACCCCAATGTGAGCAGGGTATCTACCTGTACATCACCCCAGTGTGAGCAGGGTAACTACCTGTACATCACCCCAATGTGAGCAGGGTATCTACCTGTACATCACCCCAGTGTGAGCAAGGTAACTACCTGTACATCACCCCAATGTGAGCAGGGTAACTACCTGTACATCACCCCAGTGTGAGCAGGGTATCTACCTGTACATCACCCCGGTGTGAGCAGGGTATCTATCTACCTGTACATCACCCCGGTGTGAGCAGGGTAACTACCTGTACATCACCCCGGTGTGAGCAGGGTAACTACCAGTACATCACCCCGGTGTGAGCAGGGTAAGTACCAGTACATCACCCCGGTGTGAGCAGGGTAACTACCTGTACATCACCCCAGTGTGAGCAGGGTAACTACCTGTACATCACCCTGGTGTGAGCAGGGTATCTACCTGTACATCACCCCGGTGTGAGCAGGGTAACTACCTGTACATCACCCTGGTGTGAGCAGGGTATCTACCTGTATATCACCCCGGTGTGAGCAGGGTAACTACCTGTACATCACCCCGGTGTGAGCAGGGTAACTACCTGTACATCACCCCGGTGTGAGCAGGGTAACTACCTGTACATCACCCCGGTGTGAGCAGGGTAACTACCTGTACATCACCCCGGTGTGAGCAGGGTAACTACCTGTACATCACCCCGGTGTGAGCAGGGTATCTACCTGTACATCACCCCGGTGTGAGCAGGGTATCTACCTGTAGATCACCTCGGTGTGAGCAGGGTATCTACCTGTACACCACCCCGGTGTGAGCAGGGTATCTACCTGTACATCACCCCGGTGTGAGCAGGGTATCTACCTGTAGATCACCCCGGTGTGATCAGGGTATCTACCTGTACATCACCTCGGTGTGAGCAGGGTATCTACCTGTACACCACCCCGGTGTGAGCAGGGTATCGCACAGACCTGGTATTCTCTAGATCTTCATGACTGCCTCTATCTGTGATCGTACCGAGATTTCTCCAGTTTACATACGAAAAACCCACCCAAAGACAAAGGGTGACTGAACATAGATTGAGCTCTTTTGGACCAATGTTGATCTAGTAAGAGGTGGCAGCCGCTCCTTGCAGGCACATGGTGCCAGAAGGGATACATTCTGCTGAATTAATACCAGTCGTGTATGTCTATTTGAACCCAAACAAACTGTATCTTGCCAAACATTTAGTATATGTTACATAATACCTGATGCCAAATAATGGACCAACAAACAAGATATTTCTTTCAAGAATATGCTTAGTGCGAGATAACATTTGTCAGTTGACGCTAAAATATGGTAGCCAAATGATGTACCTGAATTTTTTTAAGTTTGGCGTTGTGATCTGGAGAATTTAATTTCAATACAACGGAATCTTGCAATTATAGTCACCCTATGAAAGGCCCGAATTATATCCACAATATAGTATAATAATTGATTATAATAACTAGTATGATCAGGTTGCTGCTCGGGTAATTTTGAATTGAATTTGGTAACAATAACAGTGAGGTTCAGGCAATCAGTCTGGGTAGAACTGCAAGACTACACGACTGGTGGGTCAACATAACCAGGGTGAAATAAACAGAAAGCGACACCACCAAACACGTTACACCTCGGTAGCCCCTCTCTCCCTTTCTCACACACATATAACCATTAATATCACTTCATGAAGACACTACGAAAATCATTAATTCGACAAAACATTATGCATTCAAGTGTTCTAGCACATACACATAACGAGAGACGGAAACGCGGGCGTCGCTTCGCGTCCCACGCGTACATACATACATCCTAGACGTAGCAACTCTGAAACATGCACGAAATACCTCGACAGAAAATACTGACATTATAGCAGAAACAGTGGGAAAGCACCACTCTAAATCATTACGGTTTACAGCTATGTACAAGTTCCTGAACTGACCTCCTACTATTCATGCGCTTACTCGCTTACTTGGTATGTGCGTACAGCAATCTACCATTGAACACTTGGTATATGATTTCCAACTGGCACATTTTCAGTCCGTCCGTATTATCTTCCAGTCCCATTGAAAAAACCTGAATGTAGTGTCTAATTGCACCTACACACAATGAGCATGTGGTGTTGTTTCCGAATAAGATACGACACAGTTATCTCCGTGTAGATTTCCTTGTAAAACTAGTGTAAGTTACATTTCAACCCTGATTAGGAGCCACTCCATAAACCCGTTAAACGCAAGCAAATGCTTAAACAACTTTAAAACAATCGACGTCGCACTCGCAGAATGCTATGTTAACCTCAATAAAACACTTATGAATTAACAATCAGAAGATTAACTACTGATCAAAACGAATCCTTGTTTTGGCAAATTCCCCAAGTACAGTGGATCATTTAAATTTTAACTGTGCGACTCGTCTGAGTTGAGCATTAAGGCTGCTTCAAAGGAAGCACAAGAGCAAGACAGTGACAGCAGCAACGTAAGAAACACGGCTATGTCTACGACAGACATCGCGCTACTCAGCGCAACTGTGAACGAACAAGCACGCTTACCGGCTTGTCGCAAATTTACATATATACAACTCTATGTACATCAGACACACACACCTTTATATACACACTGTATACAGACGTATGTTTTCTAACCTGTTATGGAGCCTGAACTGGAACAGCAGTTGAATACATAAATGCCCACATGATGACGGTGCTTGAAAATAATGAAGGTCGACTATTAGGACAGCCTCACCCTTTAAATGTAAACGTTCATCTGTAGTGTAATTCGTATCGTTGGGTCAGTTGACTCAATTTCATGAGCAGTTACTAATTTGACTCAAACATTTAAAGATCCTGAGAATAAAACGGATAACATTTTGAAGCAAACTACATAATGAATTCCACTGGTGTGGAAACAGTGGTGTCGCACTGGGTAACATAAGACGAAGGTCAATGGAAGAGAAAGATGTAATATTAAGATGGAAATAGAGGAAGATAAAAGGTTATAAAACAAAGAGAGCATTGAGAGATATTAAAAGGTCAGTACGGACTGCTGAGACTGGATGAACACTGCAGCAGCCGGGACGGATGGTGAACAACTCACCTGTCCAGTGCATCTCTGTCACCACTGATATTGACAATGGTTATGTGTCAATTAAATTGCTACATGACATCATACGTAGATTAAGCAACTGTATTCAGTTCATTTTACCAACTTTCCATAAGTTTATGTCAAAGAAATATTTATGAAGATGGAATTTTAATAACGTAGTAACGTCCTTGCCAAAGTAACTTTTTAGTGAAATCATTAAAATGACCCGATGTAAGGATGACACAGATTGAGCAAATGACTGGACAATGCGAATTACAGTAGAGAATCATACACCGCCTCACCGCTGTACCCTCTCATGGGTAACACCTGCGTCACAATCCCTGCTGAAAGTTAGCTACACTGGAGTGGGAAGACGTGTTTATATGCAAACACGCATGCATCAACATGCGCAAACATGTAGCAGTCTTCATGGCACGTTCACGCCTTACGTTTCTCACATTAGCAGTCTCGGTTTCATATAGTATCTCAAAATGGCGTCCAACCGTCGATTCGGCCGCGACACGGTCACATGGTCCGTGTCACATGATCGCCTGGAACATTGTGACACTTTGGCATCATCGTCACTGTAACAGTGTCGGTGATGACATCGACGCATGCCGCGGACACATCAACGAGTCACGTGTCACCTTGGGTCACGTGACCGGCGCGCACAGCTGCGGTCGACTTGACATCGACGAGTCACAGTCCGATTGCGAGTGAGGTAAGCTACACGAGTCAATGGCGTCAGGCGCACAAGATAACGTCCTGCCTGGAATAACCTCTGTACTGTGACCGCCACTATGTGGCGATGCTGTAGGCGAGTAGCGCCCTCTGTGGTCGGAGTGTTGTTGTGACGCACATCCCCCTGGTGGCATCAACGGTCGACAGCTTGCGTCGTCCCGACAGTCTGCTGGGTCTGTTCAAAGAAACAATGCTGGGTTTAGTCAAATGGTTCTCATTCGTAAGTTCGTGACCTCTCTTGGGAAATATTTGCAATTACTACGCATATACCCATTGTGATCTGTTGCCTGGTATTCATCTATAAGCACAGTATTCCAACAGTCAGATATTACACCGACATAATCATAGATGTGGTACAAGAAAACCTGCCTTCAACACACTTCATACAAGTCTGCCCTATGAGACTAGGAGAGGCAGGAAACGCTACGGCTGTGCCACTTACCGGGAGGATGTGTGTGCATGCTGCCCCCTGGTGGAGACCCCCCACAGTGGTGTAGCCGACTGCAGGAGCTGTGGAGTTGGGACTGGTGTGGCGTAGGGCTTTCCTCGTCAAACACGGCATCTGCCAGCAACACACACACTTCATGAGACCGACAGCAAGAGAGAGCCAGGGGTCTGCGTTCCACTAAGATTCAATCCACCATTAAACAGAATCCATCGGATGTTTTTAGAAATGAAAAAAATTATGCTGGATCTCCAAAAGCCTATTTCCCTAATATGTCAACAGAAGTGTTCCGGTGGCACAATAAATCTATTTAAATTATACCACAGGAGGAAATTGTGTCATCATTTCCAAATCACAGCAGGACATTTTCCTGCAAGTCCAAGCAAATTTACTTACTTTGAAAATACAGTTTTCTTCCATATGAACATTACATCTCCATTTATACAATAGGGAAAACAGTATTTCATGTAGAAAACATGCATCAAGACTGGTTAGCCAACACGGTTTTTTTTATAATTTCACAAAAAACGAGATATCTGATCCAACAGTTCAAAGGTCACTCACCCCCGACTGTGCGGCGTCGGTCGATCATGTGCGGTGAACATCCCGCTGACGTGTCGTCGCCGTCGTCGTCCGCCGCGTACATAAACACGTGGTTCGTGTTGGCACCGGTGGCGGCGTGCGGCATGGCACGAACGACAGCGACGGTGGGTGGCACGGCACCGTCCCAGTCCCGCAGGGGTGACACAAAGCCCTTGTGGTGCGAGGCGGCGGGCTGGAATGTGTGCAGGAGCAGTGGGCCGCCGCTACGACTGCTCGGGGTGCTCTGACTGCTCAGACACGAATTCTGGTCCGCGTCCGGTAACTCCACTGCCCCCTGCTGGCAAGTGTTGAACTGCTGGCACGTATCTGTGGGTAAATGAAAGGTCGTGTTGGTCAGACTCTGACATGTCAGCGTGCAACGTCAGCAGTGGTTATCAAGATTCTAAATACAATACAATACAATACAATACAATACAATACAATACAATACAATACAATACAATACAATACAATACAATACAATACAATACAATACAATACAATACAATACAATACAATAAAACTTTATTGACCCGGATTGGGAAATTCTTTTGTAGCATTCGTCAAAAAATATAAAATACAGGAGTAGAAAAGTATAAAAGTACAGATAAATTCATTATTAAAACAGTATGTAAACATTAATCAATCAATAAAATTAGGCAACAAACAGGTAAAACACAGCAAGGTGTCACAAAATGATGATAGAACAGTTCCTGGTTTCTCTCCAGCGTGCATGTCTAGATACAACATTGTGCCCACCTAGCAGGTGGTCAGTGTTAGGGTGACCGTTGCTGTCTATGTCTAGATACAACATTGTGCCCACCTAGCATGTGGTCAGTGTTAGGGTGACCGTTGCTGTCTATGTCTAGAGACAACATTGTGCCCACCTAGCATGTGGTCAGTGTTAGGATGACCATTGCTGTCTATGTCTAGATACAACATTGTGCCCACCTAGCATGTGGTCAGTGTTAGGGTGACCATTGCTGTCTATGTCTAGATACAACATTGTGCCCACCTAGCATGTGGTCAGTGTTAGGGTGACCGTTGCTGTCTATGTCGCTGGGGAAGATTGCTCCGTTGCGATGACGTCCCGGTCCAGGACCACCCACCCCGTTGTCCAGCCCATTGTCCACATCGGATGCTGGCCCTACAGAGTGGACATCAGTGGTCAACTACAGGCCTTATTCACTTAGTGTCACACAACGAAAGTTGTATACTTATCACTGAATGTATCTGTGATTTAACAAGAGAGTTTGAAATTTGGTTTCTTACTTTTCAGATTCAACAGCTTTAAAACATACCTCGTCTGTAGAAATATCTGCAGATACTGTTGATTCATGTTGCCTATTAGTTTTGATCTGTGAGTTGATAAATGTATTGTTAGTTTTTTATTATTTGTTGAGAAATACCAACTGGACATTGTACGAGAATGCAATAATTTCTGAAAAAAATGCAAAATTAGTAGGATATGACCTAAACTGTTCTTTAAATATTTTCAGAAATAAAGTCCTTTTTACTCATTCTGTTTATAATTTTATAAACAAATATTTAAGCCACGACATCAACCAACTGACTGTAAAATCGATTAAACAATCAATCACAAAAAAGAATACATTTAGTAATACACAAATCATGCATACAAAACGCAATGACAATGTGAACTTACTTCCGAAGGACGAGGTAGTGAGAGAGAGGTCGACATTCGGCGACGCACTGTCCTTGTCGACGGAGTAGAAGTGTGCAACTGACGGCATCATGTCGCCAGCCAGCATCGTGTCCTCGGTGGGCGTGCTGCTGTATTCCTCCGTCTTCTTGCGTGTCTGGTAGATGATGATGACCCAGATAAGAGACGTGCCAACGACACAGCACACCACCGCGATGATGATGATGCCAGTCGTTGTCGTCTCGTCGTCAAGCATGCTCATGGAGTCGCTGCCGTTTCCCGGGCCATTCAGCGAGATCACCTAGGACAGTTCATGTCACTGGTGTTACACTATGTCCGAATTAGTTCAGAATATATTTTTATTAATCTGATTATTTGTTATTAATCTTATCTGTAGAGGTTAGTGTACAGTCCACACAGATTTATAGAAAAGTTGTGATAATGATTCTGCATTACTTCGATAATGATGTAATAATATTAACTGCTTTTATGACGTGTATACATGTATTTTTATAACATTCCAATCCTCTTACTATATATTAAAACACTGTATTTATAATTCATAATAGATATTTTAAAATTATCACTGAATTTATAATTCCGATTCTTAATACAGCGCTTTAAAAAATTAAATGCCAATAAAAGTGCTTCACATTAACATGACGTGTCGACTAAATCTAAAATATAAATGAATTAAATGCATAAGCTAAGAAAAAGTAAATAAGCTAAAATAAATAATTAAGTAAACTAAGATAAATAAATAAATAGGCTAAGACAGATAATAAAAATAAATAACGACAAAAAATAACGGCAAATAAATTAGGGTATAAAAATAGTTTCAAACAATTTAAAACCAAGCAATGTTATACAAAATGTACACACTCAATCAACCTAACCTCAGCACCATAAGATATCACCCTTACCTGCAGGCGGGACGTGCCCCGCTCCGTGCCGAGTGTGTTAGACATGATGCACGTGTACAGACCAGCGTCAGTGGGCAGGGTCTCGACAATGATGAGCAGCTGGTTCTCAGCAGTGAAGAAGTGGCGCTGTGTGAGTTGGAGAGGCTCGCCGTCCTTCAGCCACTTCACCCGGGGCTTCGGGCTGCCCGATGCCATGCACTCCAGCACGGTCGTCTTGCCCTCCTCCGTCTCACGGTTCTCCATCGGCTTCACGAACGCTGGCGTCTCTGGAACACACACGGGGGATGTGAACATACATGGGGAGTGTGAACATACTCAGGATGTGAACACACGTGAGATAATGTAAGGTAGTGATCATGAACACACATGGGCAACGTGAACACACTGGTCAATGTACATAACATGTCTGTTGTGAACACACATGGTGTTTGTGAACATTTATATTTGCTGCTGGATGACACAACGTTTCTATGAACTAAAAATGTGCCGCTACCAAAGGAGTCATTCAACGAAATACAATGGAAATAATCCTCTGGATGTTTTCCTAGACTTAGACCCTAGACCTGTCATTTCACATCATTTCAAAAACTATCATGCAAGACACCAGAGAAGACACTGCAGCATTGGATTGAAACCCGAGTTGTGTTTGTTGAGTCTGAAGCTCTAGCCACTACACCACTACGCCACACATGACACCCACACAACTGTCAAGGAGGGAGAACATGACAAGGACCCACCTAGGACACTGAGGGTGACGTTGGCCATGATGGTGCCTGCAGCGTTGGTAGCAGTGCAGCTGTAGACGCCCTGGTCAGTGCTACGGAAGCGCACGATGAAGAAGGCATCGTCAGTAGGCTTCACGTACATGCGGCGTTCCCGCGCCGCTGGGAAGTCACTGCCCCCATCCTTCTGCCATGAGATCTGGGGTGGGGGCTGGCCAGTGGCGGCGCAGTCGAGGCGTGCCGTCGTACCCGCTCGCACCGTCTTGTCTTCCGGCGTCTTCACAAACGTCGGGAACACTGCATGTACAGCGAAACAATGTTATCTGCTGCTGTTGTTGTGACTGGGTAGGGTAGGAGCGACATACCATTCTAGGGCATTGTGCCATTAACATATTGAACTTGTAACTAAAATCCACTACTAAGCAGAATATCTGGGTACGTTGTTAAATTTATATGTAAAAAATCAGTTGGCCAATAAATGACTGCCATATTACCAAAAATGCTATTTCCATGACACACCGGAAAATGTGTTACTGCGACAGGTTTCACTACACATGCAGTTAACTCCATTTTAAACAGCAAAACTGAGTTTACGAACTTATAACAATGTGAATAATTAGTACACTTGTGATAATTTTACAAATATTACGCAACCAGAACAATCTAATGAAGCACATTGTGTGCGTTAACATAAACATACAGAAAACAGGTTCTGGTACAAGAACCTTCGACTGTCGAAATACGGGGAGGAAGTAGATGGCACCACTGAGGATGACTGCACAAATATGGGAAGTAGATGGTGCCAGACGGGGGAGGGGCAGGAACGTACCGTGGACGCTGATGTGGGCGTGCTGTGAGTAGGACGCCCCGAGGGTGTTAGAGATGACGCACTGGTAGTCGCCCGAGTCCTCGTCCGCCACGTGCTCTATGTGAAGGCGGCTCGTGAACATCACCACATTGTCGTCACCGACACGCTCAAAGTTCTGCACAAACTTTGCTGGCAACACCTACACGGGAGGAAGGGGGTCGGTCAGTGTCAAATCCTGGATCTATCTGTCATGTGACTTGTTGCCTAGTGACACGTCTATCAACATGTCGATCATTCCATCATATTTTGTCAACAAAAACTGTCTAGATCCAGCCGATGCCTTTGTCATGCAAGTAATGCTGTACACACATTATTGTTGCTGATATTATATTTGCTGTCAAGGTATAACTTTGAGGTAACTTTTTGAATGGTGTCAGAAAATTGCATAATTTTGTTCAGGATCAGTGGCAATAAATAAGTCTATATTATATTACCCGGAATTACATCCATACGTTCTGCCCGACAGCCATCTAGTCATCCCATTCCAACTCAAATTTAAATCATTTTTAACTATCACACTGTCAGTGCAAGTGACAACTGCCTTATATATAAATGACAGAAAAATTACCTGACCTTTTGACTGAAACATTTACACACACATTTGATGAAACCTTATTCTGTATAACTGTTCCTCGACCACTGCATAAACTAGAGAATAAGAAGCCGAGTGAGTCGACTCACTATGTGGTCTTTCTTCCACTCTATAGTCATGGGAGAGTCCATGCTGCTGGCGGCCACACACTCCAGGCTGATGTTGCCGTCTTTCAGGGCCATCTGTGACTCGGGCTCCTTCACAATGATGGGCAGGGGAAAGTCACCTGTGCAGACAACCAGTACTGTACATCTATGCAAACATAGAACTACAACAAGTGTTTAAAATATTTACACTCACAGCGTTGCAATTTATTTGTGATAATATTCAAATTCTGACTGTTTTAACGTAACACTTAAAGGTGGGTTGGAACACTTCCATTTTCTACCAGAGTCACACGTTAATCCCCGTCTAGGTGAGAAATGTGAACATATTCCATACATATGTGCTAGGATGTTTCTATGAAATCTGCTGTAGATATATCATGTAAAATTTCAAAGATGTCCTATTCTCGTTTAGATTATTCCCCAAAATAGAGCTTCTCATGCAACTTTCAAAAAAAATAATTTTGGGGATATCTTCATTATTTCTAACATATTCTACTTTTTACACAAGACGTGCTTCGAGGAGACAGAGACAGTCAGACATGTCACTGATGACTTACTGCACTTGAAGTTGGCGAGTGCCACGTCAAAGATGCTCTGTCCCTTGAGAGACTCCGGGTGGGCGCAGGTGGCAACAAGAGATGTCTCAAAGTTACGCTTTCGCAGCCACTCCGGGAACCAGGCGAGTTGACAGTCACACACCAGACTGGACGTGTTGACACTCCTGACAAACACAGTGTCACCGGGTTATGGGGAGGTCGTATGAGTTCACAACATAGTTTGATTAAAGGCCCGTCCACCCATCATCAATTTGCTTTCGATGGGTACAAATTAAAATGGACAGGTAAAAACATTAGATGCAAAAAATGCTCATTTATTCTATATTGTTAATGTGCTTTGGAAATGGGTATCATGGTGGTGTAAGTATGAATTTTGGTGTATTACTGCATATACACGTGGTGGCTTTTATGTATGTGTAAACACATTTACCGGACTCAACACCCATCACAGACAGTCCCACTGCCACATCTGGTTACAACCCAAACACACTTACAACTCTTGCAACGCCGTCAATGACTCAAAGGCATTGGCCTGGATCGTGCTTATAGCATTGTCCGCCAGATGGAGCTGTTTGAGTTGCTCGAGGCCTTGGAACGCGCGCTTCGTCACAGACTTAATGCGGTTGCTGTTGAGGCCGAGTCGTGTGACAGAGTTGAGGCCCTCAAATGCTCCCTTCGTGTTCTCGATCGTCCACGATATCTCATTGTTGTTCAGTTCACTGTAACAGCCAAAGTTGTCTTTTACTATGACAATCTACCAGATTTAAAAACAATAATCTAACTATTCCTGATTTAAGAAACAATAATCTAACTATAATAAACATGTAGGCTAATGTTTTCATCCCAAGTGGTTTGCATCTCCTACAGTCATATGTGTATCAAATATCGAACATGAAGTATGTACAAAAAAATTAAATAATGTGTACAAAATAATAAAACATATTAAATATTTACCCGTTATATATTTTAATTCTTGTGTTTAGATTAGTTTGAATATCTAAGTAAACTATTTTGCAAACAATAGCTTTTGATTTAATGCAAACATTTAGCGTAATAAATTCGTCCCCTTACTGCTGACCGACCAAGTATTATTAATTGTGCATCTGCTATAAGGTCCCTGTGAACTACCACATGGTCACCAGATGATGGCAGCAGCCAGCCAACTACAGCAGGGATTGCAACAGGCCCAGTCAATATCAATAGTGTCTGGTCAATGGCTGGGGTCAAGTTTTTACCTATAGTCCACTAAAGCCCTTCATGCCACTGTAGCTGTTTCTGACAGATTAATTACATCAACTCACTAAATATGAAGTTCATCCACACCATCACGACACCAACATTATTTATTCACGCACACACCACTACCTATATCCACACTCATTTATCACTGAGCTGAGGCAATGGAGAACGACCAAAATTATCCAGCAGCAGGTGGATTCCAGCATGTCTTCTCCCGACAGACCTCTAACCACTGTGCCACAGCGCCTAGAATACTTACAGCGTCTGAAGCGCCACCAGGTGGTGGAAGGCGGAATCAGAGATGTAGGAGATGTGGTTGTGGTCGAGGAAGAGATACTGCAGGGCGGGGAGGTCAGCGAACGTTGTCTCCTTGATGGCCACCATCTCATTGTGACTCAGTTGGCTGCAACAGACAGTCACTGGTCAACACACTGGACGATGCTCTTTTTTTCTACCACACTGGACTTTTGCTATCTATGGACTTAATGATGGCAATCCTGGCTTTTAGATATAAGCACTTACATTTCTGATCCAGCATTGTAATTCAGTATGAAGAGTGCGACATTCAAACAATCGTCTCATTAACAACTTCTAAATAGGCCTCCAGGTCACGGGTGATTTCCAGTGTTGACATATTTAGCGTGGCAATGACGGGAAATATTTGCAAATAACAAAGTGATTTTTAATTGGACAGGTATTCATTATGCGGCGAGACTTGTTTGGGAAAACACGTTTGTACTAACTTTGAATATGTTACATGTATACCCTTATTCATATGTGAATACTTGTAATGGAAAAGATTGGATAAAACCTGTAAGGAATTGTTTTTCATTATATCTGTTAATTTGATGTGTCCGTCTGTGTTCATCATATACATGCTGCACTGTACTTACAAGTGCCTGAGTGTTCATAAACATGCTGCACTGTACTTACAAGTGCCTGAGTGTTCATAAACATGCTGCACTGTACTTACAAGTGCCTGAGTGTTCATAAACATGCTGCACTGTACTTACAAGTGCCTGAGTGTTCATAAACATGCTGCACTGTACTTACAAGTGCCTGAGTGTTCATAAACATGCTGCACTGTACTTACAAGTGCCTGAGTGTTCATAAACATGCTGCACTGTACTTACAAGTGCCTGAGTGTTCATAAACATGCTGCACTGTACTTACAAGTGCCTGAGTGTTCATAAACATGCTGCACTGTACTTACAAGTGCCTGAGTGTTCATAAACATGCTGCACTGTACTTACAAGTGCCTGAGTGTTCATAAACATGCTGCACTGTACTTACAAGTGCCTGAGTGTTCATAAACATGCTGCACTGTACTTACAAGTGCCTGGGTGTTCATAAACATGCTGCACTGTACTTACAAGTGCCTGAGTGTTCATAAACATGCTGCACTGTACTTACACGTGCCTGAGTGTTCATAAACATGCTGCACTGTACTTACAAGTGCCTGAGTGTTCATAAACATGCTGCACTGTACTTACAAGTGCCTGAGTGTTCATAAACATGCTGCACTGTACTTACAAGTGCCTGAGTGTTCATAAACATGCTGCACTGTACTTACACGTGCCTGAGTGTTCATAAACATGCTGCACTGTACTTACAAGTGCCTGGGTGTTCATAAACATGCTGCACTGTACTTACAAGTGCCTGGGTGTTCATAAACATGCTGCACTGTACTTACAAGTGCCTGAGTGTTCATAAACATGCTGCACTGTACTTACACGTGCCTGAGTGTTCATAAACATGCTGCACTGTACTTACAAGTGCCTGAGTGTTCATAAACATGCTGCACTGTACTTACAAGTGCCTGAGTGTTCATAAACATGCTGCACTGTACTTACAAGTGCCTGAGTGTTCATAAACATGCTGCACTGTACTTACAAGTGCCTGAGTGTTCATAAACATGCTGCACTGTACTTACACGTGCCTGAGTGTTCATAAACATGGCTGTACTTACAAGTGCCTGGTGTTCATAAACATGCTGCACTGTACTTACAAGTGCCTGCGTGTTCATAAACATGCTGCACTGTACTTACAAGTGCCTGAGTGTTCATAAACATGCTGCACTGTAGTTACAAGTGCCTGAGTGTTCATAAACATGCTGCACTGTACTTACAAGTGCCTGAGTGTTCATAAACATGCTGCACTGTACTTACAAGTGCCTGAGTGTTCATAAACATGCTGCACTGTACTTACAAGTGCCTGAGTGTTCATATACATGCTGCACTGTACTTACAAGTGCCTGAGTGTTCATAAACATGCTGCACTGTACTTACAAGTGCCTGAGTGTTCATAAACATGCTGCACTGTACTTACAAGTGCCTGAGTGTTCATAAACATGCTGCACTGTACTTACAAGTGCCTGAGTGTTCATAAACATGCAGCACTGTACTTACAAGTGCCTGAGTGTTCATAAACATGCTGCACTGTACTTACAAGTGCCTGAGTGTTCATAAACATGCTGCACTGTACTTACAAGTGCCTGAGTGTTCATAAACATGCAGCACTGTACTTACAAGTGCCTGAGTGTTCATATACATGCTGCACTGTACTTACAAGTGCCTGAGTGTTCATAAACATGCTGCACTGTACTTACAAGTGCCTGAGTGTTCATAAACATGCTGCACTGTACTTACAAGTGCCTGAGTGTTCATATACATGCTGCACTGTACTTACAAGTGCCTGAGTGTTCATATACATGCTGCACTGTACTTACAAGTGCCTGAGTGTTCATAAACATGCTGCACTGTACTTACAAGTGCCTGAGTGTTCATATACATGCTGCACTGTACTTACAAGTGCCTGAGTGTTCATAAACATGCTGCACTGTACTTACAAGTGCCTGAGTGTTCATAAACATGCTGCACTGTACTTACAAGTGCCTGAGTGTTCATAAACATGCTGCACTGTACTTACAAGTGCCTGAGTGTTCATAAACATGCTGCACTGTACTTACAAGTGCCTGAGTACGCGGCAAGAGTCCCAGCTGTCATCCTCTATCTTGCTGATGTAGTTGTGCGACAGCAATCTGAAATAATCCATGATTTCATGTCAACAGTGTCTGTAGCAGCACACAAACTACACAGACAACAGCTACACCTCCCACAGAAACATTTACAAAAATATTTATCATTAACTATTATTCCTGTAGGTACAAAGATTAAATCAATGTATCACTATCACATATAAAATTCTAAGAAAGTTGAAGAATGACTATTGAGTATAATGGGACAGGGGGAGTATATTGGTTTTAGTTGTTCTTGGGTGTTTTCCATTGTATTTATGTAAACTTAAAATTCAAGTTTAAAAAAAAATAATCCAGGCTTTCAAGGCCTTGGTTATTAATTATTGAAATGTTCTGCTGTCCATGAACTTTCATGCCCGTGTGGCCCCCATCAGTGGCCCCCATCAGTGGCTCCCATCAGTGGCCCCCATCAGTGGCCCCCATCAGTGCCCCCCCATCAGTGGCCCCCATCAGTGGCCCCCATCAGTGGCCCCCATCAGTGGCCCCCATCAGTGGCCAGTTACTCACAGCTGTTGTAGAGTCTCAAGTCCATACATCCAGCCCTTCGTCACCGCCGTGATGTTGTTATGGTCCAGATGCCTGTTGAACACAGGACAATATCTGTATTACGCAAGCGACAATCACAATGGAAAATTACTGGCCTGCTTCCAAACACGTGTACACATTCCCGTCACTGATAAACCCACTGATTACCCCGCTGTTGTCATCAACATGGTGGGGAATAAAGTCCATCAAAAAAATTGATCGTGCAAACAGCAACACTGAAAGTGGGAAATGTTGTTTCTATAGAAAACATAATCCACAGCATAAACGGTTTATTAAACCAATGTCTTCAGATGTGTTTACTGAACCACATTAAAACAACATGAATATTTTCTGCTTATGAATATGCAGCATGCGATGTAAATAAGTACTTGAGTTGACACAAGACGGTGATCAAATTATATTTACTGGCTCCCACAGTTATTATCATTGCAGTGTCTAATTTCTGTGTAATTTCTCCATGTTTCTCACTCCCAACTCATCCAAATCAACTGTTGTGGTCTGTTTCATACATTGCCAATCAAAGACCAATATTCCAAGGAAGGGACCAAACATAAACATAAACACCATGTGGTGGCGATGGAATGGGTACTCACAGATTCTGGAGTCGACCGAGTCCATAGAACGCCCCATCCATGAGGGTATGGATGTTGTTGCGGCGTAGCTTGAGGGTGAGTAGGCTACTCAGGCCCTGGAAGCTGAGTCCGTCTATCACACCCAGTCTGTTGCGGTTCAACTCCCTGTAAAGCAACATCACGCATGAAGGTGTCGTCAGTCGCTCTCCACTGGGGGATGGGTCCAACCACTCAACATTGTCACACCTACTATGTTGTATAAAGTACGTTTTCCCACACCATATATTATAAATTATTTAACATTTAGTGATTTATAACCTTATCCTATTTTTAGGGATTTTTTTCCAATTTTATTACCCCGTACAACAATGATAAATTGCCTGGTTTCCAATCACTAAATTATCAACCATCACAAACGCAGACAAACAGCTTCAAATTAAACAATTCAACAGACAAATATTGACACAATTTCGCACTAACAGGAACAAACAAGAGAAGCTTATCAACAGAACAAAACCTGTTACAGGTATTTGAGTTGTGACAGTCACGCAGAGTTTCTTCGGCAACTTACAGGTATTTGAGTTGTGAGAGTCGGGCGAAGATGTTCTTGGGCAGCTGCTGCAGTCTGTTCTTGCTGAGTCGGAGCCACTGTAGAGCCGTCACGTTGTCAAGGCAACCGACCTGCATCGTCTCCAGACGGTTGTTATTGAGGTATCTGCAAACACAAGTCATGTGAGGGATGATGACACGTCATTGTAGCCATTTTAAATCTAACTTACTATTACTATAAGTCTAGTGATGTTTATCAATTATTTGGTGCATTGTCTGTTCACCATGATACCTGACGAGACAAAATATTCCATTTACTCCTGCCATTTAGAAGTGCAAACAAAAATAAACAATGTTCACTGACTGCATTATCGTAAGACTAGGAGAGTTTACTGGTAATTTTGGTTTGTTTGCGCAACAAGTTTAGTTGCAACTGGTCAGTGTCCGTGAAATCAAATTAACTGAAAGGGAAGACAACATCAAATCCTATTTTTTTGCTCTTGTTTTGTAATCGAAATTCATAAAAACTTGTACTGATTTAATACCGTAACACTTCCTTCGTTTGCCAATAGGATGAAGACGTGATGTTAGAATTTAGGAAATGCAATCGATATCGCACTTATGTCAACGCACACCTTTTCATGTAGACAAACAACAGGTAGCTTCTGTCGCACTTATAACCGCAGGATATAAAACATAGCATGTCCTGTTTGCCAACACACGGAGACACTGCTGAATGCACATGTTGGCAGTGCAATCAATACATTTCAAAGGTGTGCAATTTGACAAAACCATGTTGCCCAATACAAGTGTTTTTGCTGTGGACATGACTTGCACAACTCACAGGTGGCTTACACTGAACCTCCTACCAGAACTCTACCACATAAAACATGCAACTTCCTCTACGCACAAATATGTACAATCAATCAATGCAGTGACATTTGGAAAGAACAATTTATTTTGTGACTGCTGTCTACGCCGAGTTTCTACAGCCTGATTGTGATATTTATGAACATCACAGTTGAAATACAAAAGCCAAATAAACCTGCAGAAATCACAGTAAAATTTATTTACAGGTTTTATGGCAGTTTTGGAATAAACAGGAAATTCCATGGGTGTGGTTAAAATATACATGCATAAGGCACTGGGTTTATACAATTAATTCTGCCAAGATTGTTTGTCCTTCTCTCGAGACCAGACGAAACATGTTTTTAGTTAAATAGAATTATAAACAAAACAATAAACAATTAGCTGGCAACTGTATGATTTTATATTAGAAAATGTTAAAAGTATTTAGATTTTTAGAAAGAATATATTTGACATTCATAGTTTAATCCGCTATGCAAATGTCACAATGTTGCTTGTCTAACCAGGTAAGTAACTTGCAGTTACTGCGTTCTGTCTACACATTAATTTTGATTTCGCCCTAAATTAAAGTTGAGACATGGTGAAACAATTCGTCAAAAAAGATATAGTTAGCTGCATCTCAACATAAATATTTACAGACTAACATTAAATCAACACTACAAAGGCACTTCTGAGGACTAAAACCAGCAACAACAGTCGCCAGTCATTTTAACGTTATTACTATTGTTTAGTTGTTTACAAAGCTGGACTGTACAAGCGGCATCTGAGGAAACATGACAGACCTATCGGGGACATGATACTCACAACTGGTGCAGTGTGGGGTGTTGCGTGAACGAGTCATTCCGCAGGTGGCGTATGCGGTTGTGACTGAGGTCGAGAGTGCGGAGTCTGAGAACGCGATCCACCGCGTTCCTCTGGATCTCACTGATCCGGTTGTGATGACTGGAACAGATCCACAATGTGTGAACACCATTCACTGTGAACACTTACAGTTGAACCCCTCCTAGGGGGGGAAGACAAACAACTCCTGGGAAAGAATCACCATAGTAGTGAAATTGAAATGTTTAGTCATAAGTTGAGCTAACACAGAATTGGTATATTTCACGTTTTCTTTCTGTGGAGTTAGTCAGTTCGCTACAAGTTACACATTTATTCCATGTGTGTAATCTTTTACATCCCGTGTATAGATATCAGTCACCAGGGGTGAGCTATGTAGTTGGGGGGTGAAATAAAGTACCTAAGTTTCTAAGGTGCAGTCAACAATAGGATTCACACCATGACCCCTATAATGATCAACTAATATGATCTGATCACCCACCCTGCCTCGTGCTTTATTTTGTACCAAACCTGCACAACTATCACTGAAACGTGAGCATGATATGTAACAGACACTGTTTAAAACACACAAGCGGTATTTAATAAAAAATATTTAAAAGCACTGGGATACAGAGTTGACAAAAAGGTATCAAAATAGAGTATTTTAAATAAAAATTAAACATCAGATTTGACATGTCAGCAGTGAATACACAGGACTCACATGATGAGGTGGGTGAGGTTTGAGTTCTTTGGCAGTGTCGGGATCACGGCCAGCAAGTTGTGACTTAATTTTCTGAAACAGATGTGACATCAATGTTACTTGTATGAAAACAGTATGAACGAGGCAACTCGAAGTAAAAGAAGCATCGTGCACTACATACTCTAAATATCTCCATGAGACTACTGCTAAAATACAATTAAGAGTTCACCTGGATCATTAGGTTGAAGAACATGTGAAAGTCCAAGCAGCATTATTTCATCACCAATCAACAGTACAGTACGCTTCTCTGTTTATTTGTTGGAACACATCTCCAGTCAGTTTTGTAGATGTGAGGTTAACACTTTGTTAGAGTTCAGGTAGGCCCACTACAGTGATTCTTAGAGTGAGTTTGTCTACTTCACAGTAAGCCCCTACAGGAATATTTTTTCAAATGTAGCAACTTGTTCCCTGTGTTATTGATGAAATGTCAATGTGACCCACTTGAAAATAATGTATTACCTAGTAGTTTCTCTGATGATTTCATCAAAATTAAATCACACAATCGCATGAGTGGGCTTGCATGTTTATGTCTTGATGATATATTTACAAAACATTCTGATACTGTTTCTGGTTCATGTTCAGCTTAAATTGATAACAAAAAAATCATAAGCAAGTCAACATGTCTAGTTGACCAATGTGTTGAATTTCAGAAGCCTCATTGTTTACGTTAGTTCCTTGTTTGCTGAATTAAAATGAATAAAAAATGCACACATGAACAAGATAGCATATCTAGTTGATCAATACTTTCATGCACGAATGATTTACAATTACGTTATCATTTCATACTGAATTTACTAAAGAAATTCACTCAAGAAGACATGCACAAATCTGCTTTCTTCGTTGACCTGATAGGCCCAGCTGCAGAACCAACCACTGTGACCATGCCATGTGAGTCAGACGTTTGTCATTTCACTCCCACCATCATGACTAGTTTCGCTTACACGTATTAGACAAGCCTGCCCGCCTCGCACAAAAACCTTGCTGTAGAAACAAAGCACTATGCTAGATCTGTCTCTAGTTATGCGACAGACACTGTGCAAAGGAATCAAGCCAGCAAACTCTTGACAATGGAGTTGATGAGGCTGATCATGAGACGTCTTTCACACAACGCTACAGTGGCCTCTCATGCAAGACAGGCACCGGTACAAACACATCAACACAGATGAAACAGTGAAACACGTAGTTATCTGTGCTGATGTAGTTATCTGTGCTGATGTAGTTATCTGTGCTGACGGAGTGTGTCTGGTCTAAAAACAGCGACCCTGGACGCTGACGTCCGCAGAAGACAGAGGAAGCCGTGTGTTTGTAAATGTGATATTAGTTTGGGATCACAGGCTCCTGTCACCAGAGGGTAGCATGTCCATGGTGTTATGCTCACCAGTTATCTGCCAGATATTTTTAACATGGAGCTCAGTTAATTTTAACAAGCTGCGAGTTATCAATTACTGTCCCACGATGCCAGAGCAGTTTTCATTCTGTATGTCAACTGTCCTGCAATTGTGTATCATTTGTCATTCTACTAATAATCCTGTTCAGCCTGGACATCTATATATATATAATTATGCTTTGTTTCGTGGTCTTCCATTCATCATAAACTTGACGATTTACCTGTTTTCATAATCTAACGTTTCTGACTTACCCAGAGGTAATAACCATTATTTTCCGTAAATTTCCATTTCTTATTTCATTATTTACCACTCTGTGAAATCTTCCTGTGTCACATTCTCAGACCTACCACTTTGTCACATCGGTCCACGCCTTCCTACTACATTAACACTGACATAACTATAAGTACAAAATACACCATACACACTCTGTGGATGACAGGACTGGTTCTGGACTCTTGTTCTGTCTTCACTTCTCTTATCAACAGCGCTATTGTAATTAATTGTTTACATGGTTCTCCAGTTCCACCATCGCTTCGATTTTCCTACATTCCACATAACACAGTACTGCCTTCCAGTTCAATTTAAAGCTTTTCCTTGTGAATTTGGCATGTAATCAATCACCAGGGCAAGGTCTCACAGGACGTAGTCGCTAAGGACAAATAAATACACAAATGTCTGTAAAATTTGAATGCACAAGATAATTAAAAATAGATATCGTCTAGTGTGACTGTGCAGCTCGGGATTTGTCGAGTTGTATTATGCCATGCGGCATTGCTAAGTGTCTTTGTGTTGGCAGACACACCAGGTGTTACGAGTAGGTGTGGCTCTGTGGTTCACACGCTCAAATCTCCATTCATACCTAAACTCTACAAGTTCACACCACCCAGCTATTCCATAATTAATTACTTATTGCTGAAACATTGTACAGTGTCTTGGCTTGGCACATTACTGCTTCAACGTCCAATGATCATTCCTACTTCTACTAGATAGGATCCATTTCAGGAACCACAGCTCAGACTCACATTCCGTTACGTTTGCTAGAAACCCTAAAACTGTGTGAAGGAAAAGTTTGACATTGACATAAATTCCATATGACACATCAAATTTAGTATAACAACCACACATCCGTTGAAATGAAACTCGTGTGAATGCGTGTTAAATTAACCCGGTCTTATCAACTGAAAAGGTTACTGAAGCGACTTGAAAGTGCACATTCACAGTTGCCAGCTTTGTGAGCAGCACCTGAATCAGCTCATTGAAAATGCGCGAACCTTGCGGTCGATTGTATGCGCCCCTTCACACCTGTCACATATCTTGAATCATCGGCCACATTCTATAAAACCACCTACACACAGCGAGCGCATTAAAGGATCGCATAATGTGTAATGCAGTGTTTAATCAGGGCCTGACATCCCACAGCGTAGGCCAAAACCACATTTCACACCTGTGTGATAATGTAACCTACGTGAGAATGAAATGTGTCATGCCTTTGTGACAAAGAGTACACGTGTTCACGTAGGCAGGTATATGTTTACGACCGCAAGCTCTGACCAATCACCAGCCATTGGTCAGATCGTTAAATTATTCTTTCACATACATAACGAAAGTACCACAATGACAATACGTATTCAGATGTGTCAAAAATAAAAAACCGGCATAAAAATATATTTATATTTGGCATCCCAAACATAGTTACTACGTACCATATATATCCATACACAAAAAAAATGACAGCTGTCGTAAAACACAGTACAGAATAAATACTTCACAAATTTACAGGTTGTTAGGAAATATAGCGTTTTCAATCACAATGTGAGACATTATGATATGATACTAGGCTGTTTATCACTGGGTTGTTTATTTTTTAAACTTGCTTAACTTGTAAATAATCTCTAGTTTTGCTGGTAACTATGGCATAAATATTCTCTTCCCTCTTTAGTAGAGAATATTTTCTATGCACACGCTACAACTTAAGAATATTAGATTGTGCTTGATGTAAAAACGTTTAAAGTGAACTCATGTGTGACAGTTACGACAAACTACCCAACCATCTGGAGACGATAACAGTAAAATATGAACTTGGCTCAGTGAATACGATTATGCATGTCTTGGAAACATAACACTGTCAACAAGCATGATACCTGTAAGTAATGTCAACAGTACATGCTTGAATTAGTTATAACTTCAGGTGAAAATGTCCAGGTAGTCATAGAGGCTTTTCATCAGAACTGCTACAATATTATTGTCAACAACATGGTGACGTCAGCTGCTGGTTTATCACATGTGACAAGGTGAGGTACTCACAATGATTTCAGCTTGGGCAGTCCCTCCAGCACACCAGTATTGAGGGATGCCAACTTGTTGTTGCTCAGGTCGCTGCAATCAAACACAACACCATTATACAATACAATTACAACTTGTTGCTGCTCAGATCGCTGTAATCAAAGACAACACCATCATACAATTACAACTCTGTCTATCTAATTACACAGGTATGGTAATTACTAAATATGCCTCTTTCAATAGTTCCATGCAATAACTGTTCTTGAAAGTTCATGGTTGGCAAGGTAAGGTAATGTACAGATTGAACAAAATTACAAATATCACCACCATGACCAACATAAAGTAATCACCAATTTCCTATCTAGCACCCCCATTAAAATAACAATGCTTGCACGCCTTGGAGGTGCTTTATAACATTTCATAAAACATCTTACAACAATCCAGCCAAATGACAAACACCGGACTGTAAATATGTTTGCAATCTGCAAACTGTTGTATCGTGCAGAGATTTAATATCATAAGCAATCAGGTCTACTGTAGGATTAAAGCTTTATTAGTTCGACTGTCAGATCCCCGGTGTCTGGCCGATTGCAGCAAACTAATTTCCCATGGTGCAGTGTTACGCAGAGCTCCCGCAAAATGCCTCAAAGTACGATATGCTTTTTGGAACCCCATTCTGTGGCCAATCACCAGCAGTAATTCAACAGCGCGGTGTTACCATATTGCATACATAATACATTGCTGTGTGTCCTAACTTTGTGGATCATCCAACTCCACGATACCTTGGTAAATAATTATTGTTTGTTTTTATTTTTGTGTAAAAGATTATGTTGAATCAGCTATAATCATTAATAATCCTGTATGTTGTCATCGCTGTGTAAATGTTTTACATAAATTTTGGTATACCAACTATATCATTGTAAATATCAACAGGCACTTAATCCAACCTTTCATCTACTGACAGTGATTTAACCGTTTTTATTCCGCCATTATGCACAGCTTCATGCAGACACCCGTCCACCCATCATTTGGACAGGTAACACCTGTTGTGGGCAAATAGAAATGTCACTGGACAGGTTAAAAAACAACGAAGGAGCAAAAATGTCTTCACAAATCAGAGATATTGTCAGTTATGCCTCATAAACGGGTGTCACGTGTGTTTGTAGTTTAATTATTTTATTTATTATTATTTTATTTTACAACTACATCTCTATTTTTTAACTTTAAGGTAATATATTCCTGCAAAATGTAATGCGCCTCTGAATGGTTTCATTGCTAGAGCTATGGCGCAGACAAATACTGTTATTTATTATATATTATTTATATATATATATATATATATATATATATATATCCTATATATATATATATATATATATATATATATATATATATATATATATATATATATATATATATATATATATTGTCCTTCAAAAAAGTTACTGGCAAAAATGTTATCCTGCATACAACCCTGTGACATTACGCATGGTTTTTGTTGAGATTATTATAATGCACATCACCTATACAAAAAGCAAGTCTGCGGGACATAATCCTGAAGTCAGAGCTCATGGATGAACAGGAAGTAGAAACGTTATTAACAGCACCTGTCACAGCACAGTCACACCATACGATCCACCAGGTGTGAGGGTGTCTGACCCGACCCCGGGGTGTCCAACCCCGGGGCTGGGGCACACAGGTGCCGGAATGTCACTTCACCCCACCACAGGACAACACAACATAACAATCGGGTTCCGTCTTGAGTGCAAAGTCCAGTGGAGCGTGAACGTGTGAGTTATCATGTCGGTTATCTCTGACCTACTGCCGAGGCCCACAGAACGCGGGCGGCGGTGTCGGTGGCGCGGTGTGGACTGTGGTGAAGTCACAATGAGTGGTCCTAATCACCCGGATCTGGCTCGGTCTGTGGTCAGTCCTCTGATGTAAGCGCCGCAGCTGTGATCAGCATTAACGCGATTGAACAATGGAACCCGTGGCACTGTCACGGCACATTAATAAGCTGCTCCTAGTGCCGGGATAGTCACCGCGGATGACCTATTTTTATCCCGCGCTTGCAATCGTGTGTGCGTTCTGGCTCGATTACACTTAAAACATGAACCAAATGGTCGTACGAAAATAACTCACTGTGTTACGCACAGCACCAGTTTTGATAGCTCTTTCCCTACCCGCATAAATCTATCCATATAAAATATTTGTAAGTATACTGTCACTAAAATGTGGTCTACTTAGCCATACCATCATTTAGATGACCCTGGCCAGTGGGACAGCCCGTGAATATCTATATAGAGTACAGGAATTTTGCTTAAATCGTTAATATGGTCACCTCATTATTTATATCACAATGACCCAGACCAAGGAGTGAGCTTAACAGTGAGGTTTCACTTTCACCAGTTCCGTGAACATTATATACTATTCTTTTTAATCTCAACAAACACATTTACATTGTACTTATATTTTTCTGGGGCTCTGAACTGACAAGAAAGTAATGTACTTTCAATCTGGAATACATTTTGATAATTGATGAGAAAGCTTGTTTTATTATAAAACCTGTCTCCTATGGCCATCATAGACACACCAACAAGAACAGATCACAGACACACCAACAAGAACAGATCACAGACACACCAACAAGAACAGATCATAGACACACCAACAAGAACAGATCATAGACACACCAACAAGAACAGATCATAGACACACCAACAAGAACAGATCATACACACACCAACAAGAACAGATCATAGACACACCAACAAGAACAGATCATACACACACCAACAAGAACAGATCATAGACACACCAACAAGAACAGATCATACACACACCAACAAGAACAGATCATATACACACCAACAAGAACAGATCATACACACACCAACAAGAACAGATCAGAGACACACCAACAAGAACAGATCATAGACACACCAACAAGAACAGATCATACACACACCAACAAGAACAGATCATACACACACCAACAAGAACAGATCATAGACACACCAACAAGAACAGATCATACACACACCAACAAGAACAGATCATACACACACCAACAAGAACAGATCATAGACACACCAACAAGAACAGATCACAGACACACCAACAAGAACAGATCATACACACACCAACAAGAACAGATCATAGACACACCAACAAGAACAGATCAGACACACCAACAAGAACAGATCATACACACACCAACAAGAACAGATCATACACACACCAAACAAGAACAGATCATACACACACCAACAAGAACAGATCATACACACACCAACAAGAACAGATCATACACACACCAACAAGAACAGATCATAGACACACCAACAAGAACAGATCACAGACACACCAACAAGAACAGATCATAGACACACCAACAAGAACAGATCATAGACACACCAACAAGAACAGATCATACACACACCAACAAGAACAGATCATAGACACACCAACAAGAACAGATCATAGACACACCAACAAGAACAGATCATAGACACACCAACAAGAACAGATCATACACACACCAACAAGAACAGATCATACACACACCAACAAGAACAGATCATACACACACCAACAAGAACAGATCAAGACACACCAACAAGAACAGATCATAGACACACCAACAAGAACAGATCATACACACACCAACAAGAACAGATCATACACACACCAACAAGAACAGATCATACACACACCAACAAGAACAGATCATACACACACCAACAAGAACAGATCATACACACACCAACAAGAACAGATCATAGACACACCAACAAGAACAGATCATACACACACCAACAAGAACAGATCATACACACACCAACAAGAACAGATCACAGACACACCAACAAGAACAGATCATACACACACCAACAAGAACAGATCATACAAAACACCAACAAGAACAGATCATACACACACCAACAAGAACAGATCATACACACACCAACAAGAACAGATCATACACACACCAACAAGAACAGATCATACACACACCAACAAGAACAGATCATAGACACACCAACAAGAACAGATCATACACACACCAACAAGAACAGATCATACACACACCAACAAGAACAGATCATACACACACCAACAAGAACAGATCATACACACACCAACAAGAACAGATCATACACACACCAACAAGAACAGATCATACACACACCAACAAGAACAGATCATAGACACACCAACAAGAACAGATCACAGACACACCAACAAGAACAGATCATACACACACCAACAAGAACAGATCATACACACACCAACAAGAACAGATCATACACACACCAACAAGAACAGATCATACACACACCAACAAGAACAGATCATACACACACCAACAAGAACAGATCATACACACACCAACAAGAACAGATCATAGACACACCAACAAGAACAGATCATAGACACACCAACAAGAACAGATCATACACACACCAACAAGAACAGATCATAGACACACCAACAAGAACAGATCACAGACACCAACAAGAACAGATCATACACACACCAACAAGAACAGATCATACACACACCAACAAGAACAGATCACAGACACACCAACAAGAACAGATCACAGACACACCAACAAGAACAGATCATACACACACCAACAAGAACAGATCATACACACACCAACAAGAACAGATCATACACACACCAACAAGAACAGATCATACACACACCAACAAGAACAGATCACAGACACACCAACAAGAACAGATCATACACACACCAACAAGAACAGATCATAGACACACCAACAAGAACAGATCATAGACACACCAACAAGAACAGATCACAGACACACCAACAAGAACAGATCATACACACACCAACAAGAACAGATCATACACACACCAACAAGAACAGATCACAGACACACCAACAAGAACAGATCACAGACACACCAACAAGAACAGATCATACACAGTCACACACCAACAAGAACAGATCATACACACACCAACAAGAACAGATCATACACACACCAACAAGAACAGATCATACACACACCAACAAGAACAGATCATACACACACCAACAAGAACAGATCATATACACACCAACAAGAACAGATCATACACACACCAACAAGAACAGATCATCTAGCTTGGCCTTGAAAGACAAATTAATCAGCTAGACAAACAAATAAAACCAAAAAATTGCTATCATTATCGTTTTTATGTCCGAGTCTGATGTATAATCCTAAATCCACTGGGCAATCCTTTTTTTATCCAGCACTCCCCAGTGAGCCTTTGGAAAAGCACAGAGACAACTTATTGAAATATTTGATGAATAATTAATATTTATGTGATAGGATTGAGTATAAAAACTATAAATTAATATCTGAAACTTTTTCCAGCATCGTAATCATCCGAAAAAAGACAAGATGAGACATGTTATTCCTGTTCGATTAAACACAACCTCGACTTGTCTGGGAAGCATTCAGCCATGCCACAAAAAATACATGACTAGACATAAAAATCCACCACTGTCTGTATCGAGCTACTAATTCATATAGCAGAATGACCTTTGACATCTGCCCCACTGTTCACACAGATCTGAAGTGTGCTCAGAGAACTCATGTGAAATCACATTCCTCTTTCCTTCAGCCCATGTGCCACTGTAGCCCACTGAGCCAACTGGTTCGATCAACCACAATTCCTCGAGGATACTTTTACAGCCACATCAAATATTTCTGTCCGACCAACACCACATCTGTTCCATGAAGGTTTAGTGATTGCACCAGAGTAACAACTGCATTAGAATTATGACTGACAATTTACGTGCTTTGTCTATGGTAATAATGTTCTGAAATTATACATTTTAACTAACACTACTGAATAAACATTGAACACATTATTATGCCAAAATGCATACAGCCAATCCATATAGTGATAGTAATAATACTGGATTCATGGTTTGACCCCAGATAACTATTCTTTGATTACAAATGGTAATTTCATCAAAGAATCTTGACCCCCCATGAACACAAAGATTCATCTAAAATGCTATTTTAGTTGCTACTGTCATCATTTATTTTAGCATTTTAATAACCAATCATAACTGCTATGAATAATATCAGTATCTTGAAACCCTAATAACTAGACCATAGCTGTAAACACGGGCGTAATTATATAAACACTATTTTTAGCTACAGGATATCACTGATGTCATCATCGTTTTCAAGCGTTTTAATAAGCGTTCATTAACCGCCATGAATGTGTGAAATTCCATGGATTAATCACCGGTCATGAGTGGACGTTATCAGCCGGTTCCACACAATGGCCGCACAGCCAATGCATAACCATTAGAGATAACCGCTATGTGAACATGTATCTGACATCAGACCATGTCCGAGTGCGTGCCAGTAACCCTAATTCTTACAGCATGCCTGTGAAGTGTCCCCCCCATCGCCCCGTGCTCCACAGGTGCTAGCCAGGACTTGTACCAATTTGTATGCAGTCATTTCTTCACAGCCATTAGTGCGGCCATAAGTATGATGTATAGCATTCTTCTGTCACTGTAGCCTGCTCCGTGGCACCGCCATAGAAAGCGCACCTGCCCTATAAATCCACCGGCTGTGCGAGTCTGTGTGTGCGACTGCCGACTAAACACCACCCATTTCTACACACCGACAAAGGCAGGAGCAACAAACCGACCCGGCATCTACCGTGAAATCAGCTGACCCAAACACAACTTCATTCACAACAGAACTCCGTCCGCCCGACAAAACGCTCGCAAAAACCCTGTTTACTGGTTGTCCAATTACTTTTTAAAGCGACAGCGCTCACAATGGCCGCTCCGTAAATCATTTGGCGCACTGAAAACGATGCCTCGGCCGAGTTCTATAGCGTACGTGCAGCAGACACTGACAAGAGCCACGCGAAACGGCAAATTGGGCATGATCACATATAGCCTGTCACAGGATCCGACAGCGCCACTGACTTGGCCCAGCCAACATGCTCCTATCTATGTAACAGGAGGACCTCGCTCGTATCACATGTCCCTGCCATGGTCGCATACAGGTGTTTGCTTACCAGCGCATGCTTTGGCAAGATTACCTATCTACATCTAGAAATTGCCACATTATTGTTGGGCAGCTCGAGTCGAACAAATGGCTGCCGCCTACAGCCACGCAGTCGGTGGAAGTATTATTTACCTGTTTCTGGAACTTAGCGTGGCTAGTTCTGCCAGTTGGAAACGTTAACAGTTTTACCTTCTCAGAGGCAAGCGTTTCATTCAACCCAAAACATCCTTTTATTTGTGCATTAACACTGTGCACTACCTATTATCACAGTTCTGTATCACTAAAACCTGTTCATGATTATGTAGATTCACAGTATGGGTCTGCCACTGTCCATACTTCTACTAATCCACCAGGGGATTATCAAAAAGTTGAGAATACCACTTGTTGGAAGATCTTCAGCGTAATATATTCTTGCAGGCACATATAGCAAAAACTTAAGCCATTCAAAATCACTTTTTCAGTAAATTTAAACACACCGTTTTTGCAATTTCTTTCTGCATACATTTGCAGATTATTTCCATTCCAATCTGACACAAAGACTTTGCCAATGTGTAATTTTCCTGTTTTTGTGTGTTACTTTGAGTAACTGCTCAGTTTATTGTAACAATTACAAACCTCTCAGTGAGTGCATCCTTCAACATGGTCCATTACGTACATTGTAGCTTTTTGTGAAAGCAAACTATACCAGGGGTGTACCACACACCAGTGCACAGTAGTAGTCTTCTACTTTAAAACAGGGATGCAAAACTGTCAGGACAATATAATCATTATATATCATTCTGACCTCAAGGCTTACTCAACTGTTGTAATAAACTTGTGTGTATAATTTGTCAGTGGTATTTGTTATTTATGATATTTAAAACAATTATGCCTTTGCTTCACGGAGGTCAGAGTGATGTGTCCTGATGTTCAGTGAAAGTAAGTTGTGTTAGAAATTACTGCTCCTGGTGCAAAAACAAATGTTTCAAGGACTGTTTTTATCACAATTTAACACAATAAAAGTATTTTCCACCAAGTGACACAACCAATCCGACCATCCCAGGCAAAAGCAAAAAATTAAAAATGCATCCAATGAAAAGCAAGTTTCTCACAAACCAGTACAGCGAAGTAACCACATCATGTGACCCGCTGGGAGGCACGTAACGTCTGCGCCCCGCATCAGCAATGACTACCAACTAGACGTGCATTGATTACCGGACACCAGGGAGCTCGCAGCATACACAGAAAGAATGCAGAATTGTGAGAGTGTCGACTACATCTGCCATGGCAACACTGCGGCGGGGCGCTGGGTATTTCAGCCAAAGCTTTATGCCCATCGTCGCACATGCCTGACCCCCGTTTGGGCGCTGTAAAGACGGGGTTAACACCCAGAGATCCGTTGCTTGTTGACACTGAGACGGCCCACTGTCTGTAAACTTAGATCCATGAGCAGACTCCACGAGTCTCTTTGTGTCCTGACAGATGACACAGGCAAGGGAAACGTCAGCGCCCCGCACGGGGAGATACCTGAGGGGTGGGTGACAAAGTACTGCTGTTTTTACCCTCATGCTCATTGTCCAACCATGGGAACCCAAATCAAGCATACACACACTGTGGTGGTCTCAACTGGCATTTCTGCCAGCAGCTGAATGGGACGAGAAGTAGTGCTGGGTAATTTGGCGGGTAGACACGTTTACGACTGCATGGGAATGGGTAAAACATGATCTGTTCACCACCAATGTCATAGTTTGTATTCCTAGCCGAGCATCTGTGGCCTGTCAGAATGTTCTGAGAGAACTGTCATTGGCAGGGCTTTATGTAGGATCAAATTTGTGGCAGTCACAAATTTCACAGTAGACATGTGCAGAGTAACCTACATACACGTGTACAAGCTAGTCGAGGTGTTTATTATCTTACGACCTGAAATAAACTATAAAAACATCACAAGTGACACCCATTTTCAAGCTATAATTGACAATATATAAAAATCACGATTTTGGAAGACCAGTTTTGCTTATTTATATAAGGCTAGGCCTGTGAAGTCAGGTGTTAAATGATAACCCCCTATAACTTGAATTCACATTATCTCTCCACCAAAAACAGAACAAATGATAATCAGAAATTCACTAATCAATAATTCTCCTAATACACTGGCCTTTTTCACCTATCAATATTTTTTCAAGCTTTTTTGTATGCCATCAGTGGTGTGAATGACAGACAAGAATTAGATGTGGGCACTTCCCATTCATTCATAGTACATTTATACGAGAGCTTCTGGGTCGAAATGATCATCACTCAGAATTAGCTACCATGCAGTATTCCAATATAAAGCACACTATTAATAAATTCATAATAGAAGAATGTTGTTTTATGGTTCCTCATATCTACCACCCACCCTACGGTAAGCCATTTACATAACCCGGCTCTTTTGTAGTCTAAATACATCATCACTACTTTATGGTTACCCCCTTTAAACCCAATAAAACACTGCTGAGTGTAACTTGGCAACTCCTCTAAAGGTCCACTTCTGTGAATGGTAAAAGAATGCAGACGACTGGCCACTCCACTGCCAAGCTGCGATGTAATCACTTCCTAAACCACTTAGGCATAGGAACTTTGGAGCTTGGACTGTATTTAGTAAAGTGAAGGCCACCCACAGGTCAACCAGATGGCAGAATATTTCTCAAGGTCCCACCCAATTAGAGGTTCACATTGGGTGATTAATCCCCAAGTTTTTTTTATCTATTTAAGGTATCACGGTTGTCCCTCGTTTATTAATGCCATCCATAATAATAAAATGAAGTATATCAGCGATGGCATTAATTAACTCTGAACTGTTCTGATTCTTCCGGTTTCTACATTAATACTGGCCTGGCACATGTTTTGACACTGCCCAGACAGTACAGGCCACCAGTTTTCACATTTTACTAGCCTGATGGGCCGCTGGTTTCAATCTGACTACTGTCAATGTTTCTGTAAGCAGTGATGAGGATGGGACGAATCTGGAATTTCTATCGAATTGAACATCCTAGAAATTTCTAATACGAATCTAATATTCAGTTGCTTCTAATTCAATTAGATATATTGAACTGTGTCAAGATGTCTTGCTGAAAAACGGTGTCATCCCTTATGTATATCATGCCATATACATCGCTGCCATCGATCGTTTTGTTTACTTTCTGACTTAATCATGAAAATGATTCTAACAGCCATTAAAATTCTCACATATTCTATGTACATGTACATGTACATGTACATGTACATGTACACACACTAGGTTACAAAATAACATCATTTTCAAAAGACCAACAGTGGGTTTTGTACTAGTTTCAGTGGAGTGAGAACCAGTACTCTGGACAGTGTTCTCCTGTGGCAGGAGTTTACACAGGCAATGTTTACTACATCACAGACGCTCATAAAGTGAGACATGTGGTGTGTGCAATTTGTCATGGTATAATGTCTGCCTCTGATCCTGGCAATAATGTTTTTTGCTGAAGACAGCCAGAGCCAGATAAAGTTTTGCCACCCACGCTTCCCCACCCCCATCACAACTAGGCACTTGTCAACTTTGTCTCAGCACAATAATAAAATAAATACAAATATTAACAGGAAGTATCAATGAATAAGTTAATTAGCAATTTTAATTATTGAAAAAGTGCATTTTATTAACATGACAGGCATCTAAACTATATTGTCACTGCATTTTTGATTTGGGTTTCAGTGTATTTTTTATTTAAACTGACTTTATTATGAGATATGTACACAAAAGAGACATAATGTTGACAGCTGATTGTAGCGTTTGTTGTAGTCGGTTTACTTTTTATGCTGATTATTTCCATATATATATATATATATATATATATATATATATATATATATATGTAGACTGACTATTGTGAACAATGTCTCAGATTTTGAATTAACACCCCACAGTGGCAATATGCCTAGCCATGCACCTAGCCGTTTCTCTTCTTATACTGTAGTTGCTATCATTAATTTGTGGCAACAAATGTGCATAAATAACAACTTTGGAAAAATGTTAATCATTGAACAACGTTGCTCCTAGCAAACCTAGGTAATTTTTTGGTAAAGTGACAGGAACCTTGTTAATAGCATATTATGTGTATAACATTCGGGCCAGTAACTGTTCATACCTACTTCACCCCCAAACCAGTGACTACAAAACCTCAATATCAAGGCCTAATCCTTCTCTAATCTCTATGGGCTATTATCACCACTATCGAGAAAATTCACAATTCTCAATAGCTCTTGTAGATTTTGTGGTAGTAGACTAGTAATAGTTGATCTTTAACTGTTACTTGCAAACATGTTGCATAAACAAGCCACAATTTACAAATAGTATAATTTATATAACCAGTCACTGGTTTAACTAACTAATTGATCATAATCAATCAAGAAAGTTATATCACTGCATATTATAACACGATTCCTTACTAGCATGAAGTAATTATCAACACAATGCATTGATCAATGACAATACAAGGCTCAGAGTTAATGTCAGAAGGTACATAATTGTCTAGCTGCCTGTGTCAGAGTTTATAAAAATACTGGCTCAATTACACAGATATTTAGTTATAATGGTACTAACAAGTCCACAGAACAGAAACATGTACGCATGTCGATGATCGATATTGGTGTCTCTGATTAGATAGTTGATGATTGACTAATACTAACTTTATTATTGCAGGACTACATAACACAGCTTACCCTATCTTCATCTAGTCACACCAACCTGTCAGTTGAACAAATAAAGTCCATTTTGTTCCGATAAAAATTTGAGGAGCAAAAACGTTTCATTTCAATTACCCAGGTATGTTGTCAATTATGCTTTGAAATGTGTGTAACACTTGTAAATGCATGGATTATTATGTATTTCTGTACATTATGGACTAGCAAAAATTGGATCTTGCATAAAGGCATGTTAATAAGCTTAAACACTGCCTGTGACTTGGCAGTTAATTTATGGTGTCACAGTGTTCTTACATTTCCTAAACCTGAACTGGATCCACAACTTTGCCATGAATAACTCACTCATATTTGGTATCACATGCACATGTCTCAAACTGCATTTTTTTTTTAAATCATTGAATGATACCAACTTAAATTCAGAATGAAATTAAGTTATAACAAAAACTGTGACCAACTTGCTGATTGAAAGAATAAACTAATCAGTCATCGACGATACTGATTAATCTGAATACTTCTGGTTATTGCCACTTAATATTTCAACTGTGCAACCCCACGTTATTTCTGGTACCCAGGGAGAGGTTGTCAGCTATATCTGTATAAATATCTTCCAAATAAACATCCACTTAGTTACTTATTGATATAAAAAACTGTATATTTTTTATAGGTCCATAATAACTATAGATATAATCTCATTAGAAATGTTGCTGCCTGAGTAATTTTGCCATACCACTGAACACTGTCAACAGAAGCAACCAACTGGATATGGTCTATGCATGTTGAAGGTATTGCATTAAAAATATAGTTTAATCGTTTGCATGTTACGTAGAATTATTTATATGTATGGTTAACTAATCACACATTGAACACCAGCTGCAACAGTTTTGAAGATATAAAACTAAATTATCTAAACTGCTGCGCACACATATCAGACCCATTTCATGACATTCAAGATCACATGCTATGCAGCCTGACCGAAAACAACATCCGTACACTACTTTTATGAGAAATCAATACTTACAGTTCCTCGAGTTTGTACAAATCTTTAAATGTGCCGTTCGTTATCTCTGGTATTCCATTGAATGACAGCTCCCTGTAAGTGAGAACACACTGGAGTCAGAACCTGTTACAATTTACAAAGCCTGGAATCACCATAAAAAGAAACAGGTGTCCTTGTACTCTGTCACAGGACAGCAAAGAAAGAATTTATTTAATCTACATCAAACGTCCACTAGTCCTAACATTTGGATGACCATCTAGAGAGTATCTGTCATAGCTAGTGTTTATCAACACAGTATAATATTGATGAACAACGACACATTATCAGAGTAGAATATTAACTATTTATATTCTGATTCACTAGTGGAGATTGTAGTTGAAATTAAAAATTATCAATTCATTGTAACTGATTTGTTTTGTATAACAGGACCCAACCATGTATATACCAAATATTATTTTGTCATTTACATTGTCACCTGTCACTTGGACAGGTACAACCTGATTTGAACGGGTAGAAATATCACTGGATGAGTAAAAAAATTGGAGCAAAAAAACATATAATTGTCAATTATGGTTCGAAAATGGTTGTCATAAGTGTGTTTGTTCCATATCATAATAAACATCTCGACTGGCAACTGCCAATGATATAAAAAATGTTGCATACATTATAACATTAACATTATCAGGCTAATGTGTTAGCACACGTAGAAATGCATGTTGTTTCACAAATAGGTACAGCCTTGAAACTCATGTGGTACTGGAGCTGTGCCATGAAGTGTTTCATTATGATTAGACATAAACTGTTGTGTACATCTTTATCTCAGCAATGCCAATGACAGTGCAACAAAGCGTCGTGAAAGCTGTTCAGGATGTTATGTTGGAGACGATGCATACAAATGAGAACATTCTTTCCTTTGACACATTTTTCGCAATCTTACATGAGACTGCATGCATTGCACCATTTGAAGTTACCAAACATACTCCTATTTAGTTGCTACACAGTATATTAATTAGTGGGTTGCTTGTGACAGCGTGTCGCTAGGACACTACTCCTCTCCCTGAGCAAACCAGGTCAATGATCACTCGGCAGTGCTTGGAAATTGCGCTTTAGGTGATAAATATATTAGCTTTTTATTTACGGTCAAAAATGCTGTGCACAGGCAATTTGAGACGCTAATTAGCTTGTCAAATTATTCACTAAATTTCCACAAAAACATATTTATCTTGTGGCCAAAAGGTGATATATTAGTATGAATGAGCCCAAGACACTGAGATTGTACATTTAAAGTGGTTTTGTTTTCTTTGAGAACAAAATTAACCATGACTTTGTCTATCATTGCTCTGACAAACTCAAGTACCTACTAATTGTTAGTTTATTTTCTAAACACAGTATGGTCCACCCACAGTATAAGGTACTTTAACTTGCAGCATGCCAAGTTGCCAACATGTACCCATTTTTTTATACATAAAACTTCCTTGTGGCAACTTGTATCTATGCTCACTTTGCTAAGACATTGTATCATCAAGAATCTATTTTAAGCACAACCTAATTGTGTCAATATAATAGCTATTTTTATGCATACTGTAAACAAAATGACAATGTTTAGCTGCAAGAATGTTGTACTGTTTGGATATGACCTTTATATAGCTTGGTTAATGGGTGTGCTATGTTATATTGTCTGATGTTCAGTCTTGTTAACCTATGCAACTTGCCTACTGCCATTTCCCATCATTACTTTGAATAAGCTTTTGTTAATTTAACCCTTTTAGACCAATCACATATAAAATTGCTACACCTTTGAATAAAATGATGTTGATACCCATTGATTACAAAATGTAATTAAACAAAGTAAAAGTTTACAATGAGTACTGAAATTATATAGTCTAGCATTGGCTCCAGTTAAAATGGACTGCCATTTAGTATAAATATAAAATTGAGATGTTGCAATTATATAACGGTTATTATTTACTCTCAAATGACACAACACCTCATGTTGGTGTAGTCCAAGTGCGAGGTAATATTAAAGGAAACACAAATGAGAAATTACTAAGAAACTAGGTCAGTCAGAATGGTGTAAATTATGCAGCAACAAGTTGATAAAAATGAGGATTTATACATACAATAAAATGCCATATGCCTACATGTTTAACAGTTTTTTATTCTATGGTAATATTTCTGGGAATTTATTATAATCCGTTTCACATCAAAAATCTAACATGGATCTATATTTGGTAACCAGTTTCACTTTTCAAAGACTGTATTTTGGCAACACAATTATTGTATATAACGTGTAATAATACAAATGTCACATTTAGGGGTATACCCATTTTTGTTTATGCACTACTGCTATTTGCCATGTTGAAACAAAGCTGGAAGTGGACAATCAATTATCGCCAGCGTTGCCATTGTTTTCGACGAGCATATTACACAGTGTAAGCGTGTGATCTTCTGTCTAATATACAACGACAGGCGGCTGCAAATGCGGACGACAGGTTTGTGTATTGCGATCACACAGCGGGAAGCTTGCGTATTGTGCTAAATGGTTCACGCCGCCCGGCCAAACGCCGACGTCGCGAGGCGAACTGGAGTAACGCGCAGGGTAATACTCACAGAATCGTCACCCAAATCGGCAGGTCGTCGGGCACAGAAGTGAGTCCCTGCTTACTGCAGTCGACCATAGATCCGAGACACGAACAAGCCGACGGACACTTGTAGTTACCACCATGGCCGATCGTCACGAAAAGGGCGGTTAGCACAACAAAAGATGTATAGAAATATCGCAGGCTAGCCGCCATCATGAAACTTGGCCGCATCCGCTAGCAGTTCAAAACACTCCAAATCTGTGTCGCGTCTGCGCATCTACAAACGTGTAATCCGAGTGATTTTCATTGTAGGTGAATGTCCACTGATTCCTCTGTGTCCCGTACATAGTGTTATCCAGTATCCGTGCGATCCATCGCTGAATTCGATGATTTAAAACGACCGACACGCCAGTAACACAATCCCTGACACCCACGTTTTGAGGTGAATTCCTCCAAAGTGCTGCGCGCGCTGACTGGCCCACTTCGGTCACGTGGGCACATAAATTAACACGACAGGCTTCAACGCTCAAACTGCATAGACTTTGTTCTGCCTTGTGTGCGTTCGTGCTAGCGGTGTCGACCAGGCTTCGCTGTGGCTCAAGGCTCAATCCGCCTCGCACTGTTGTAGCTCCGTTCTGTGTGCTTCGCGTGGCCCCCAATGGGGCGGATTTATTAGGTCTACTAAGAATTTGATAGAGCACTATGGAAATGGATGTCACTGCTTGTTGTTAAAACTGATACACATGCCAAAGCGGATTAAGTTATTTATGTGAAGCGTTGAAGACGGTTCTTTATTAGGCCTAGTTCTACAAACGTGTGCAAGGCATAGCTTAAGAGCATTCGTATGTGCATGTCAGCATACGTGGTGATTATGTGCACCCGATACGTGCGTACGTGTGCACACCAATCCATGCAATCCAGGCTCTGGGCCTGCCTACAGACGACATAAACTGTTGTGATAATGCACAGTTTATTAACACTATTGCCTAGGTCGATATCTAAATATATCGGTACAATAATGGTAAATATAACTCGAGATTATTCAATGTAGGTCATTGTACCATGTACACCAATTAACATGCACGCGTCCACAGCACACACGCACACGTGTACAGTTATTGTAAACGAGCCGCACACAC
>JAODUO010000304.1:105000-142500 GCA_025642075.2 Ridgeia piscesae | reverse complement strand
ATGCTTATTCAATGACCTGTGCTTCTTGTTGATCAGTCAGCCATAGACGGTTGAGGTTGATGTGTGTATTAATCTCTGTGCGTCAAAACTGTCAAACACTTCCACAACAGTGTCAGCTCTCTGAAATCACTACTATGAATGTCATCGATGCTGATAGTGCAGCTTCTTTATCGCTAGCTTCTAAGGCAGCAAATAGCCTGCCCAATTTTGGTTCACAATGTTGAAAAGTTGTTTTCAAGTTCCAAACAGGGAGGGAACTGAGTCACATCCTGTTATAAAAAGCAAATGTCCAAATCGGCAGTTTTCTGTTGTGCAGGTAATGGTGCCAGTTTCAGTCCACATGTTGACTGTATTCGCCATTTTGGGAACGTAGTACGCAGTCAGGACTAATTAAGACATCTGTGTCTGGTGGCTGAATTATGAACATCCCTAGAACACCACGTGCTGTGAAGTCTGCATCAACAAACTCATTTTGGTGACAGCTTCTTCTTATGTACTATATGTGTGTGCTTCAAGCCAGTGGGATGCATATCTGACCACATATTAACTAGAGATTACTTGTGCGTGGGATATTGGGAAACTCTTCCGTGGAGGTACAGGTCACAGCGCCCACCAATCACTTGGTACTGCTTGCAAGGAGCTGTTGGTCCTGCGCGGCGGTCCAGCTCAGCAGTTTTCATTGAGTTATCGCCATCACATATTTTAAATACTTCCACAACAGTGTCTGCCCTCTGAAATAATATTATAAATTGCTTGAAGTATGCCAACGCTAATGCGTTAAATGAACTAAATTAGCCTCTCCCCGCCATCATTTGAATGACAACAGTGGCATTCGTAATACACACTGTGGTTGTAGTGGTGCCTTGTGGAAGTTCTGATACCATCTCGATTTGAACTTCTAATTGATGGCCCAGTTCTGCCAATCTCTCCCGCTCTTCCTCCCCAGCACTTATACTCTCGAGGAGCGAATTGTGCAGATCCACTTTTGCATGCAGCCCAGTAAATAGGTTACTGAGTACATATGAGATGAGTGAGCATTGAGCTCGAACGAACTGGCCTTGCTCTTCACCACTCCTCACCAAAGGGGCTTCGAACTTCGTATGTGAGGTTCAACACGTCAGCGCGTTATAGATTTGAGTCCATCTAGCATTGTTTTGTCTGTGTCAGTAACAAAGAAATGTGGAACCATGAATTGTTGCGTCTGTAGATGTCACATCTTTCCACAATTCCAAAAAACATTTTCTGTAAGGTCTGGAGTAAATGCTCCAAGAATAGGAATGTTGGTGACTGGACATATCTCAACCTCTGGAAGTTCATCAGGAAAAGCCCACATCAGTAGCTGGGCAAAGGCATATAGTTGTTGATTTATAAAAAAAAAAAATTGGTGCTGGCCGAGTGCTATTGACATGTCCTTATATATTCTCATCGTTGTGTACATGGTGGCCATGTCGACTGGTTTTGCACCAATAATTGGTGAGTATGTTGTGTAGCTAATTCTCTCACGGGAGAGGCTGTGCTAGAATCCGTACCAATTTGGGACACATCGAGGTCGTGGTCTGAGACACCAGGTGAGATATAGAACAGGATTTGTGTCCTTACACAATGTTAACTTTGATGTACCATTTCTTTTTTGTTTTACTCAGTCTTTTCACAAAGTGCCAGCGATGTTGACTTCTGTGCTATATTACAATATTTGTTATTGTTGAATAACTGTATGCAAAGTGTTCTTGAAATATCACCTTAGCAATCGACAAAGACATTCTACGTGATGGTGACGACGATGACAATGAACAGAAAATAAACCTAGGTAGAACATTTCAAGTAGCATTACCAAATCGTCTCAACATGCATTATTTTGTGATGAATGAGTATTTGGCAAAACGAAAAGAAAAACAAACAGTTCGCTTTGCAAAAACAATTATGGTCACAATATAATTGCAGCTCTATAAAAAAAAGTCCTATGTAATAACCCGTTTGACGAGGATGCAACGAGTTATCTAATGGCATACGATGTTGCCTTGAGTACATTGACAAACACATAGTAACACTTTTTAATATAGATACAAGGCTTAACAAGGTTTAACAATAAGGTTTAACAAGTTACCGTCCAGAGCCAAGCTCCAGACGGCATGTGAAAAAGGAAGCCTATGGCTTATCGAATGTTCACTAAATTAATCAAATTACTTAATGCCTCTAAAATGCTACTAATTAAAATACGTTGTCTCTAAAAATACATAAGTAAAATATAAATTATAAGTTGTCTCTAAAAATACACAAATTCCAATAATGTATTGTTCTCTGGGAGGAGAATTTTCTTTTATCTAACCTACTATATTGACTAACGCTGCCTTATGCCCCCTTATCATACTATCTTCTTTTAGTTTGAAAACAATTTTGCTATGAATATCTTCACATCCATTCAATATCTTTGAAACTTCTATTAGGCCTCCTCTTAATCTTCGAGTTTCTAATGTTGTCAATCCACATTCTAACAGGCGTCTTTCATAGCATAAATGTTTAAGTTCTGGAATAAGTTTAGTTGCCCTCTGTTGAACTCCTTCTAGTTTATCGATGTCTTTCTTATGATATGGCCTCCATGCGTGAATGCAACATTCCAAGTGTGACCTAACTATTGCCTTGTACAATGGTATGATTAATGTCTTCTCCATATATGTAATGTTCCTTCTAATTAGCCCTAATATTTGGTTGCCCTTTGCAGCAGCAAGTCCACTTTGGTCTGAAACTGTCATGTCGGCACTAACTGTAACTCTCAGGTCATTTTTTACACTTGTGCCTAATATAGTATTGCCCATAAAGTAATCTTTGCTCACATTACCATGTTCAATGTGGATGCATTTACATTTACCAAAATTAAATAACATCTGCCATTTTTCAGACCATTTGACTAATTTGGTTAGATCATCTTGTACAGTTTCTTTATCTGCATCAGTTTTTACAGTTCTGAACACTTTTGTGTCGTCTGCAAATTTAAGTACTTTACTTGATAAGTCACCATCCAAATCATTTATAAATATCAAAAGTAATATTGGTCCCAACACCGACCCCTGTGGAACTCCACCAAAAACTGGTTTCCAGTTTGATATCTCCTCCTCTACTATTACTCCCTGTCTTCTGTCTGTCAACCATGCTTGTATCCAACTAATCATACTTCCCCTATAATAATTATAGACTTTTATTTTAATTAACAGTCTTTGATGTGGCACTTTATCAAATGCTTTATGAAATCTAAGTATACTACATCCACTGGTGAATCATCATCTACCCATTTAATAACATATTCTAAAAAACATAACGGATTGGTTAGACAAAATCTAACCCATGTTGATATTCAGTTATTAATTTTTTTTGTTACAAGGAAATCTACCATGTCGTCTCTAATAAATGTTTCTAATAATTTGCATAATACTGATGTTAAGCTCACTGGTCTATAATTTTCTGTCTTACTCCTCGATTCCTTTATAAATAATGGTGTAACATTTGCTTCCTTCCATTCTGATGGAACAATTCCCTCTTAAAAACATTAGCAAGTGGTATACTGATTTTGTCTACAATTTCCTTAAGCAGTTTTGGTGGTATTCGGTCAACTCCAGGTGATTTGTTTTCTTTCATCATCCTAATTTGATTGGATGTCATTTCAGGAATTATTTACTGCCGTAAATTATTTGATTCATCACCCTCACATTTCCTAGCAGGTAACGGCAGTGAACTTATATCTTCTTTAGTGAACACAGAGCTGAAATATTCATTCAAATCCTCTGCCATTTGAAACCCATCATATATTACATTACCTGCGCTGTTTTCTAGTGGTCCTACTTTATATCTCGAACCTTTTGTTTACTCCTTACATAAGCGTTTAAACTCTTACTGTCATTTTTATGTCATTCGCTAATTTTTGCTCAAAAGACTGTTTTGATTTTCTCATTTAAGCTGTAGCTAGGTTAAGGGCCTCTTTGTAATTGTCATAGTCTTCTATATTTCCAGTGTTTCTGTATATTTTCCATATTATTTGTTATATTGTAGGCAATTTTTCGTATGGCTTCTTTTGACAGGTGTTTCTTCCTTATCTTGGAGATACGATATTGCCCTTTCCAACAATATATGGCTTGGCCATTTTTAATAATAAAAAATAGCTACTTAGCCATGTTAATATCGAGAGAAGTTTTCAAAAGCGTCCAATTTCGAAAATTTTATGGTGACCTTGTTTGACCTGGGACTAACGCTTACTGCACCAATTGGCAACTCTACGACAGGCCTAATCGTGACGGGGAGATGCAGGACTTTCCAATGATATAGCATTTGCGTGTGTGTGTGTGTGTGTGTGTGTGTGTGTGTGTGTGTGTGTGTGTGTGTGGTGGTGCGTGCGTGCGTGCGTGCGTGCGTGCGTGCGTGCGTGCGTGGTGTGGTGTGTGTGTGTGGTGGGGGGCATTTAAACTCCTAAAATAATGCACTTTTTGAGGATTTGCCGCTCGCCTAGTAATTTTACATTACACATGCATGCATTCCGTTTGCATGTTTTCTAACATAAATTATAAGTGACGTTGTTATAATTAAGGTACCTATAAATAAAAAAATATTCGTCATTAAACTTAGCAATTAACCCCCTTTAAAGAATGCGGCTAGAAAAGTGGCTTCGTTAATTACTCACTGGAAATTATGTTTAACATTTTATTGCTGGAAGGTATGCCTACGCCCTACGATGACACCCTTTTTCTAAAGGCATTGCTCATTCACGTTTGCATATTTTTCAAAAAGTTTATTGTTTGGAACATGCGCTACTAATAAAATTGTATCTACTACTTAAAAATACGATATAAACATTCTTCTGTGAAGACGTGCGTCAGCTAAAAATATTTATTAGAGGCCTACTCAAATTTTTGTAGCGGTAACTTTTCGGAGGGAAGCCAAAATCTTCGGAAAAATGGCGGTGCTCACGTGACTTATGTAAATCGCACGGTAGCCATATGTAAAATGGAAAAGGGTGGCCGAAATGGGTGCGGAAGTGTGCACATTTCGTGGCTATTCCCTGAAATATTGGCTATGATATTTGGGTATTTAGACGTAAAAGATAAAGGCCGAGTTGCTCAAGTATGTGTCGCATGGAGGGATGCTGCCTACAACCGGTTAGTATGGCGCGGTGTCGAAGCAAAACTCCATCTCCGGAGAGCGAATCCGTCTTTGTTTCCGAGTCTCGTGAAACGAGGAGTGAAGCGAATTCAAATACTAAGTCTGCGCCGCAGCTTGAGGGACGTTGTCACTGGATTGCCGAACCTAGAGAGCTTAAATCTGAGCGGGTGTTTCAACGTGACAGACATTGGTCTCGGACATGCGTTTGTGCAAGATCTGCCGACGATTACCATGCTTAACCTGAGCCTGTGCAAACAGATCACAGACAGTAGCCTTGGTCGCATCGCGCGCTACCTGAAACATTTGCGTGTGCTCGAGCTGGGAGGCTGCAGCAACGTGACGAGCAACGGGCTGTTGTTGTGTGCATGGGGGTTACAAAAGTTGAATACATTAAACCTGCGCAGCTGCAGGCACATATCAGACCAGGGACTTTTTCACTTGGCTGGTTTGAATCCGGCGGCAGCAAATGGCTCGCTGGAACTGGAACATCTGATACTGCAGGACTGTCAGAAGCTCACAGACCAAGCCCTCAAGCACATCAGCACTGGACTGACGAAGCTGAAGAGTCTGAATTTAAGCTTCTGTGCCAGCATCACGGACACAGGGTTGAAATTTCTTGCAAAAATGCCAAATTTGTGCGAACTTGATTTGCGTAGCTGCGACAACATCAGTGACATTGGTATTGGATACCTTGCTGAGGGTGGGTCTTGGATTACATCACTAGATGTCAGCTTCTGTGATCGAGTTGGAGACCAGTCACTACTGCATATATCGCAAGGACTTTTCCACCTGAAAAGCCTAAGTATGTGCGCATGCAATATCAGTGATGACGGTATTCACAAGTTTGTCCGAACTGCACACGACGTGAACACACTGAATATCGGACAGTGCAGTGAAATAACCGACAAAGGACTGATCTTTGTTGCAGACCATCTGAAGCGTCTCCGTAGCATCGACTTGTACGGCTGCACGAAAGTCACAACTGTTGGCTTGGAGCGAGTCATGCAGCTGTCGAGTTTGAAGTCGTTAAATCTGGGCTTATGGCATGAAAAGCAAACATGATACATGGTGCTTTCTGCTGGCATCTGTTGGTGTTTGAACTTGGCAGATGACGGCATCATCACATACATGTGTTCGCTTGCCCACAACACACACAATGGCTGACCTCAACTGACATTTCTGTAGCTCATACCATGTCTGCTTCATATTTTTAATTCGTTGCCTGGTGTAACACTGTTCTTCATGAAGCTGCATATAATATGTTACAGAGCATGTTTTATATATGTAACTCAACCTACACTATGCATGGGCCACGAAACAGTGACAAAACCTTTCTAAACGTAATTGCATTGCTGACATAAATGCACACAATGAAAATGTAACGAAAGATATCATATGAAATGAAAGAAATCATATTTTTTTTAGAATGTATGCCTATTTAATGCAAAATACTGGCAGGCCAGTATTGTGTTTCTTCTACTGTGCTATACATATTAGTCATTTTCTTTTTAACTATCCATATGTTAAGTATGTTTTACTGAACGGTTGTGTCTAACACATCAATTTTTTTCTTAAACTTAAAGCATTTACAGAATGTAATAATCATTGCTATTTTTGTCATGATGTGAATTACTGAAACTACATTGTAAGAGCACAGCTTTTGCATTTGCTCACTAATGAACAAATATATACATGGCGAAGTGCAAACTGTATTTCCTGAATTTAGAAAATATTACACACGAGAAGTTTGCAGATATTAGAATATGTCATCCAGAAATGTTTGTCGGCTCACAGCCTAAGCTTCACTGAACTATAAGCATCTGGATTCATGTACAGTGCATGTAGCAAAATGATGTACATAATAATGTATTTTGAAATAATTGCTATAAATTAACACATGTAAACAGTGATTAGTATTATTGTCTGCGTTTTATTCCTTTGGGCTGACAGTCCAGTGGACTTCTAGCATCACTCTGTGTCTGCCATCCGCTGGGCTCACATCTCTCAGAAACCATTCAGTATCTATTATTATAATTTTGCCTTTGGGGTATTGCCACTATGCATAAGAAATCTTCATGAGTCATTCTAAAGGTACCGTAGGAACCTCAAGAAACCAAAAACGTATACATTTTCTGTTTTGCTAGTTTTTCTCAGGTTTTGCATTGATGTATCTTAGGGTACTGTCACTATTATATACAAGAAACTTAGTTGATTGAAAATTCTAAGGAAGGTCAGTGCCTCCCAAAAAGCTACATGTACACATTTTGTGTATATTTGCCTAGATAGGATGGGAGACAATCCATATCTATAGAAAGATGCCCCCAACTCTGGAGGCTATTTGGCCTGTCAGAAACCTTGGCTAATTGATAATAAATATTGACAATAGCTGTGTATTGGAGACTGGCCCGCCAACATCTAAAATGTTGTATAGACATCTTAGGGTACTGTCACTATATGCAAAAAAATGTATTTCATTGACAATTTCTAAGGACATCTACCTCGGTGCCTCTCAAAAAGCTACATGTCCACATTTTTACCTGTATCTGTCTAAACAGGCTGTGACGCATTTAAGGCTTGCCCCTGCCACCCCAACCCTGGAGGCTAATTGACAGAAGGGCTCATGACACAGTTAACTTTCCCATTGGCCACCATGTTAGCGTTTTGTAGGATTATAAGGAAACTAGACGCAGGAAAATTCTAAAAATTATTGCCTGTTGTTATCATCATCTCAGTGACATGCTGGTCAAGTGTAGTCAAATTCCAATATTTCGTAAAGTGCCGCTATGTATGACACCCGTCACTATTTACAAATGAATGCAGGCAGTAATACAACAGAGGTGTCAACAAGCCAAATTACTGCCAGGTACCCATCCGCTTAATACAATCAGCTAAAAATTCACCATTTCACTGTCAACAGCTTCCACAATCACACCTGGAAATCAGACTGCTCAAATGCACTTATGTCACAGCAGGTGAATGTTGAAAAAAATCAAAATAAAAAAATATATGGGACTATGTGTCATCGGTAACCAAACAGGAAGTCTAACTGTGTCATGAGCCCAGAAGCTGTGCATTAGAGACTGCCCCATCACCACACTGAAGGCTGGACGTGTATTCCACCTTTGACCTCCAGTGACAGCTGCTTCTGTCTACAACCCTGTTCAACTGGACAGTTGCCTGCAGAGTTGAATTAATCTATAATTGTAAAAAGTTTAAATTTTCCTAAATGTAAGTTGTGTTTTATTAAATGTATAACAACAGCATGTATTAATTTAAGAAATATTGTAATCCATAAGTGTTAAACATAGAAATAAATAGTCTGGACAACTACAGAATGAAATATGCGGTTTACTGCTATCAACTGCATTCTGACCACTGGGCTGGTCGAGTGAAGTGGAAGTGGCTAACTCCATCTTGACCGAGACCACTAATGGCCAGTCATGTTGCTGCATTTACACAATTTGGTTGTGTTTGTAGTCATCTTGTATGAATAACCAGAGAAAATTTCAATTATGGGATTACAGTGAAGAGATATGACTGATTATGATTATCAAAAATTAATTTCATTCATAATTACAAACAATAATAATTCAAAGGACATCACAGCCACTTGCCCCATTTTTTTATCAGATGAGATTAAGGATTTACATTAAGATAATCCACCTGCCCACTCCTAAAATTACTTTGTCTTTTTCCGTTATTTTTCCGGGATTAGGCAGACAAAATAGTATAATCCCATGTTCTAAAAGCTAGTTCCCTTTCATGTTGAATGACAATCATGCAGTGATATGGTGAAGTGAAATATCCACCAATTGTAGGCAATTTGATATCCTTTTACTTGACTGGTCTAAATTATTAGCAGCATCCACTTTGTAGGTATTGTCTGCACTGATCCATAGCCAATTAGCCATAGGATTAGGTTGAGTAGGAGCAGGAGAACAACTAATTTAGGCCATTTAGTTAAGGATTACTGATAATTTTGGCCATTGGTAGTAGCATGGAAAAGTAGGAAGTTTTAAAATCAGTCTGTTAATAAGACATTGAGTTATTGATATAAGCAGGGGTCAATTCCGGTTCTTGCTCCAATTCCTTGCAATTCCTTTTGATTAAATTCCTTCTATAATCTTTCAATTCAAATTACCACAATTCCAAATAAAGAAAATAATTAACCATGCGTGATTAGTTTGCATATATTGTCTGATATTTGTATAATTTAATTACCATACAGGTGTATATATAAACACAAATTATATATTAATAAAGTTACATAGAAAAAAGTAAATCATAAATCCATTTAATCATATTTTATTTCAGAAAAACACTCAGTAACACAGGTATCTTTGCATTGATTTGTAATATAAACAATGTCTGAATTTGGCCACCACTCTCACACCTTTGGCAATTTAAAAAAAAATCTCTCACAATGGACCAATCGGCCTATGCTGCTATTAGTATATTATATATATATATATATATATATATATATATATATATATATATATATATATATATATATATATATATATATGCAATGCACCAAGTCAGCAACAGATATGGAAGAATCTGGCCAGAATAACCTTCTGACAGTTATTTATTAACTCATCATATTATTGGACGAGTCATGAAATGCAATTATTTACAAACAAATGTGAGCCAGTTGAGGTCTTAAATATTGCCTCATTTTCTTAGCCTATACATCCTAAAAGAGACCCACATCCTAAATGTCAATACTGACAACATAAATACATAAAAACTACTTAAAAAGATGTCACGCAAACATTTTAACTACTAAAACTACTAATTACTACACCATACTAGAGAGACGTGGGGCATTCCGCCTCTGTACTGAATACTGCTTTATTTACCGCCCTAAAAACCCTGTGTACACATGCAACTGAATTAGTAAGGAGGAAAAAGGTCTGTAGACCAAAACCTCGTGTACAATCTGCACAGGGAAAAGCGTCAAAGAAATACTTGAACATATCATACATATATATATATATATATATATATATATATATATATATATATATATATATATATATATATATATTATATATTATTTGTTTACTTTTCATACAAGAAGAAGTGAAATATTCCAAGATGAAGTTAGTTATATACATCTAACTCCAGATGCCATCATTAGCCACAATAATTAAATTTTCTGATTGATAAAATTATACATTGTAATATTTCATCAAAAGCTGGTAGAGTAGACATTGAATTGATACACAGAGTCGCCACCTTGTGGCTACTGTCACGTTAATGTAGTTCCTGTAAATCGCTTTGTGGCAGCACAACCGCAGTCGGAAATGTTTCGGGATGAACCGTCGAGGGGAGATAAAGTGCATCTTTTTTAGTGAATTTGACATAACTGCAGGTCCAAAAATTACATTTCAGGTAATTATGAATGGCGTAGTGGCCTAATTGGTCTATGCAATTAATTGATAGGGCACATTTAAGATAATATTTTGCTCAGAGGGTCTAGCTAGTAGCTACGCTGTCTCTGCATCGGGCCCTCGGCTCTGTCCTACGGCTACGACTATGGCTACACCCACTGGCCCTGCCCCCCTGGCCCTGGCTCAGGCCTCAGCTCTGCCCGTAACATAATAACCGCCTTCTCTAACATAGTGTCGTAGGCGTAATACAGTACCGTATGTTCTCTACTTCGATAACACCCAGTAAAACTACACCAGTTCACAACGACGCAAGAAAATCGTAGAAAGTTGTAATTCTGCACGAAGTTACTTTGAACACTCTTCAGCTAAGACTAAGTTAGGGATAGAACTGGGTCACATTGGCATTGTCATAGCGGGTTTCCCGTCATAGCCATAATAGGCCTATAAGTGTGTCACGATACATGGCGATACTCCGGGTGATTGGAGACAGGACACAAGAAAAATATTCTAACAATGGATGACAGTTGTAGTTTACGACTGATGAATACTATGAAAATCAGGTCATAAATATCTTGTGCTATATAATAGTCTTTCTTATCTTAAATGTCAAATTTAGTATTGAGTTTACCTCGCTGTCATACAGACATGTAGCGATTTACGCAGCGCAGATAGCATTAATGATATTAAACCGTATGTGTCTTTTACAGGATTTGCATTTTACATTGCTGGACACGTTGTGGTTTCACAACAGTTTGATATGCACCTATATCTGACAAGTTATCTAAATGCACGTAATCATAACACATGTATACATTTACCCCCAAACAGGTTATATTGCGTGAAAGATGGCATTCTTCATTACTTGTCAAGATCGCCAAACACGTACAACTACACGCCGCCGATGCCATGGCAACCACCATAATAACCAATTAAAATGCATGATTTCTGTGACCATTCTTATGGGCAAAGTGTCACACTCCTTCTGCTTGTAATTGTTGTTTTGAAAATGTAGCTATAAACACAATTTGAGCATAAGACTTACATGGCCTATTGGCACTCACTGACATCAGGACCAAATTTGATTTGGCTACGTGAGTAACATGGGTACCAATCGAACAGCCAATATCACTTGTTCATGTGAACATCCTTGACCTAGACTAGCAAGGTGAATTTTCATGATCACTACCCGCTTCAATTGGGGTTTACGAAACATTACATGAAACAACTGATAAATTTACCATGAAAAATAACTATGGTTGAGATTCAGGATCTTCATCCAACTTCTTGTTGCATTTAATGTTTTTGTAGGTTCCGAAAGATTATTTGGGTCGAGAAGTGTTTGATTCTGTTCATGTCTACATCATCACCAAGCAGCACCTTCAAGACAGCATCATAACCATGTATGTGTAATTATTACTCACTAAGAATAGTTAAGCACTTAAATACGATTCTAGCCTACTTCATAAAGGCAGAGACACTGCCTTTAAAGGGATTGAAACACTTGAACAACCATTTCCCAAATATAAAAACAAACTCAATATTTGGGTAAAAGTTGTTCAAGCATTTCAGCCCCTTTAATCATGTAAATAATTTAATAATGAAAACCATCCAGTTTTGTTAAGATTTTTATGTAAGTAGCCAATGAATATGCATTGAATGACTGCAATAATATTTTTTAATAGACTGCTTCAATTGGCGTAATATAAAAGTATTTATAAACGTATACTTGGGCATTATTGTCATCACATGGATTGGATTGTAGTTTGCATTTTGTGTTAATACTATCAATGTTGAGTGTGAGGAGTTAATTTCCATTCAGTCACCCTAGGTTGCTCTTTAACTGCAGGTATTTACTCTAATTATTCACAGTTGTTCCACTACTAGACTGAATTGACAATTTTTATATAAGTTTTTGAGCATATGCCTTTTATGAAAATGTATTATTCATTTACAAATTACTGGTTATATTATTGTATAGTTACTACAAATCTAAACTTACACAACTTAATTGTTGTCACTCTCTGTTGTGTCTCTTTCAGAAATACTTCTGGACATAAAATTATCGGCTACCCAGTGTGTATAGAGAGCTCAAAGTATGAGAGGAATGCACTCATCTTCAACTTATGCTTTGTGTTTGATGCCGCAACTGATGTACTTTGTTACGAGCCAGTCGTGAGAAAGTTGGCGGGATACCTGTCAACTCTTGAGGTACGTTTTCTTTTTCTAAGGACGAAGAAGCTAAAATTATGTAGCCACGAAGATATCTGTTTTGAATTGTAAACAAAAAGCCAAAGATGTAGTGTACCTAGGGTAATCACATATTTTGACAGTATGAAATTGCAATATGGTTTTGACTATGTGCAAATGTCTGCTATAATTCCTGATGAGATGAAATAATTTGCAAAATTTATTGGAAAGTTGAACTAACTGTAACACAAACAATTTGGATGCTCATTTCTGTCGATATCTAGCAAGTAGATCTTCCCCTTGTTTTCAGCGTGAGAGCGAGTTCTTGTCAAACGAAGACAAGAAGCAACAACTGCCAGCAATACTGACAGAGATCTTAGAGAACCTGAATGAACGAGGCACCTGCTCCATATATATAAGTAAGTCAATCAGTGCAGCATCTCAAGATACTAGTCACTTTCCACACATGTTAACAGTTTACTGTTGTCATGTGATGTCGGAACGTTCTTTTACCTGGACTTCACTCACAAATGCAGATATTGGAGTAAGTCAATTTTTTTTGTACAGGAATAAAATATTGAGATACACTCACGTACACTAACATGATTATTGTTATACTTTAGAAATAATTATTGAACTATTTTGTGTCAGACTCATCTGTCACATTTTCAGATGAGTCTACGACGATTCACTTGAAGGTTGTGGCGAGTCTGAATGTGCCACCTTTGGTTGAGGGCTATCATGTGCCCATTTTGGACCCCAATAGTCACAGCAGCATGGCCGTGAGCAAGTGGGACCTGGCCACACAACAGGTGAGGTCTCAGGCTTACAATATCATCTTTCTGCTCTTAATCACCTACGTTTCCACTGAATTATTTAACAAGATTGGAACTGAGAGAATTAAGTGAAATCATCACCAGGAACACAAGTCTTGTTCAGGTTATCATGCAAAACATGACACCTTTGAAGATATCTATTGTTGGGCACTATGGTTTGGAAGGTTGTGCCCAAGATTGCCCATATTTGCTGCTATGAAATTTTACTGGCAGTTTTACTAATGCTTGTATTGATTAGTTTGTCTAACTCTGAAAACATTGGTCTGAGCTGCCCTTGTCCATGCTCAAATCCAGTCTATACTGTTTTGACATTTGTTCAGTTCCTTTCATCCTACCTTGCCTCAGTTCACTCAGCTCAATGAATAGACTGTGGTGAGAGTGTATGTGAACAGTGTCCTTGTGCAGCACTTGGGGACAAAGTAGTTCAGAAGACGTCACGATGAAGGTCAAATGAACAGTGTGCTTGCTGGATATAGTGATTGGCTGAGTTCAAACGTCTCAGTATATAATACTACAATTGGTACTACAGGGCTTTATGGAGGATAATTTTTTTTTAACCAGTCGCAACTTTTTTGGCAGATATGTGCATGTTAACACACACACATACAGGCCAGTCAAGGTGTGTTTTATGACCTGAAATAAACTACAAACACACGTGTGACACCCATTTTCAAAGCATAACTGAAAATATCTGATTTTTGAAGACCTTTGTTTGCTCTTTATGTTTACCCATCCACCAGCTGTCCAGTGATACTTCTACCTAGGTTTTACCTGTGACAGGTAGACGTGTCTCTGCATAAAGCTATGGCTGTACCTAAGAACTTACCTTATTGCATTTGACACATTCCATTGCTGTGTTCCTTCAGTTGTTACCCTACATTGATGGCTTCAAACACATCGCCCAGATTGCCACCGAGGCAGACGTTGACATTCAGATTGTCGAGGCCTGTATACAGAACCTCATGTAAGTAGCGCAGTGGCACAGTAGATGGAGCTTCAGACTCTCGACTAAGATAACCTGGATTCTAATCCTGTGCTTCCGTGTCAAACCTAGGGCATGTTTTTTCACTCCAGTTCACTCAGCTGTATGGATGAGTAATTTGCTGTAGACAATGGTGGATGTTTGTGTACGAATGGTCTTTTCAAATCAGTTGCTGGATGCTTCCCTAAGAAGCTGAGATGGTGTTTGATCATCGAACAGGTCTGTCAGGGAGTAAAGTGTAAAGTGCTTTGAGCAATCCTAACGTTTGGTAATAATATTAAGAATCTACCTTTATCCTTTTAAGTCATGGTCATATTCAGGTTGTGGAGATGTGTGCATAGAACTTCATGTTTTATGTTGATCAAACATTGTGAATATACGTACACATTGCATGATATCATAACTGTTGTCTATAAAACAATCATTCTGTTTTCAGGTATTATGGAGCGATCAAGCTGATATCTATATTCCAGGTCAGTCGCAGTTTCTTGTAATTCCAACTTATAACTGCCCAGTGAATGCATCATTCAAATGTGATAATTTTACTGAATGTAGCCTGTTAGATGAACTAAAATTTGATTATTAATTATTGTATAATTGTTGGATGGTGATTCTGCTAAATTAACCAGCACACTTGCTACTTTAACTAGTTTATTCAAAAAGAGCTTAGGTCATTGACCATGTCTGAGTTGCCATTTTCTCAAGTTCTCTCAAGTAACGCATCATCTCTGAAAGTTGATGTCCGATACCAGATGAAATAATGTATTGTTAGTGGGAGGGGATAAGAGATAGTTTCATCTGTTACAGGTGCTTCTTGGACTAACCTGTTAATATCTTAACATCAGTCTTTGCAAACTTTCTTTGGTGTGTGTGTGTGTGTGTGTGTGTGTGTGTGTGTGTGTGTGTGTGCGTGATGCGTGCGTGCGTCGTGTGCGTGTGTCGTGTGCATGTGTGGGAGGGCTGAAGACAGATGAAAGTAATTTTGTGAGATATTGGACATAGATGTTCTGAGATGATCACCTTGCCACTGTTGATGATGATTGTTACAAATCTTAGCCAGATTTCACTCAGAACCATTCATTCAATCTATTAAACTCTGGTTTGGTAATAAATTATAATTACGTAGATAAATAAATAATTTCTTCCAAGTACTTTCAAATTAATGTCAGTTTAGCAAATGAGATTACATTATATATCAATGAAACCTACTGGATTTCAACATGTTTGCTTAACAACACCGACCCTGGTGAGAACAACTCTCCATAAATAACCTTTGTGGATGTCAAAAACGTTTTTTGAAACTTATTAAAGTGAATGTCTAATGCAAATTTCACAATCTGGTAGCAACATGTGATCATTTGTCTGTTGTCTAATGGTCGTTTTTAATGAAATGTTTTGCACATGTCTAAGCTAGGCATTGCCAGTAGGCACTGTTGAAACTTATAATTCTTGAAGACTTCTTCTGTCAAATACAACATCTTTGCAGTATTCGAATGTCTACACGACAACGGCAGCCATCAAGAGTCTGGTGGAAGACAAAGAGCTGCAGAGGGGGTGCATCCAGTATGTGGCAAAGCGAGGTAACTACCGACTGTAGTGTGACAGCAGTGGCTGGCAGCAGGAGTCTAGTAGAGTCCAGTATGTAGCAGTGAGGTAAGACAATGCAACCATGACTGTTTACATGTGGTTGGTGTCAAGAGACTCGATGAAAACAAGAAAAGTGAGGTAGGACACTCGTAATGTGTATAGATGTAACAATGGCTGGCATCAAGAGTCTAGTGGAAGAGACAGATCTTCAGAGGGAGTGCTTCCAGTATGTGGCAAAGTGAGGTAAGACGTTATATCCACAGAACAATGGCTGCTACCTAATGTGGAAGTGAGCAACCTCAGTGCATCCAGTACACGGCAGGTAGAGGTATAGGCTCATTGTAAAGTTTACACGACAAAGTTTGCAAAGCTAAAAACAACATTACTAATAGATACTAATACAGTATGCTGAATGATTAGAAAACTCACAACTGATGTAAAATGCTCGCATGGTTACATGTAATGTAACATGAGGAGTGAGAGAAGGAAGCAATTGTTGCAGGACGAAGTATCACGACCAACGTTGTGCTGCAGATGTACTGTGGTCTTCGGGCTGGAACGACCGTACGAGACTTGTGCATCCAGCACAATCCTCACGCTCTTGGGATCGATGAACGGTTCGTAAGCACTATACACACCTAGAGCAGAATCTCATTACAGTTTGTACCGCTTATACAGTGTGTGCATATATCATTCACTCTGTTAGTTTTACATGTACCAGCCCAAAAAGTGTCCTGGTAGATATGTATAGCATCCGTACGCATATACAAAATCATTGGATGCATATATATACACAAACTACACATATGTTCACAAATGTACATACATATTGCATACACAAGTATGATATAAATTTTTGAAGCATTCAATATAATAAGCTGTTTTACATTACAAACTTCCACCAGTCGAGCAACACATTATCCAAACACGAACTCTACTACCCGCTCAAATAACGGGAGGATGGATCAGTCATCACTTGATAGTCCATTATATCCAGGGATATATTACACAGTGCTAACCAGAAAACTGACCACAGAGTTGTACCTCCTAAGCAGCTGTCCCTTATGTGACGAGTTTACATAGCTGGACTGTAGTGTAATGTGTGTTCCTGGTAACATAGTTGTAATGAAACTATGATATTGTTGGCATGTTATCGCATTGTGGATAAAACTAAAACAAATTGTTATCCATCTCACTAAGTAGTGCAATAATCGTGTGATGAATGTTTTACTGTGTATATGATATTGCAGGGTGCATGATACTTCTAGCTAGCTGGTAGTCCGTCATTATAGACAACTAGTCCTGCGTATGTTTTTACTATGTAAAACGACTGCTCTTACTACTGCGAGCTCTAAAACTACTCGTCCAGGACGATCGGACCAGCCTTATTTCGCACCCTGTATTGCATCACTCAATATATTTAACTTTAATGATTCATTGACCAGAGATTGAATAAAAAACAATAATGCTGTCTTTCATCCTATTTATTGCAGTGGTATCTTACTGTTATAAATTGTATTCAAAAATATAGAACAAAAACAAAACTAGTCTTGCACGCTGGCCATAATTGAGAAAACTACCTTTTCAGAAAGCTCATTCAGTATGGACTGATGAAAGGCTTCATTCGACGTCTCCATAAGTATCCCATCAAGTTGCCGAATGAGCCAGGGTCGAATAAACTATCACATCTCTACAGCTGGTTTACGGGTTGTCACAGCTATGACAAGATTTGCTGTCAAACCGGTAAGGTATAGAAGAAATACATTTCTAGTGGCAGTGTCGTCTTTATTCTTGGATTTTATTGATAAAGTTACCAAAATATGTTTATTCTTACTGTGATTCATAATGACGTTTACTGTGCCATGCACTCCATGCAGTAACATATTAGTCTCTGCCAAGAAAACCTGAAAGAAGTTTCTGTCATATGTCATTACTGATGTCTAGAGATGCTTCTGTAGTTTGTCCAATACTCTGAAAAATAATTATAATTGACAGGAACCATTAATATATTTGTAAAAATCCAATAACATTGGGCTATTTACTTTTGCAAGTTACCCGATATAACAGTCAAAAACATTTCTATCAGCGTATATACTCTTTATTAAATGGATTGTACATATTAAACTGTGCTGTACACACGTATATGAAATAATAATTTTATTTTCATTAGTATTACCCCGGTACTTATTTATTCGGATGAATTTTTGGCTTGATGCAGATTTTGGTTTTAATATTTATGTAATGAACCTCTGAATGTCTATCTGAATGTGCAGAAAAATACTGTAAATTATTAGGTAAACATTAATAAACCAGACTAAAATTATAAAAGCAATATACGGGTCGTATTAATGCAGCACAGATATCTCCTTTCACCCTTGTGTGGCTTTAGTTTACTTGGTTCTCCCAGGGAGATTACTGTGTAAACAATCTACAAAATAATAATTACTACCTGACAACACAATACTGCAAACTACAGAATAATAACATGAAATGTATTCTGCACCGACTTGTAGTTGCATTTGTTTCTCAACTGTTGCAGGGTTGAGTTACCGGGAACTGGACGATAAAGTTGAGAGTGACCCTAGCATTGTAGTCTGCTGGAAATGATAGCTGACCACGTGAAGAATGTAGACCACTATTTATATTACTGATGGCGAATGTTTTCCACAATTGATAAACTGTTAATTATTGTGCGTATGAAATACAGACTGCAGACTGAATGTCATGATGACAGGTCGCAACTTACACATAGGTGCTCCCAAGGGATATATTTATTTTTAAATACCTATTCAGATAGGTGATTTTGTAACAGTTATGCAATTCAAGGATAGCAATCAGTTGAGTAATGACATTGTTAATGTGAGTTTTAGCGTGATGACAATCTTTGATGTGGTACTATATTTACCAACACTGTTTATTTTATACTGAAAGTAGGAATATATTGTATTCTCTATGTGATGTTGAATTTATTTCAGCAAATTTATTGTTTAATCTTTTCAGCATAAATATCTTATTCATAGCTTCTGTATGACCAATGAATAAAGCTGAACAAAAATGGGTAGTTGATATTAATGACTAAAATGGTACCAAGTTCACAAATACACGATATATTACAATACATGCCAACAACAATTGCGTAGAACACATTTATCCAGCACCTGTCTATTGTGGATACTGATTAGGCTCACTCCAACTGGTGGTGATTTGATTGTAAAACATAATAACCAAGTTGTAAGAATGCCAAACATTCAAATACATTCCTGTAAATTCAGTGCTGAACGAGATCGTTAGTCATAACATTATACTGTTGTGGTTTTCACTCGATAAAACATGATTGTGACAAAGATGGTAGCATTCTGTTGTGTAACTGATATTAATTCAGTCTACACAGTACTAACAATTAACTTTTCCTTTGATCAATTAAAAAAATTAATAAATACTGAATGAAGTTGATGTAATTTGTAGTATATACATTTCAACGACTTAATGTAGTATATTGTTCATGTACTAATTGTTTGAAATATGATGCTGCAATGTTGGCACGTTAGTGGAACGAATTAGGAATCCATGATTAGTTTGGCATAAATTTGTTTACATAATCGCGACTGCTGTCAGTTGCAGTAGCCGTAGTAGTATCCTTCAGCAAGCATTCTTTCAGGGTCTCTCGATTTGCGTCGAGGTATTCGTCCAAATGGTTCCAAGTCATTGTGGCATTTTGCAAACACTTTGTCAACAACTTTCCTTGCTTCTTCCTCGCTGACATTTCTCACCATCACAATGGACATAACGGCCTTCTTCTTTACACATTCCTACAACAAATACTTGCATATAATTTTTTCATAACGATGATAAAATGTTGTATAATCCATAAAATAAAAGTTCACTTTTAAAAATATTTACTTGGTAAGCAAAATTATAACTTAAATATTACAAATACAATTTATGAAATGTATAGATACTAATTAAAATGAGATAATGTAAATTAAAGTGGAATTATTAGCAGACCAATCATACAGATAACGAACATGGATTATAATAAATAAAAACCTGCTGTAAAACCTTCTGGCCAGTTAGCATCCATAGTGTGCACAGACAGTTGAATCCTCATCAAATTCTAGTATTTCACCTGCAAGGTAGTTACCTGTTGTCTTTGTTTTACATGAAATAGAGAAGCTCCTTTGTCAGACATGGATGACATGTAGGAACAGTGCATGAAATTGGCAGCCCGAATCTGAAAATAAAATGGAAGGTATTTAAACAATATACAAGCATGGATTTGTTAGAGCAACTACAATTCACATCCCATAGATTGGGCAAGAAGTTCAACAAACTGGAGAAACAAGTCATTTTTTAAGCTTGCCAAACATGGCAATTATTCACCCTGTCATTTCGTCAGTGGGCAAAATATAATATTGTACATTAGCATGGGGCAAGATTTCATTGATTAATTATTAAGTATAGTTATTGCTAAATTCATCATGGGTGTTTGAGGATGGGGCCAATAATAAAATAAATTTCACCTTTAACAAGATTGTCACATGGAGAGTTAACTCTAGATGACAGGACAAGGAGGCTATGGCTTATCGAGAGTCTGGCCCATTTATCTACATGTATCCTGCCCTTCTGAGTTATATGTCGATTTTTTAAACATGCTATTAACACCCACACAATCGGCAAATAATCTTTCATTTTACAGTTCACTGTGAAACTTTCTTATATCTAGTTTATACAGTTGCTTTATTAATGTAGCTTCATGTCCTACCTCGGTACAAGCAAGGTGTTCCAAGTTGGTGAAATCAACCTTCGCCCGACAGAAGTCAAACATGTGTATGAGTTCGTGTGCCATGACGTTACAGCACAATCTCCGAGACGAAGAGTTGTTCTGACATACAACGATCTGTAACACAATCATCTAATGGTCAATAGACGAACACAATCATGCAGTCAAAATACAATCGTTTGCTTGAGTGTTGGCAAGTGAATTGATAGGAAATGCCATGCCATGTTAATTGACTGTTGTGGAGGTAATATTTATAATATCAAATGCCATAGGCTTTCGAACAAGTGTTATATCAGTTAGACACTCCACCAATACTTGATTTTTGAAAGCACTTCAGCTTCATTATTCATGTGTATTATTTTGGCAAAAGTTTAATTTATGAAGTAAATAACACTGCAAGCTTGCAGTGTCGCTAAATTTTTAATGAAATGAAATTAATTACATATAATTGAATGAACCAATATAGAATTATGTGAAATAAGGCAAAAGTGGCTCTGCTTCTATATGAAAATGGGCAAAGGTTACTCTCTTTCTATAATAATTCATACAATATTACTTAGTTTTCCACAAGTTACCCAATGTAACAATCAGAGTATATGTTATGATTTCAAAATATATACACCCTCCCATTCACTAGACTTCATTCAGTACGTCACATGCTATATATATCTGAACAGCAAGTTGGCAACAAACCTGATTTGAAAGTGATTAAATGAATTGAGGATGGTGATTTAAAGTTCATTTAACAGACTGCTGGCATGAGAACAATGTATACCTGGTTAGTGGTAGGATCAAAGCCCCCATTGACACGGGATCGACAGTCCTCGCATGAAATGTGTCGGTTGATTTCGATGGGACTGAAAATCCAAGACATTAAACAGCTCTCAAATGACAAATTGGTTGATTTCAATGGGAACAAATTCACTAAAAACAATATTTAATAGATCTCACATGAATACATGACACATGTTGGTTCATGCAAACAGAACTGAAAATAATTTTTTTTTTTAGATCTCACTAGTAATGTGAGATGTTCACTGAAGTTCATCAGAACTAAGAATACAACATGACATCAGAGAGCCGTACATGACACGTTTGCTGATGTCGATGGAACTGTAAACACAACATTAACAACAATGAATTTTACATAAAACTATAATCGAGGTAAGACTGAGTGCACACACAGACACATTATATATATGGGTTGGCATGCTAACATTTTTCTTGGACAGTTTGCATCTTGCGGGCTTATTGTAAAAGGAATATTTATGCTCTCTTGAAAAATCTATAAGTATCTCACAGTTTTTGAAATCACCAGTCTGCCGAAATATCCTATAAATTTAGGGTTAATATCGAATGTTTTTTCTGGCTTCTGAGTTAAAAAAACTTGCCATTGGTCAGTTGGGGATATTTTATGTAACAAGCAACAACTGCTGAGAAACAGCACAGCTTGGTGTCATGTTTGTTAAACATATTCAACACAATTTTTTCTTCACAATTTAATTACGATGACTAGGAGACGAGTGACAGTGTATGGCCATCAAATGTGTACTACTAAAAACTCTCATCACACTTGCCAACAGTATTATGATTACAAAAATGTTATGATAATGGCATGTTTCACTTTGTAAGTAATAGAGTATTTATTAATTAAAATATATAGGGCAATTTAAACTTACCAGCCAGAACTTTTCAGTGCAGCCATAAGAAGCTTAACCATTGGATCTGCAAAAAAGTTAATTCACTAACTGGGCATGTTTTGTATAGATAGTAACAAGCGAACAGTGTATTTTGCATTCCTCGTAAAATAAGTTTCTTCTAAAATAATTAAGTTTACTTTTCATAAATGTATAACATTTTATGTAAATAATGAGAATTCTGGCTTTATTGTGTTGTATGATGTAAATGCCATTAAACAAATTATATATATTTACTAGGCTAGAGCATTTCTACAAACAATAGTAAATGGATTTTGCAGTAATAAGAATAACCAAGTTCTAAAAATTATTCAAAAAAAATAATGGAAGCTCCCTGGCGACTATATTTACCGTCCTTATATTTACACCCTAGGCCTAAACAAGTTATGATAATATTGCTTAGTGTACTGCAAAAATAATACATACAACGCAGCAATTATATACAGGACGCTTACGCTTTTCGGCGCACCAGTAAACGTTCGTTATGCATTTCATCGCTCGGCTACTGCTTCGACCTTCGGAAACTTTTGCGACCAGACTTTTATCACGACGACCGCCGCGGTCAGGATAGAAATAGTAGCCGTAGTCTTCATTTGTACGCCTCTGTGCACTGCCACTTTCTGTCGACGATTTTGTGCTTTCCTTGCTTTTGTCGTCAGTCATATTCGTGAAATTCGTTCATTAATTAAATAAACATAATCACAGACAGCATACTACATAGACATGTAGTTTAGCCGGTAGAGCGCAGCATGCCTTTGGGTGAACGAACGATCCCGAGAACATTAATTCTGCCATCTACCGGGTTATTTGTAAGAATTGTTGCAATATATATCCGGAAGATGGCAGCATAACGTTATAGCGCTGGGTACATACCACCCACAGAGTTCATATCTATGATACCACCAAATAGTAGTCCTGCTTAAAAGAACTGCATTGTGCAGTTTTTATAAATTCCTGGAAGCAACGAATGTAGGACTGGTTGAGTAGAAATACAATTTTGTGTGCAGCATGGCATCAGAGCTGTGAAATAATGACATTTGTCAGACAGTGATCAGGCGCGTATGTATACAGGTGTAGTTCGGCCTAGAGGTGTCAACATGGGCAATCGCCGGCTGTTTGGAGCAGAAATGGAGAAGTGTCAAATTAGATATTGGATTGTAGGAGAAAGAGATATGTCCTTTTCATGAATTTTATATATGACATGTGTGAATGGAGGCTACTTTTGTCTGAAATTTTCAATACCATGGAGTAATAAACCTAGCGGTAAATCAAAGAAACGTTTCAATGGCCGCCTATAGTATGGGAAATCAGTGGTGGTTCTATTCCTGGCTACATGGAAAACAACAGGGGATATAATTTCAGTGTTATTTGACTTTTTTTGTGTGAAACATTTCCGGACATGGAATTCCTGAAAAAATATCACATATGATTGGGGCGTGACATTAATTTACTTTCTTCCTATCTAGCAATCTGTTGCTAAACTATAAAACTATTGATGTTTAAATTAATGTTAGCAGTATTGTCATATGGCTGGATACCAGTAATATCGCTTGGATGGCATAGTGACCAGACTGTCTTCTCGGCAAAATTACGCAGCTGAGCGACAGTCGAGACTAGCTAACGTTATGACTTATGCCTCGCTGTACGCATTGTCATGACAACGTCGTCATTCGTAGCTAATAACGTTCAAACAAAAAAATGAACGTTGGCAATCTTTACACTAAGATATAGTTATTGTTTTGTCTTCAGGACAGGTGGGTAGCTAGTTTAATGGAAGTAATTAATTATTTTAATGTGTTATTTAAATATTGACAGAACATTTTTATAATTACTATCCGCCGTGGCATTAGAATATCACATTAAAACAGAAGTCAGAAAAGATTATATTATATTATACGTTATCGACATGTCGTCGGCTCGGCGTCATTAGACATTATACTGGACAACCGGCGAGTCGAACACATGCTGATCTTCCCAATATATGATTAAATGTTTGTAAAGTTTACCGATATTCCAAATGTGTAACATTTATTTTTAAAATTTTATTCTACTTGTACCAATGAAAGGTTTACAAATGTATATTTTAGCGAAATACTTACAAAATAAAATGTTGTAAGTATTTCGCTAAAATACACATTATATTATTCACCGCGAGACGAACTCGCGTGAACATGTTTCCGTGCCGCGAGTCGAAATGGTAACGCGGTGGTGGTAAATGTTACCACATTTAACCAGATTGCCTTCCGAGAGTGAACTCCATTTGGCAAGTGGACAACGAACCCTTCGGCAAAACGAGAGTCCAACCCATATCATCTATGTATATTCCGCCCTTCTGAGGTATTTGTAGATGTTTTAAAACACATCACAGGGACCATTACCCAACGGGGGGGGGGGCAGTATATGTTTGAACGTATCTGTGTTTCTAGCAACATATCCTAAGGACACACGACGCCAGTACGTTCACGCATACTTCACAACCCACCCCACATACTAGCAACAGGACTTGTTTCAGGGAGGCGATGTTGCCGTGGTTGCTCTTGTCGCTGTTGCTACTGTCGTTGGCGGCGCAGACCCGCCCTTCCGTCATTGTCAAGCATTTCGTCAATCCTTACTACTTTCCACAGCCGTTCGACATATGTATGTAGTGTACTAAAGGTGCTTGTCACTTCTTTCTGACAAACCCTTTCTGTCACCTACAACTAATTATTTTATTTAGTTTATTAATTATTAATTTACGTATAATGCACCTTGAACAGTTGTAACTAGATTTAACGCTATACAAGTGTATGTATTGTTAGGTATTCGTGCGTTGAATTGAACATTTCCGACTGGCCAAAGTCACTTTCGTTGTGTTACGTGATTAGCTTGACGAACATCCCAGAAGAGTTTGTACATCAAACAATTTGTACATCAAACAGTTTGTACATCAAACTTGTTTCTCTTCTCACGAACTAGTCCACGTACTGGTATTTGCCATCATACTAATTGATAGTCTATGCAGTTGGTACAGTTTGGCAAAACATATTTAATACTTGTCAAAAGGTGCTTGAAAATACGACCCAATCAACTTACGAACAACCAAAAATGGGCATTTGTACGTTAGAAATTATCAAGTAGCCATTAATTGCCTTATTGACATTGTTTAACATATTGTTAATCGCTAACCTTTTGAAGACTTATTTGAATATGGACAACCTTTGTTTTAAAGTGTGGTGTGTGGATTTTAAACTATTTGTTATATCAAAACCGCTTTTTTATACTATATATCCATTTTTAGAAAGGTATATTTAACGAATGTACATTGCAGATTACTTTGAAGTTTGTCTTCGAGTTTGACGTCTTTGATAACGATGTTAATGTTACAGTTTTTTAAGATTCTGTAATGAATGGTAATTATATAAATTTTATTGTAACATGTTTTCCTTTTTTTAATATCGCGTTATTAATGTTATTTTGATTGTTTTAGTATGACGTATTACATGTGTTTAATGTAAAGATACAGCGAAAGCGCCATGAGCGCCACCACGTGGCGGATACCGGCGCTATATAAAATATCATTATTATTATTGATTGCGGCCCACGGAAAATAATCCACACCAGGACATATACATTACAAACAAATAGTATGTATTTAACGTCAGAAAGAAAGGTTTAACTTTCGTCACGAATAAATAAGACCTAACAAATAAATAGCACAAGCAGTGGATCATTCGTTGTTTTTAAAATAATTCGGTTTATAACTATTATCTTTTGAAAAGATTGTATACAAATATCAGTGGTTTCGTAACAGGTTTGAATCGGTGTTCTTCCTATTGCAAAAGCGAACAGATCTAACAAACGCGCAAAACAAATTAAGCTATGGCGACAACCGTCGAACAGATACCTGATTTAAAGTGTTACGTAAATTATTTACAACTCAGTTATACAGAGGCATATTTGTGATATCACTTGATTAACAACATTTCTTCCTGAAGTTAAATAGAATATAATATGTTTGTAATATATGCATCCTTGAGTGGATTATCTTCCGTGATCTGCTATCGATACAATTACTGGAAAAATCGAGCCGAATGTGCCCAGCCATGCCTCCGCGAAACATTCGGCATCAATTTGTAAAACAAAAAAGAAAATGATTCGTGTAGAACCGTAAGATAAATATGTGTTCCTTGTCGTGATTGGTTATTTTTATTACATCGGAATATCGCAAACTAAGTTATTCTGACGCTCGTTTCGATCCGAAAGCTATCATTGTAAACATGCTCTGAATGACAGAAACGTCCCGCCCAATGCGAGTGTGTGCCATTTCTAACTACACGATACCACGTGCATGATCGCCTATCTAATTCGATTTTGTTTCTCATGGGAATCATTATACTGCCGGGTTTAAAACCTTTGTTGAATGTTGTCAAATGTTACATGTAAAGTTAATCTTTTTGTATACATATAAACGAATGTTATGTAGTGCTTTCTTTTTATTTCCTTAAATATCGAAAAACCATATTTCACTGTGCTAGATAACTACAGTTCACATTGCCAGACAGTATGTTCAGTTCCGATGCATTGTGGTTGCAGTCTGTAGTAGTTACCCTTGTCACCACGGCGGAACCTGCCACGAGAAACGCGGTTGTATTTGTCCTTCCGGATATAATGGCAAAAGCTGTGAGCTTGGTAAGTAACCACATCCCAGTTGTGTCTATAGATGCATGCTCTATGAGCTTGGTAAGTAACCACATCTCAGTTGTGTCTATAGATGCATGCTCTATGAGCTTGGTAAGTAACCACATCTCAGTTGTGTCTATAGATGCATGCTCTAGGAGCTTGGTAAGTAACCACATCCCAGTTGTGTCTATAGATGCATGCTCTATGAGCTTGGTAAGTAACCACATCCCAGTTGTGTCTATAGATGCATGCTCTATTGCTCCAACAGGTGCGTGCTCTAACGGTGTAACAGCTGGTTTGTCCTCTAGCCAGACTAGCGTCTCACAGAGCTCGTTGGTATGTAAAATAACTAAAACATATCAGTGCGTAAAATAACAACGCAATTATCCCCAAATAGTCCATAACCTATAACTAGTTAGCTGTGGCATTGATTCCCCCGTCGTTTAAAGACGTACCTACATAATCTCGCTTTTTCACCATAGCATCCAAGCGAAACATAAGTTGCGGATAGTTTCAGTTACCATTTAACCTACCAAAATCTGCTCAAACGTTTCATCGATTGGAGAGGTAAAATTGTTTTGTTAGCGCATCCAACATACGTATAGGTAAACACGTAGGACTATGCGTAGGTACTTCTTTGTGCATTGTCATTTGATAGATGACAGACGACCGAGTGAATGGGGAAAGATGAGGACGAAACTCGGCATGTAGCAGGCGGAACGGTAGCATATCAAATTGATGTTGCTCTGTAACTTGGCGCACGTTACGGTTTTCAGCAATCCTTGCAATTCTTTCTATAAAGAAATCGTGTGTATGAGCTCTTAACAACGTTAGTGAAATGCTCGTTTGTACTGCCCAGTATTCAGGTTATGCACATACTGTACTTATACATGAGGCATCGTTGCACTCGGTCAATGCGACTCTCACTTTCAGGTCGATATCGCCAGTGACGATGAGGTCGAGGGTTGCGGTCCGAGTGGAGGCGACAAGGGGTTGATGAGGTGGAGCCCGATTGAAGTTGAACTATGTCACATCTGACGAGACAAAAATAGACGCCTACCGGAAGCCTGTCAAATATTAGTCGCTTCTCGATTATAATATTATTTAATAATAACGTCTCCAGGTATTTGTATTGACACAAAATACATGCGTTGGAAATTAAAATGTCAATATCAAGCAACATGTCATTAATTTGCATGTTATTTATTTTGCATCGACGGGCTACAGACGGTCCGATGGAGTATGTATTGTTGCATAATTTATGAGTTCCGTTGACAATGAAAGTTCTGGCTTGTGTGTAATTGTATGCTTGCTGTAACGACCTTTACTCCACTCTCATAAAGCCCCCTACCGGACTGCCCCGGTGTCTCCCTGAATAGAAATGATGGGCAAAATAGGACGATAGCCTGTGCAAATACCGACTGCGTGATGCGATGCTATGTGGGGTGTGGTTTGGTCACCAACACTATTTTAAAAAACTAGCTTAAAAATGGTGCATTGTGAAGTCTGTTTTAACCTATATTCCTTGACACATAGAGGAAAACGAAATAAAACTACAGGTTAGCAGCATATAAACGTGTTTATACCAATACGTGTGTGTGTGTGTGTGTGTGTGTGTGTGTGTGTGTGTGTGTGTGTGTGTGTGTGTGTGTGTGTGTGTGTGTGTGTGTATATATATATATATATATATATATATATATATATATATATGTGTGTGTGTGTGTATTTTCTCTTACCCAGATGTTTGTTTTCTGTCCCGGTATGTGATGTTTAACATACTTCTTCCACCTTTGTTTGTGCGGCTGCTAGAGTGTTCTTTGCTTGGGTGATGAGTGCCCATGTTTCCGCGCCGTATATCATTGCTGGAAGTACACATGAATCGTAGACTTGTCTCTTCAAGCATGTTCCTGTTGATTGTTAATAAGGTCACATATGAACAATTGATTTATTTATACTGTAGGCCTAGTCGTCGCAAGTGTATCTGAATAAATTTTAGCAATTTGACATCGTTGCATACTTAGGAATCAGATTATGACACGCCATGTACAGGATGTTTGTGGATATAGATACATGATCTAGAAAGAAGTTGTCCAACATTTTTCGTGGACACGTGGGAAAGGCAATCCACCATGTTTTTTACTTTCTAAAGGCACTGATAAAGAGCAGTGTATTAGCTGTCGTTTCTTTTTTAAATAAGCGGGACATTCTCCTAGATTGTGTAATGACATTTGTAGCCGTTATATTGCTTCTACAAAGACCTATAAATCATATTGCTTTATGTTTTAGCAGGTATGCATTGACAGGCTGGTGCACTATCCTGCGCCATTTTGGTTCCAATGTACATTGTGCCTTAAAAGAACAATTCAGATATTGTTTAATGTGTCAGCAAAATATTAGTCTATACGTGATGCACAAGTCATAGATAACATATGTAACGCCTCCGTGTATGGGCTCAGTTCAACTCAACGAATCACACTAAGAGGAGTATAACCGATTTGTGTAACGGTTTATTATGGATAACACACTCTAGAGACACAATCTAACCAGCTGTCTGCAAACCCCGCACACTGTTAACGTTGGCACACGCCACTGTGTCTACGGATGCGAGCAAACAGTCGCTCTGCTCAGTAGCCGATCAGCCCGCTAATTTTATCAGGACAGGTAAACCGCACGAGGCGAATTAAGCTTTCAATTAAACATTCACAGTCTGCTGTTTCCATTGTAAAATTCGTCTTGTATTTTCTTCTAAATATCTCGGTACATAGAATATACAAAATAACACAGTTTGTAAGATGATCTGAATAAATAGGTCAACGAAATGGTGTAGATGTAGATGTGCATTCAACAGCACGAGGATAAGCTTCGTGATTCAAGCGGTAACACAATTGTCTGGCAGATATTGTAAGCTGGTTTATACGAGGAGACTGCGCTAATAACAATAAATAAGTTCTGCATGACTAGGTCCCACTTAGACTGTTGCAGAGAACTGTATCACAGAAAGGATACACTTTTATAAAAGCCGGACATAATGCAGATAATAACTACTTGGATAGTTAAAAACAGTGAAAAAGCACATTAAGCACATCCTCTTGAATAACTATTCAAGAGGATAACTAGAAATCATATTGCGAATATTTTTTTATATTGCATGTAATATTACTATGTCGTGTATGATAATATATTGTCCATGGACGGGAATGACTTAAACAAAATATTCACAGAAGTGAGAATATTATTACGAATACAAAACCTGACATAGCTATCACAAGTTGTGTGCTCTGAATAATTCAGTAACTGACTTGTCCACATAAAACACTGGCGTATACAGAACTCCTAGTATCCGCGATGTATCTATTTCGACCCATCGTGTTTTTACACTGGAAAACGATACCTTAATGTACCGCAAGGATATAGAATTCAAAATAGTTGGCACGTAGACCTATCCATTATTTCAAATCATAGAACATAGCGTTGCCTTAGATGTACTTCCCAGAAAGTTAGCTTAGCATGGTGGCTGCGCAAAATTTATATGTTTTCAGGTTTTTGAAACAGCACAGTTAGAAATCTACAGTAATTGCTTTATTTATGTTGTTTATTGAAATAACTCTACAAACACACTCTTTTCACTGCAAATCTTGCATTGGTAATTTGTTATGCAACACACGGCACGCAAGACTGATCAACAATAATTACATTTCTACACAAATCAACGCATCATGTTCTCTATATTAAACAATGACGTCCGCTACGTTTGTGATGACTATGGCACTATTTTGTTGTGTTCTACGACAATCTGTTTGTCAAAAGTCTCGTTCCTCGCGATGAAACATGCATCGCGCCGAAACATCAGATCTTCCCCAGAACCGATTCAGTTCATTGCGCCTCCACAAGGTGGCGACTGTATCGCTGCAACTCGCTGACGTCACGTAGTCATGGCGACGAGGATGTTCAGCTACCCTTTAGTTCGACGTGCACGAGAAGCGACGCGAAAGACAGCGCCTCTGACGACTTGCTCTGTAGCGGCACAACGCGATAACCTGGAGGAAGACAACGAACAGGATTCAAGAGGGGTGACGACGACTAATTTCTAATAAGTCTGATGTTGATAGCTTTTGTTGCGGGGATGTAGAAAAGGAATGAGGGATGAAATGAGCTAGAAAAAGACGCCAGAAAATTTCGTACGAAGTAGTATTCATTTAGGTTGATACAACGTATAAAGTGTGTTGTGTGTGTGTGTGTGTGTGTGTGTGTGTGTGTGTGTGTGTGTGTGTGTGTGTGTGTGTGTGTGTGTGTGTGTGTGTGTGTGTGTGTGTTTGTGTGTTGTGTGTGTGTGTGTGTGTGTGTGTGTGTGTGTGTGTGTGTGTGTGTGTGTGTGTGTGTGTGTGTGTGTGTGTGTGTGTGTGTGTGTGTGTGCGTGCGTATTCACACTCACATCACGTCGTTTCAAACTATGCAAACACAACAGGGGACTTACCCTCCGTCATGCAGCGCATGGGCAGTGTGTATTGTGCGAGGAGGTTGTCGGCCGAGTCTTTGACGAGAAACGACACGAGAGCCAGTTGAGGCACGTGCACCTTGAAGGCAACCACCTCGTTCCACGTGACGCTCAGACCTGCGCACAACGCACATTCACTCATTACATCCGCTCTCAGGCAAGGCCCTTCGCGAATACCACAGCAGTGGAGAAATTATCGTCGCATAGACAAGGATCCAGTTAGTTTGGAAAGCCACCGATTATATAAATGACATAAACGAATCAATAAAATCCACATGAATTTATGTGATATGATATATATAAATGAGAAGGATGGCATGACCTATTTTTTTAACGGATTACCAGTAGTGGAATAGCTGACAACAAAACTTGGTCAGCGGAATCCAATAAAGCACAAATGATAATAGTTTGATTTGTTGTACTGTTTTCATAGTTATTGTACAGTGTAAGCTCTTTCGCTGTTGTTAGTACGCTCACAAACATTTTAAGTAGACCGGGAGAACGAAGATATTAAGACGTTTGGTAGATTAACGTGTGCAGTAGGTAAATGTCATCACGCATGCACGCCAACACACAAAAACTGTATATATATGTATGAAAGGTATGTTGTTCTATACGTGAAATTATAAACGTTAAACAAACGCATCACCGTAGACCACATACAGTAATTTGTATGTGTGAGAGAAAATTTATATTCTCGTTTGTCTTGTAATATGTATACTGATGATTTTTTTCATATTTTTAAGTTAATGTTATTAGTTTGTTGGTTCGTCCATTCATCCGTTCATCCGTTCATCCGTTCATCCGTTCATCCGTTCATCCGTTCATACGTTCATCCGTTCATCCGTTCATCCGTTCATCCGTTCATCCATTCATCCATTCATCCATTCATCCATTCATCCATTCATCCATTCATCCATTCATCCATTCATCCATTCATTGCATTTCGGGACGGCCACCGACCTGTGCTCTTGACGGTTTTCGTCTTCTCCTTCTGGTTGTCCGCCTCGACCCCCGTTACTCTGACCTGCACCCACAACCCCCGGTCCTGCTTGATGCTGCCCTCGCTGCGATACGGCACTTGACTTCCGCCCAACACCTGATAAACACACAACAAACAATTTCATAATCAGAAACAAAAACACATTAAGGTGTTTCATTTGTAGACCTGTGCAATACATCGTAAGCATGTTAGCCGCAATAAATAAACATAATAATAATAATTATTATTATTATTACTATTATTACTATTATTATTATATACTAAAGATAAATAGCGCTCTTCATGCGATAATACTTGCTCAAAAACGCTATGCATAATTACTAAAATGTAAAAACCATTAGTAAAAACAACTCATAAATTATTTAAAAACGTGGCACAAATGTTTACACATTATATCAGATCAACGTAACGTCACACACTGGACAATAACTAGTCAAACGAATGTTGATCGGTCTATTGGAGGTTGGCACATAACAAGATGCAAATATGACAAACAGATATCTCAAAGTTAGAACCGTTTCAACAAAATGCAGCCAGAGATGACGAAAATGGGTATTCTGTCCTGATGTAAAAGAGAATTACGATTTGTTCAGTTGGCACGACGGTGCTAAACTACCTTAGGAAAACCTGACTAAATGATTTCAGAGACCTGTTCGCTATAATCAAATTCCCATACGAAAACTCTAGATAAAAATTCACAACTAAATTCAAAAGGGGATTTCGCTAGACAGACATTATGGTTCCTCATTCCAGTAAATCTGAACCTGAGGGTAATGTTTGGCAAACCTCGCGGGGTAGGTGCAAAACTAAGAGTTCAGGTAACCTCATGTGGTTTCTGGCGAGCCTCAAGGGTATGTCACTAAAAGCAGCTAACGGGCTTAAACAAAATTATATTCGAAAGAGCCACAACCCTTGTTGCGGTGTCACAACCCGACAGCGGGGTGGTGCTGAAGTTCCGGCTCAGTCCACCCAATATTTGTTCACGCCCTGGATTATGCACTTACCCTGATCATGAGAAATGTACAAAGATTGTCGTCAAACGGGCCTCGTGGGTCGAACGTGCTGTTGTCTGGAAGAAGAAAACAGAACTCGGTTGATGACGTCATCATTACAATTGCACATGTGTATGCCTGTTATTTCATTAAATTGCATTGTAGCTTACATTAATAAAAAAAGGGTTTCATAAGACAACTTCGCACAATATGTTCGATTTCAACATGTCGCCACCATGGCCGTGACGTTGTGTTTGTGTGATGTCAGCAATGCATCCAGCAGACTACCTTCTGTCAAGATGTCCGGCTTCAGCACGTATCCACAACCTCCGTTGTCCTGGAAGAGGCCCTGGTTCAGCTGCATCGGCAGCGTCGACGTCTGGTAGTTGAGAGCCACTGAGAAAGAATGAAAGTAGCCGTGTCACTAGACACACGGGGAGACAACGCAAAGTCATATGAAAAATGTCTAACAATAACAATTACAAGTGCAATAATAAAACAGCAATAATGATACAGGTGTCTGCGCTTGTAAATGTGTTCTATATTCCTGTCGGTATACTTATCTGTAGTGTGTGACAACCTATATGTATGTGTGTATATTGATATACTCTTTTGTGTCCTGATGTTGTTGTTGTTATTATTGTTGTTAATGTTGTCGTCATGATGACAATGTTTGTGGCTGTCGACGTTGCTGTCGTCGTCGTTGTTTTGTCACCTAGTTGACATCCGGCATTCCACATCTGGACGGGGTCGAAGTTACTGGAATCTATACGCGAACCAGCCGGGTAGATACGACTTAACTGCCGCCTGTTGTATTCGACCAGAGAAGTCGCGTCTTCCTTGATAAAGCGGGTGACCTTCTTTTCACTGAACGATGACATCTCATAGTGCCGACCTACGACATAAATACCACTCTGATTGCCAATGTGTAATCGTACGAACGGTGCACTCTATAATAATATATCCCAAATCTAGAAATATGTAATGTGTCTGACATTGAAATAGTTTCTTCTCTTTGCCTTTGCCTTTGCCTTTTCCTTTCTGCTCGCATTTTCCAAAACGCGTTTTATCACAAAGCCGACAGTTTGCTCAACATAAACCAAGCTGACCATGATAACAATGTTGTACAATCACCACAAGCGTGGCTTCGAGTTATCAATATAACAATTTTAACACACAAAGTTACTCAAACCGTCACCAAGAATTCGAGATAAATTACGAAATCCAACATTTAGCGGGTGTGACTTGTTACCCATAATTTTGATTGACCATTTATGTTTATTTCATTTACTATACTTTTAAGTTAATTCATTCTGACATACCAACTGCCCAAATGCGTTTTAATGAACCATGCAACTTACCGTGCTTTGTATATATGATAAAAAAGACGCACGAGGCGTCACCGTTGAAAAACAAATTCGGATACTCGAGAAACCACAAACTTCGTGTTTGTTTTATTTTGAGTGAAGAAAGTAAGATGTATGCACTTGCCTTGCTCTTTGGAATGTTGGAAGTCTTTGAAGTGTACCGCTTGGCAATAGACGACCAGATCTGACAGCTCACTCGCTAACTTCGGTTGCTGTAACAAAGACGTCACAATTTAAGTAACTGCACCGCTATAGACAGAACAAACAAACGCAGAGTATCCTTAACTACGTCAGGGTAAACAAACGCCGCTGAAAGCATTGCTTTTCATCACAGTTGCTGCCTTGTAAAACCCTACGAAGGGAAACAATCTATAGGATGACCTACGAAACGAATTAGAGGAGTACTGGAAGGGAACCATCTGGCAAATATGGAAACAGCACGCTGAGGCCTTCGCCCACGGGACCCTGTGGCTGCACAATGATGACGTTAACATGGGGAATAAAACGTTATTAACTACTAAATGGCAAATGTTTTCATTACTTTCTGCATATACAGGCCCCTATTTATTCAAGCCATAACGGACAACCCAAGTCCCTATTTCACAACACCTGTTTAACACTTACTACATGGTTTGCTTATAGTGACACTTTTTGGAGCTAATGTAATAATAGAAAGTGTAACTGATGTGACGTTACCGGCAGCACATGTACAGTTATACCACGAACAAACAACAACATGAGAAGCGCCAGCCACTGTAACGAGTGAAGGTGCACCTAGTGGATGCCCGTACCTCCATAGACGTTTGGATTCTGCCTCTGCTACCCTCTGTTCCACCCCATCCCCGGGTCTTTTTATGTGCCCCGTGTTGGCGGGCGAATCTAACGTGGGATGCAATTGGTGGTTTTGAAGAGTCTCAACGTGAGTAATCGGACGTTTGTGTTGAGCCTCAGCCCCCGAATGTTCAACATAAATTTCCGTATAAATATAATGTATAACGTGCCCTTCAAATATACTAACCTCACTGGGTCAGCCCTTGCCGTGAGACGTGACATGGGATTTAGGGAGACGAGCTGAGATATTAAATTAACAAAAACGTCGGCGTGCAACTAGAGAATCTGACCTTTTCCGTGTCTTTGTCTTTCCTCTTCTTGCTCATCTTCGAAATGGTCGAAGTCCTGTTTGAGACCTCGTCGATGACCTCAGACGCGTTGTTCGAGTTCACATCCGGTTCGTCGTTCTCGTCCGTACTCTCGTCGTCGCTCGACTCGTCGTCTTCCGGGTCCTCGCGGCCATCTTTTAGTTTCTTGTTCTATAATAAAACGACACACGTTTTGATCTATTTGACCTATGCGTTTCGTCATGTATTGTGTTGAAATAAAAATAATTTAGGAAGCGTTCTTTATTATAAAGATATAAGAGAAATATGCTGAAGTGCTGAATGGGTGTTTGATCTACTAGTTGCCATGCCTTTGCAGTAACGCAATTTGTATATATCACAGTTATCAACATTGTTGGTGAAGGCAAAAATTGAAAGAAGCCGTGCGCATAATAGCGATAGTGACGCAGGCGAACCGCGACCAACTGGATACATGAATTGGTGAATCCAGTTGCTTAGCAAACCATCAGCAAAATGGACGCCTGAACATGTACTTCTCGTCGTATATTTTGTTAAAATTCTGGTTTCAGAAGATCATCTTTATGATAAATATCAATGAAAATTGTTAAAGTGTCCAATGTATGCAGTAATTTTTGCTCTACAAGATATGATGTCTTAACAGTAATATAATTCACTTATTTAACCGTTATCAACATTGTTGGTAAAGTCATAGCTTGACGCATAATTTTGATAGTGACGTAAGCAAAAACGTGACGTATTGGATACATCATTTATTTGTTTTGTTTACTCGCTCGCGCGCATGTGCGAGTATGCACACGTGTGTGCGTGCCTACGACAAGCTGTTAACATCATCATCGTCATCATCATCATCATCATCGTCATCATCATCATCATCATCATCATCATCATCATCATCATCATCATCATCATCATCATCATCATCATCATCATCATCATCATCATCATCATCATCATCATCATCATCATCATCACCTTCACAATGACGAAACCCTTCAACGCTTCGGGTGACGGCAGTTCTGTCTCACTCTCGGATATTGGTCGCGTATACAAACGGTCTGAGGACGTCGTTTAAAGAAAAAACACCGTAATGTTTATTGGGAAATAAAGCCAAATCTTTGATAGTCATGTGATATAATTATAGATCGCGAATTGGCTGACGTCAAACTTGTTTCAAATCAATCAATAATAAGATATATAGCGCTATCCTGCTATCATGTCATTGCCTTTTCAAC
>JAODUO010000304.1:95000-100000 GCA_025642075.2 Ridgeia piscesae | reverse complement strand
GAAAAAACGGCCGATTTTAACACCGCTTATATCAGTACGATACAATGAATTCCTCTTGAGATAAAACATGGAATTCGTATTCATTTCAGCAGTGTCGTTGTTATCAACAAAAGCAGTGGATAGCGATACTGATGTCTATGTTTTATAAAAAAGAACTTTACTCGTTGTTGTTGAGGTTTCAAAAGAAATCCTTCTAGAGTAGTTTTACGCCACTCCCACAAGACGATATTAAATTGAGTTACTCGCGCGGTTCTCGGGTACATATAAATTAAGCGATATTGTTCCATGTCGCGCTGAACGAATCCGAGTGAGGCAGACAACAATTATCTCATGAAGGACAAGTTATATGATATTTAACAGTTGATCCAGCTGTTGATGCAGTGAACAATGAAAGATTGCAACTCTAGGTGGCTGTTGCTTGTCTAACCACAACAACAATTTGGTCTTAATTTAGTGTCACATGATAAATCGCTTAGAGTGACCGGTACTGACCGATGTCGGAGAGACAACGCGACCGAAGGAGGACCGGCTCCATTTCATGTATCCAGTTCCTGGCGTCGTCTACGGACAACTGGGCTTCCTACGAACAGAGGAAGGGCTCATTTCAGATATACTGCATGGTCAGGATGTGTGTGTGTGTGTGTGTGTGTGTGTGTGTGTGTGTGTGTGTGTGTGTGTGTGTGTGTGTGTGTGTGTGTGTGTGTGTGTGTGTGTGTGTGTGTGTTGTGTGTGTGTGTGTGTGTGTGTGTGTGTGTGTGTGTGTGTGTGTGTGTGTGTGTGTGTGTGTGTTGTGTGTGTGTGTGTGTGTGTGTGTGTGTGTGTGTGTGTGTGTGTGTGTGTGTGTGTGTGTGTGTGTGTGTGTGTGTGTGTGTGTGTGTGTGTGTGTTGTGTGTGTATGTGTGTGTGTGTGTGTGTGTGTGTGTGTGTGTGTGTGTGTGCTGTGTGTGTGTGTGTGTGTGTGTGTGTTCTGTGTGTGTGTGTGTGTGTGTGTGTGTGTGTGTGTGTGTGTGTGTTGTGTTGTGTGTGTGTGTGTGTGTGTGTGTTGTTGTAGTGTGTGTGTATGTGTTGTGTTGTGTATGTGTATGTGTGTATGTGTAGTGTGTATGTGTATGTAGTGTGTGTATGTGTATGTGTGTGTATGTGTGTGTGGATGTGTATGTGTATGTGTATGTGTATGTGTATGTGTATGTGTATGTGTATGTGTATGTGTATGTGTATGTGTATGTGTATGTGTATGTGTGTGTGTATGTGTATGTGTATGTGTGTGTTGTTGTGTGTTTTGTGTGTTTGTTGTGTGGTGGGTGGATGGGTGGGTGGGTGGGTGGGAGTGTATGTGTGTATGTATGTGTATGTGTTTGTATGTGTGTATGCATGTATGTGTGTGTATGTATGTGTTTGTGTGTGTGTGTTCGGGCGAGGATTTGTACGTCTGTAATGCACATGCATACATACATGCATACATGCATACATGCATACATGCATACATGCATACATGCATACATGCATACATGCATACATGCATACATGCATACATGCATACATGCATACATGCATACATGCATACATGCATACATGCATACATGCATACATGCATACAGTGAGTGTGTGTGTGTTGTGTGTGTGTGTGTGTGTGTGTGTGTGTGTGTGTGTGTGTGTGTGTGTGTGTGTGTGTGTGTGTGTGTGTTGTGTACGTGTACGTGTGTGTACGTGTGTGTACGTGTGTGTACGTGTGTGTACGTGTGTGTACGTGTGTGTACGTGTGTGTACGTGTGTGTACGTGTGTGTACGTGTGTGTACGTGTGTGTACGTGTGTGTACGTGTGTGTACGTGTGTGTACGTGTGTGTACGTGTGTGTACGTGTGTGTACGTGTGTGTACGTGTGTGTACGTGTGTGTACGTGTGTGTACGTGTGTGTAGTGTCGTGTGTGTACGTGTGTGTACGTGTGTGTACGTGTGTGTACGTGTGTGTACGTGTGTGTACGTGTGTGTACGTGTGTGTATGTGTGTGTGTACGTGTGTGTACGTGTGTGTACGTGTGTCTACGTGTGTCTACGTGTGTGTACGTGTGCTCGTAGGATACAGACCTTCTGTTCCGTTCGCAAGAAGTCGTAGAAGGCGGCTCCGTTGAGCGAGCACTGTCCCGAGAGTCGAACCACTAGCCTACGATGTAACAGACCAGGCAAATAGAATCCAACTATGCGCTGCGTAAGACACTAGTGTTCTCGTCGTTTCTGAATATAACATGCATACGTCTTTACCGTGTCCTTTCTGCAGCCGTTCTTGGCTAGAGAACCTAACGAAATAACCTACTCGTCTCTTGGTGGGTGTCAAACTGCGTCGTTGTGTTAATTGTCAAAGAACGTAACGTCTATGAAAGACCAAAACTATTTTTTTGTAATTAAATCGATAATTATTCTTCAGACTTTGTGAAACGTCTAACTGTGTTTTGATTCTATCGTTTTTGTTTTAGTCATGTAATTGGAGCTTATTATAATTAAGAAATAAATGCGACAAATGTCACTGTAACTACTAACTCGCATACTATGTCTGTTGTAGTCTGCGGAGACTGTATGACACATGGTTAACAATACGGTTATTATTATTCGACTGATGATGTCATAACATTAACAACAACGCCGCTAGCCCCAACAAACGGCAGGCGCATCGTTTCATAGAAAGCCAACGTGATGACGTAGCATGGTTAACACGAAACATTTATTATCAAAAAAGAAGAACTCTAACTGACAATAGCGTTGCTAGGCGTTCTACGCAATTGACGTCACGTTGTTAAGTGGTAGGTCTTTGAGTTCGTAGAAAGTGCAGTATCCAGGCACCAGGGTCGTACTTCATTCCCTTGCAGCCGTGTTGATTTTGTTGTGGGAAGTTTTCAACCACATTATAATCGCTGCGCGAAAGAGGGTTCATACATACTATCCACCTCTGTATGCGGAGATTTACTCAAATTCATGAACTGAAATAACTTTGAGCGAGAGAACCTCCCAAAGATAACAAAGGAACATGCAGTGCTTTTGAACTTAGAATATATCGAGTGAGAGGGCGGTGTGTTTAGTTGCTACCCTAAACTCCCACGAGCTGTGTTAGAAAGGTTGATGAAACGACGTACCTCTCATAGATTTGTTTAATCTGTGGTCGGCCCGCTGCCAGGTCAAAGAACTGCAAGAACTGGTCTTCGTTCATCATGCTTTCTGTGTTGCCGTTCTTAGTGCCGGCAGACTTGAGGATGCTCTGTAAGACAGGACGGGGGTCTGTTGGTATCACGGCAGCGGCCAACTCTGACAATGCGTAGCAGGTGGGTGGTATGAGCTAAACAATTCTAGACATTTACACTTCTGTGCCACTATACGCTTGCACGCTGGTTCACGGAGACAGACACAGACAGACAGACAGACAGACAGACAGACAGACAGACAGACAGACAGACAGACAGACAGACAGACAGACAGACAGACAGACAGACAGACAGACAGACAGACAGACAGACAGACAGACAGACAGACAGACAGACAGACAGACAGACAGACAGACAGACAGACAGACAGACAGACAGACAGACAGACAGACAGACAGCAGACAGACAGACAGACAGACAGACAGACAGACAGACAGACAGACAGACAGACAGACAGACAGACAGACAGACAGACAGACAGACAGACAGACAGACAGACAGACAGACAGACAGACAGACAGACAGACAGACAGACAGACAGACAGACAGACAGACAGACAGACAGACAGACAGACAGACAGACAGACAGACAGACAGACAGACAGACAGACAGACAGACAGACAGACAGACAGACAGACAGACAGACAGACAGACAGACAGACAGACAGACAGACAGACAGACAGACAGACAGACAGACAGACAGACAGACAGACAGACAGACAGACAGACAGACAGACAGACAGACAGACAGACAGACAGACAGACAGACAGACAGACAGACAGACAGACAGACAGACAGACAGACAGACAGACAGACAGACAGACAGACAGACAGACAGACAGACAGACAGACAGACAGACAGACAGACAGACAGACAGACAGACAGACAGACAGACAGACAGACAGAGTACACACAGCAAGCGCTGGGACATTTTCTCCGACAAAACACACAATCACTCGTGTGAACTCGCCAGTACGTACATGAGATATGACGGCGCCATAGTGCGGATTGACCTGGCGACCCACACTGGTCAGTATGTTGGTCGCCTGTGTCAGCGTCACTGACCGCTCCTCTCCTTGTCCCGTCGCCGTTTCCAGGAACAGCGCGCTCACCCAACTGTGTCCGGTTAAAGGTTGAACGTGGTCAGATTAGTATCACTCGATATGTTCAGTAATAATTCGACTTTGTTTACATTATCTGCATATTATTTCTACAAAGTAGCAATAATGATACCAATAGTGATAATACATTCATTTATTCCTCACGTATGCTGGCCAAACAAATGTCGAAAGGGAAATATGATGAACGTAACTTAAGACTTGCTCTTTCCTGGTGCTTGCCAAACAAATGTCGACACTGACATATTATAAATATAACTTCACGATATATTTTACCCGGTGTTTATACAGCACAATGTGTCTGTGGCAATGAGCTCTCAATAGGGGCAAGATCCAGCTACATGTTATTCCAGTACACAGACGGATCCAGTGCGTTGGGGGTATGCTCTTCAGCATGGGTGCAACTGGTTTTTTTACCCCGCCCCCCTCCCCTAAATTACCATCTCCAGACACGCCCCTGCGATAGTGGTCGATGATAATCGCTGTAGCGGAAGGATACGCTCTGCGTTGCTCTCCTATTCGCCGCTCGAGCAGACGTCGTAGAGCGGTCAGCCAATCGTCTCTCTCCGTCACGGATGACGTAATCACAGTCACACTTGTGGCGCCCTCGCGTAACACCAACTCGAAACATTGGTCCGCCTGGACATGCAAGGATACAGTATTTACTGTTGTGTCGAATGCCAACACA
>JAODUO010000304.1:2500-90000 GCA_025642075.2 Ridgeia piscesae | reverse complement strand
TTTGGTAAATAATCGACTTCGTCGATGGCATTAAAGCATGGACGCTGCCATTTTGAATTCGGAGTTACTGCCTGTCGTAATGTTTACTTCCAAGAAAGTATGCCGGTAAGTTACTCTCAGATTGACGAGGTAGGTTTCACTTCTATACCTGTATCCTGACCAGCACATTACCCTACGGCATATCATGCCCGTGAGCATGGTGGTTGGCTATATGTAATTGCTTACATGTTGGATTAATTAATCCGAAATGAGTTCAGTGGTTTACATGATACAATGCTGGCAGGTAGAGAATTCTACTCTTGACTTCTATTGTGTTTGGGAAGAAGCTATGTTTATTGAGTGTCTAATTTGCACGAACTGATTATCATGTTTACGTGGACATGTAGTGGTGCGTTGGGTGTATTGGCCATAGTGGAATATCGAAAGGTTTTGACCCGTCTCATGTAACATGGTACTGCTTTGTTTTCGTTCTTCTTTGGAGGGAGTACCACTGGGTATCGTTTGGGAGTTTAGTTATTCTTCATGGCTCTCCAGAGCGGTTGTTATTATGAAATCATGCCGCTTTTCTTTGGTTCCTTCTTTGACTGATATATTTAGGCAGATTTCATTTTGTTTATGCGATTTCAGGTATTGGAGACAAGGGTTGTGCAAGCTGCATACTTGATGTCGTTTGGGTATTTATTTAAATTTCTTCTGGTCACTTCTAATACCTGTTGTGCTTTTGTGTGACTGAATTGCATTATACTTGACACATGACACCACTGATACTAATTTAGAGTAGCACACCTTGCCTCCATGCATACGCACCACGTTGCGCCTTGCATAATAAGACCACAATGGAATTATTCATGATGTCAGCGGTGACCTTTTGTTAAAAACATGTTGGTCCTAGTCACGTGAATCCCTCCGCGTTTCAGGCGCACAAAAATCACACTTTAATAACCAATCTGTCTAGGCAACTACGTGTGTTTAGACAGGTAGTCAATTTGTAATTAAATGGTAGGAATTACAAATATGAGAGCACAACACCGTATACGCAGAACAATGATATTAATCTTTGATAAGTCGCGGGGTGTTTATCACGTGATAAGCTACGTTGCTTTCAATCAAGATCAAATACAGAGACGGGCAGAAAATAAACCGTTGTTGTGTGTTCCCCGACAAAGGACCAGTTAAGTCCATTCTTTGTCTGGGGTGTTACGGACAGCAAAAGTCTTAATTAGACCCACTGTCTCGCGACTTTACCGACGCACTGTGGTCAGCCGTCTCGTCCTCATAACGCCAGCGACGCAGAACATCAAACTATAATACGTTCTTAGAGATACAAATATGGGTATGCGCAAGCGCGCCCGCATGTGTGTGTGTGTGTGTGTGTGTGTGTGTGTGTGTGTGTGTGTGTGTGTGTGTGTGTGTGTGTGTGTGTGTGTGTGTGTGTGTGTGTGTGTGTGTGTGTGTGTGTGTGTGTGTGTGTGTGTGTGTGTGTGTGTGTGTGTGTGTGTGTGTGTGTGTGTGTGTGTGTGTGTGTGTGTGTGTGTGTGTGTGTGTGTGTGTGTGTGTGTGTGTGCCTGTGTGTGTGTGTGTGCTTGTGTGTGTGTGTGTGTGTGAATGTATGTGTGTAGTGGGCACCCATATATGTGTGTGAGGACATAGACGCAGTGAGCGTTTTGTAAACTGTACAAAGTGGACGTTTACATGGCGGGCCGAAGTGGACATAAGGTTGCCTGGACGCCGTGGACATAAGGTGCCTGGACGCCGTGGACTTTGAGTGTCCGTATCACGAGGAGTGGCCTGACGGCAGCCGGCGGTGAGACGGTGAGAAGACGTGCCTCACAATGGCCCTGTCTGTGACAGCACGTCGTAAACATAAAACTTTGAAACAACTGCTCCCTAACATAGACGACAGTTCCTTATTTAAACCAGCCAGAGACCAGACAGATGACACTCAGACACATTTAACTCGCAATAGAAAGACGCACACCGTGATTTGGACACATTAAACGTAATTGCAGCTATTCTTAGCGTTGTAAAGTCACCATTGTGACTGCTAGCATTCCTTCGGCGACATCGAACTCCGTTTAGGTTACGACCAATCCGACACATGACGTCAAAGGGAGTGATCAAAGCCGGCGTCTTCGTCGGCCGAGGTTGTTTGACGTCCCCTGTTTGGGGTCAGCTAGCGCAGAGGTCTGATGCACCCTGGCTTCGTGACCAGAACCAGTTGGGTCTAAAACCATTGCCGACAACCTCATACATCGCGTATTAGTGGGTTTTGTTTGGAAAAGAACACTTATATAGGTTTTTATGTCAAGACATGTTTTTCTCCGGGGAAGGAGGTTGTCACGATATTCTTCTGAATGTTTCGTCTCTTTAGTATACGCAATTTCAAAAACCAGTCGTTTTCGTTCCCACATCTAAATGTGTGTGGCTAGTCTCTATATATTTTAAAGGTCTACGGTTACAGTAACTCTTTTCTCGTGTCTCTCTCTAATCTGCGAGCATTGTTCGAACTTGTCTCATACAGTACCAGTTTCTTCAACACTTTGCAGGGTTGTCGGTCCACAATCGCGCATTACTTGATTTTATTTGTGGTTTCGCTGCAATTCAAATTGTTGGCATTTTGCTGTTTATAGGCGGGATTCAACGTCTGAGTCACAAACAACAACAGTGCTTCGTAATGAATAATCTTAATAAATATCTACATAATTGCATCATCAGTTAATCGAATCCCGTGTAGCAGCAACATATTGATTAAGTTTGTCTTGTCTTACAAGTATCACTTAGATCCACGGTACGTATGTACGCAAACACAGCTCATACACATCTTACGGTACGGCCTATTTTACACCAATATAGGCCTATGCGAAGTATGTCATATACAGCAATTATTCATACGTATTCATACACTGCTAGCCTGTGTTTTTAAACTGGTCCGTATGTAAATATGGGACATGCCGTCTGCTTCAACTTGTTTCACGTAAAAAAACTGATGTTTACTAAGCGTCCTGCTACGTTCTTGAACGCCACGAACAAAGGCTACGCTATTTGTTTGTTGGTTTCGTTCGTATTTCATTAGTGTGTTGGTATTTCGTCTTCACATGTACATATCGTACGGATTAATGCGGTAAAGTCTCATGACAAAAGCAGCAATACAAGTGCACCATTCTAACCACCTTTGATGACGACGCGAAAGTTCTCGTTTAAAGAGACATAATTACAACGTACTCCGCTCCCCGAGTGAAGGTTGATTTAGATGGCACTCACGCCGGCACAGCAACGTTATGTTCCCTGTGATGTATTCCGGCATAGCTGCGCAATAACTACTGCATGTCACATCAATTTCAACACACTCTACTGCCAACTGTACCCTGTGAAGGAATTATACTGAAGGGTGAATATCGAATTTAGCCACATGGTCATGCACGAGTTGAATATCGAATGTTAGCCGCACGGGCGGCGCGTAAAGGTTTCGTAAAATGTGTAACGGTCACTGATATATCATATCCCGGGTGAGGTGACGTGAGACATTTATACTAGCAGAAGGGTGAGGGGTCAATTCGTTCAGTGTTTATGTTAGGTTACCCTGCACCCCGTAGTACAGAATATAGATCAAGTCGTTAATGACTGCACATCCGCAAAGTACCATAATTATCGTTGTATAAATGGTATTCTGTTCGCCAGGTGATCATACCGAGGTATTTGTTTATACAACTGTAACTGTATAAACTTCCACTAGTCGACCTTATTTGGCAACTGCAGCCCGGGGAATGGACGCTGGGAGACCCTGTTAGCTGTGGGTATGTAGCCTGCGGTGCAATCACGACGAGGCGTCCTTCGTTCCTAGTTCGTGATGTTGCAAACAGAGGATCCTTGCGGCAGCTCCAGAGCTCCTCAACACCGTGCAAACTGATCTCAGAAAGGCATATTACATGTGAGGCACAAACTTGTTGGCTTCAACATAAGCCCGGAAAGCAGACCTTTTGGGAGTCGCTGTGCTGTGCTGTGTTGAAAACTTCTTGAACCTATGCGAGTCTATGCGCCAAAGGGATTCATCTCCGACGACTCAACGAGCGATGTTCTCGCGTGTAGCGACACTTTTCACCGGTGCTGAAGTTATAGTGGTATTGGCGGCGTATGTGCGAGCGTGTTTTACGACGACGTGGATAAACGTTTGATAAACGACGCCTGTTATGTGGCCGCGACACACAATCGACGACGTACGCGGACCGTGCCGCGGGTGTCATCCGTCATCGCCGCGCTACAATGGACCCTGCACCGGTCGTATCGACAGTGACCGTCCGCATGGCTAACTTCGCTCAATGGCAACAATGGTCACTGGATGGCTTGACGGTGTAGTAGGCCCTAAATAGTTGACTTACCGTACGACCCTTCGTCACCTCCGCACGACGAAATAACCTCGGGGCTGAGCGTGATTGATTTTTTGTTTTGCCTATTTATAAATCCATACACCATTGATGTATGTGTTCACAATGTTACGTAACTCTAAAAAAGGCAAGTTCTTATGTAGCGCAGTATCCAGTCCTCAGAACCATTCAAAGTGCTTTACATTTTACTTCCCTGACAGATCTGTTCACTCAGACACCATCTCAACTTCTCTGGGAAGCATCCAGCCATATGCTACAATTAATGCGCGAAGGCTGCTCGTACACATATCCACCACTGCCTACAGCCAGGTACTCATGTATACAGCTCAGTGAACTGGAGCAATGTAGAGTGAAACAACTTGCCCAAGGTTTTAACACCGCAGCACAGGATTCGGACTCTCGTAGTCGAGAGTCCAAAGCTCTACCCATGAGCCACTGTGCTCTAGGGTATATGTCATTACTGTTAATATGCAAACAAAATATATATAAATACAAATATCGGATATATATATATATATACATATACATATATATATATATATATATATATATATATAATATAATATACTATACATATACATATACATATACATATACATATACATATACATATACATATACATATACATATAATATATATATATATATATATATATATATATATATATATATATATATGCGTCTGTGCACGTATATACATATCCGATATTTTTATTTGATTGGGAAAAAAACGAAAGACATATATACGCCTAGTTACAACACAAACACCAATGACAGAACACGTAAACTAGCAAAAGCTGTTGAAAGAAGACAAAAGTTGGAAACATTTATCACATTTGCTGTTATCGTAGTACTTGAGTTCTGATTGTGACTTAAGGAGGAAATATCATAAGGTGAGATAACTACACGACATTGCAAAGTGGGCTGAAATGTTGGGCTGGGACACACAATACATGGCTTACATTCATCAGAAAAATATTCGTTTATTATGGATGATCAACAGCAGCGAAAACGCCATGGCCACACAGTGCGACGAGTGTATGTTATGCAAATGGAAATGATCAAATAGGTTCGACTGATTATAGCAATGTTTGCTAGATTTCCAACCACCTTTCACAAAATGTAAACCGACGTCGTCTCACTAAAAAACAATCAGGATCATTGACGCTGATAATGTTACATCCACATGGAATGTGTGTGTGTGCGTGTGCGTGTGCGTGTGCGTGTGCGTGTGCGTGTGCGTGTGCGTGTGCGTGTGCGTGTGCGTGTGCGTGTGCGTGTGCGTGTGCGTGTGTCGTGTGCGTGTGCGTGTGCGTGTGCGTGTGCGTGTGCGTGTGCGTGTGCGTGTGCGTGTGCGTGTGCGTGTGCGTGTGCGTGTGCGTGTGCGTGTGCGTGTGCGTATGTGGGTTTGCGCGCGCGCGTGTATATATATATATATATAGTGTGTGTGTGAGTGTGTGAGTGTGTGAGTGTGTGAGTGTGTGAGTGTGTGAGTGTGTGAGTGTGTGAGTGTGTGAGTGTGTGAGTGTGTGAGTGTGTGAGTTTGTGAGTGTGTGAGTGTGTGAGTGTGTGTGTGTGAGTGTGTGAGTGTATGAGTGTGTGAGTGTGTGTGGTGTGCGTCTGTGTGTGTAGTGTGTGAGTGTGCGAGTGTGTGAATGTGTGTACGTTTTCGTGTGCGTGGGTGTGCGCTTATGTTCGCTAGCGTACGTGCATGGGTGTGTGCATGCATATACGTTTGTGCATGTGTGTCTAAATTTGAGTATAAAATTAGATGTGCGTGTGGTGCGTGTGTGAGAGACAAGGTGTGTTCGTGTATGCGTGTGTGTGGGCGTACGCACTGCGAGTATGTCTACATGAAAGCGCGTGTATGTGTGTGAGTACGTAATACAGGTATGGATGCGACAGGGGAGAGCGTATACCATTGAGCATTCCTTTCCCCCATCTAAGCAATAAAAGAATGCTTCTACTATATATGTAATATTCACATTTCCCCTAAAATGATCTGCCTGCGATGACTCCTGGGTTCCGACGTGTTGGCCGTGATTGTGGCTATGTAAAATGGCTCTAAATACAGACGAGTCCGTTATTTCACTGACACCATGACGTGTTCGGTGACGCCGTGTGCTTGGACAGCACCGGCGAAGCACGAATGGAGGCGGACACAACCGCGGTTGGATAGCTACTTTCTAAAATGTCCACGAACGACTCCGTCTGCGTGGTACAAACGGACCACGGTTGTCGTAAATAATACTTATTGGTGTTTCTTTTGAGTGAGTTTCTTTTGAGTGACTGAGTTGGTGGATGAGTTAATGAGTGGGTGAGTGAGTTAGTGTAGTGTGTGGGTGACCGGGGCCACAACTCAGTCATTGAGATAAACCCAACCACACACTCAGTCATCAACCCCTGTCGAGTACGTACTTGAGAACCACAATGAAACCGCAGGAGTTCTCTCCCCACCCTCTGCACGATTAACTGGCAGCAGACAACCTCACACCAGATGACCAACAAATCACCACTGGTCAACCGGGTACATCGAATAAACCGCTCAACGTCTCGCGTTTCCTTCCTCCGAACATGGAGAACCAACTTGAACTCGACCGAGACTGGCCATTCGTCAAAACTAACTCTGTGACGAAAGACTCCAGGCTCAAACCTCATCCCCATGCTCCCTTAAATCAATCCATATCTGCGCCCCGGTGCAAGCTCGCGACAGGAAGTACAGTCGCTGAACCGCACTCGTGTCGAGCTGAAACCCGACACGCGAATACATCACACGTCGCTTTCTCTCGCACCTGTTCGTCGCGGTGAAATATTTGCACCTGTGACTTCGGCGACGGGGGTCGAGCTAACGCCCGCCGTTTGCTAAACCGTTTTTTACTAATTCGTTATGTATTCAGCGACGCTCTCCCGTGAATAGCGCCGGCTGTGGCGGCGTCGTGGGTGAATCTTTATTGGTTTCCGTGTTCGTTCGGTCGCCGGCGTGTGGTTCCTTTGTTGACGCTGTCGCGTTGAAACAGACGGCCAGACAGAGCGAGTGAAGTACAGACGTATATAGTGAACACCAACCCACATAAATATGGCAGACAAATTAACGCGACACCACCGGTGACAGTATTTAAAGATCTCACAAAGCATAGCGGACGACGTTCACGATGTCGTGGCAGACTTGTTTGTCCGTGACTTATGGTTGCATGTAGCTGATGTGAACATCCAGGGACATTTTGTTAACTACCTTCGTTGCTTAATGACCCGATACACCTGGCTGAATGAACGTTGCCATAATTATACGATACGGATACTTTTTTACGACGCTAGAGTCGTGTATCCGTAATTTGAGGTAATGGCTTAGTCAACGCCAATGTAATTGGAGGAGGGACTCGGGGGGGGGAGGGTGTTACATATATCGAACTTTATCTATATTGGTGCATAGCGCGTTAGTTGCGCCTACGAAAAAACGTTATCTGTTGCCTAGAAAATTACCCGCCAAGCCATCGAACATGTGGGTATGTGGGTATGTGGGAATACTTTATCTGTGAGATGTCATCTCGCAAAAATAGTGCAATTCACACATACAATCCTTGTCACTACGGTTGGTAGAAAAAGCGTAGCGCGCAGAACTTTGATTATGATCCACCAAATGACGTCACAATCACGCTTTGTCGACCAACAATGTGTATGCTATGTGCACTAAGTTCCCATGTATATGATAACAATAAAGACTGTAAATCATGTTTTTACTTCCCCGTCGTTCCCACGTTTTGCCCCGGTGTCTGATCTAAGAACACATAAATTTTTAATTTTAACACTTGCAATTCAACGTACTGAATGCCCCCTCTCCCACGTTGCACACCTTCTACTGCCCCGACGGTTGGTCAGACCCTCGAGTGTGTGCGTCACTGTGCACACGTGTGCACGTGGGCAGGTCGGTCGGTGCACGTTGCAATGTATTCGAGAGAATGGGAAACTATGTGCATGTATATTGTGTCTGTGAGTGAGTTCAAGCGTGTCTTGTGGTAGTGTGTGTGTGTGTGTGTGTGTGTGTGTGTGTGTGTGTGTGTGTGTGTGTGTGTGTGTGTGTGTGTGTGTGTGTGTGTGTGTGATGTGTGTGTGTGTGTGTGTGTGTGTGTGTGTGTGTGTGTGTTGTGATGTATGTGTGTGTGTGTGTGTGTGTGTGTGTGTGTGTGTGTGTGTGTGTGTGTGTGTTTGTGTGTGTGTGTTTTGTGTTGTTGTGTGTGTGTGTGTGTTGTGTGTTGTGTGTGTGTGTGTTGTGTGTGTGTTGTGTGTGTGTGTGTGTGTGTGTGTGTGTGTGTGTGTGTGTGTGTGTGTGTGTGTGTTGTGTGTTGTGTGTTGTGTGTGTGTGTGTGTGTGTGTGTGTGTGTGTGTGTGTGTGTGTGTGTGTTATGTGTGTGTGTGTGTGTGTGTGTTGTGTGTGTGTGTGTGTGTGTGTGTGTTGTGTGTTGTGTGTGTGTTGTTGTGTGTGTGTGTGTGTGTGTGTGTGTGTGTGTGTGTGTGTGTGTGTGTGTGTGTGTGTGTGTGTGTGTTTGTGTGTGTGTGTTGTGTGTGTGTGTGTGGTGTGTTTGTGTGTTGTGTGTGTGTGTGTGTGTGTGTGTGTGTGTGTGTGTGTGTTATGTGTGTGTGTGTGTGTGTGTGTGTGTGTGTGTGTGTGTATGTGTTGTTTGTGTGTTGTGTGTTTGTGTGTTTTTGTGATGTGTGTGTGTTGTGTTGTGTTGTGTTGTGTGTGTGTGTGTGTGTGTGTGTGTTTTGTGTGTGTGTGTGTGTGTGTGTGTGTTGTGTGTGTGTGTGTGTTGTGTGTGTTATGTGTGTGTGATGTGTGTTGTGTGTGTGTTGTGTGTGTTGTGTGTGTATGTGTGTGTTTTGTGTATGCGTGTATGTGTTTATATATGTGTATGTTTGTATGTTTATATGCATATGTGTGTATGTGTGTGTACGTGTGTGTGTGTCTGTGTCGACTCGGATGTATATTACATACATGAAAGAATATTCTTTCTCCCAAATTCGAAACAATTTGATTTTTGTGGGTAATATATTGGTTTCTCGTTCAACTGCTATTCTCCATAGTTTCGATTGGCATTTTTAAAACTCCCTCTCAAACGCACCTAACAGGGATTCGGCTTTGGCCGCGGGAAGCAAGAACCAGCGAATCTGAGATAATGACCACTGTCCAACACTGTGTGAGCCCATGGCAAATTACACATCTACTCCATGTGTGTGATTTATTATTTCCCCTACCACAAACACCAGATAGAAGGAAGACTGACGCTTAAGTGTCTCCCAAACGACACCGGCTGAGTGAGGTGATCGACCCTGGCCTCGCTTTGGAACGGCGATATTGGCGGACCTAATCACATCCCAGCTGATAATGCAGCGCTGGGCTATACCGTGTCCTACGTTATTAGTCACTTCCCCACATTCCTACGCCTCGTGTGGTACATTTGTGTATTGTGGGGAACGAAGGAGGCGCGTGGATGACTTGGGAGGCAGGGCCAGGTCTCGGAGCTTTACGAGGGTTGAGTCACCGCGTATGTCCCGGAAATACATTTTCCGCAGCAATTTTCTACAACTCTGTTAGTCTTTTGACGATATTCCTTACTTGTTTTGGGAAACGTCCCGTTGGCAAATCTGCTCTGCTTGGAAGGCATGTAACATCACTGGCTTGTCTGACAATTTCACAGCGGATGGTCCCTGTGTTTGTCCAGGAAATGCTTTTTTCTTTCGGTACACTACAAATTCTATTCGTTTGTCTTTCTCCATTAGTAAACAAAACGTGGCATACATCCGGGCCGGATTTACGAGGACATCTGCATTTGGAAGAACGACCTAAACGTCAACAATGCAGTTTTGGGAAACACCCAATTTTGGAAATATGCTGTGCTTGAAAAAAAGATATATCGGAAGGAATTTAAATGTACTGGAATCTGAGAGCTTTACGAGGACATGGCGACGTGTTTGTCCAGGAAATGCAATTTTCTTTAGCTGTGTTCTACAATTGCGTTTGTTTTCGTTACTTAGGGGAATAACGCAGGCGACGTTGGCAGGAGGTTGACCGGCAGGATAGCTCTGTAGTGAGAGTGACGGCCAAACACCATCAATACAGGTTTCACTACGTCGGCGCGTATGTTCACTCCTTGGTGTAGACGGTATCCCACGGAGATCAGGTTCTTTTGAACTGAGACCCACAGACGGACACACAGGCTAATCACCCGGATGTAAAGTTCACACAAATTTCCATTGACTTAACAGTCATTGCTATTTAAATAACATTGCTTTGGAGAACTGCCACAATGAATTGGCGACATTGTTCCGCTGTCGTCCTGATATCAGTTTCTCGGCGTCACTTGTAGTTACCGTCATTAATCATACGCTCGACTGGCTACGGCCAGGCAGGGCAAACAATACCAACTCGACCGCAATTTCAGAAGTGTTCCTTCCTTGCTATGCGCTGGTATGACAAGAGTGAAACATTTGTTCCTTGACCAGTATGGAAGCTTACACCGGCCTCTACTGGCCTGCAGACTGTGTTTAGTTGCACTTCGCTTAGCGAGTTAAATTCCAATTTAGTTTGCTTTTATGATTTTTGTCAGTTTCATTCAAATATAAAAACAGGGTTCTCATCAATTTTCCATCGTGAATGACCCGTTCCTTTGCGCATACGTTGATATGCACGCGTGTGGTGTCATTTTGAACATATTAGTTCTATTAACCGCATATGTGTGTTTTTAATTGAAATGACAAACGGAAATAGTGGTAATCGGTAATGGTTTGATTTAATGTAACTGGACCCTGGGTTGGACTTCTTCTAGTCGAGGTGGAATAGGGAAATTTGAATGTCACAGTGGAGTGACACGTCATACCCTTTATCTTTTTAAAGAGATGCAGAACAAATATGTGTTGGCGTTAATAACTTTAGACGGAAAACACACACGTATTGATATTTTGTATTATATGTGGTTATTGTTGGACACCGTTAGCGGTGCACTGGTTACATATATTATTATAAACACACAATGCATATCTATAGTACATTTATGTTTAATGAGGTTTGATAGTATTCTATGTATTAAAAAATGTCTGGGTCATATCTTGGTTTTTATCTGGAAACGAAAGACAATAGTCTTTTCGACAAATCCTTGAAAGTAAAGGGATGGAGTAGAGAGAAAGGCGCGGTCGAAATCGTTGTATACGAAAGACGAGAACCTTGTGTATATACGTCCTTGAGTGGATTCTTGAATGCACAGGTGTCCACTGGATAGAATGACCCACTCGACTATTTACGAGAAAATAAAAAACGGGAAGTGAGTGGACGGAGAAAAGCGCAAGGTGTGACGGGAGATTATCAGGCGAGGTGACCGAAACTATTCGGACCACACATCAACACGGTTTATGGAGAGGTAATCACGCACGACAACTGTGAACTGAACGACAGCGGTGTACTCACCAGACGTGAAGACAACGTTCCGCCGCACGGCGCCAGGTGTCCTCACGAACCTGTCGTAGAGGTAACACGCCCCGGCCACTCCGGCCACCGCGGCCAGCGTGGACACGCTGGTCGGGCCATACCTCCACAGCAACACGATCGCCGCCTCGCCCAGTCCGGCCATCAGCGTCACACTGCCCAGTCCGGCCGCTGTGCCCTTGTACAGACTTACCAGTGAACCCCCGAGCACGACGTGTGCCAGTATTACCCCCGGGGTGACGAGGCTACCAGCGAGCTCGACAGACATCACCGGTGACAATGTTTTGGTGTCGCGCGGCGCACGCGTGCGATGTGACAGCGAGTCAAACGTCCGTAAGACGCAGTTGATGCTGATCAATTAACGTCGGGGTTGGCTGGTGTGTGTGTGTGTTTGTGTCAGGAGTGAGTCAGGGCGACACTCAACTGTGGGTGACAGCGGCGACGGACACCGGCATTGGCCGATAGCCATGGTCACCACCCGCCCGCAGAGCGATAACACCGCCCATAAATATTCGTTTGACTACGCGACAGACAAGACGTCTTTCAAGGCGAAACGTGATTGGCACTCGCTCAGTGCGCCGAGCACGGCAACGCGACCGCCAGGGACTCTCGTAATAGTCGGCGCGAGAATTAACGACGTTTTGATTTTCGCTGTTGTCAGTACGCCACAGCCGATACCCATCTTTCTAAAGCACTTTTCGACGACATGACGTCGATTCACAGCAGTACTCCTGCGGCGATTTCTTGCAGGGATATGATTAGGCACGAAGCACATGGTTCATTTATCAAGATTCCATACGAAAACGAGGATTGCGTAACCTATGCTCTTACATATCACGTCCATGTTGACGGAGTAATAAGGATTTATTTTAGGTGTGCAGTTGTGAACCGTGGTATCGTAGCTTTGAAATAATGACACTTGTTCCGTGGCCCCATTACGTAACCACATCGTTAAACCAAACGCTCTATATATTTAATAAATTATTCACCCATCGTGGCGGAAAAAGAGGGGCGTCAGACATGCGAGGGTTTGGTGACAAAGTGGACAGACTGTGGTGGAAAAACGTGGGAACGTTTGTTCATGAAACTGACGACACGGAAAACTGAGTGCGCTTTTGTCACAAGTATTTACCGTGCGATGAAAGTATGCGTTATTTTCCGTTATCTGTAGCTTGAACCTTTGGAGCCAAACATTGACTTGTAGCGCGTTTCATCTCGTGTTGATAAAATGTCATCACTTCACCCTGTCTGCGTGCAGGGCAACGACTTCGTTTATGCTACAACTGTATTGTAATAAACACATACCACAGGTTCTCTGGCGTGCTCGTCCAGGGGCCGTGCATACACAAACACCGAGTTCCTTATCTTGTCGCACCATTTGTTATGAAGCTACATAACACAACTAGGTGAACGCTGTTCAATATCTAGTTTGTTTCGGGGTTCCTCCAAATTATGTCACTAGTTCATACAAAATCGGCGTTGATATGCTGTAAGTATTTGTCAACGCGAACAACCTAGATGCGTATATGTACATTACGTGTTACACGAGTGTCTGTGCGTTACAAGTTACACGACCGTTCAATTAGTAAACACACGTCCTGTGTTCTCTCAGAGCGAGGTCGTCTGTTCCGTTATCTGGACTAACCGGGTGGGGCAATTATTAACAAGAGGTTCGCCGAAGCAGTTGTTTTGCGGTAGAACAAGGCGAGTGTACCGATCATCAAACATCTTCAGGGTGATAAAGGTGATTATTCCGACCTTCAAACGTCTTGCGGTAGAACAAGACGAGTGTGTCGACCATCAAACGTCTTGCGGTAGAACAAGACGAGTGTGAAGACCATTAAACGTATTGCGGTAGAACAAGGCGAGTGTGCCGACCATCAAACGTCTTGCGGTAGAACAAGACGAGTGTGCCGACCATCAAACGTCTTGCGGTAGAACAAGGCGAGTGTGCCGACCATCAAACGTCTTGCGGTAGAACAAGGCGAGTGTGCCGACCATCAAACGTCTTGCGGTAGAATAAGGCGAGTGTGCTTACCATCAAATGTCTTGCGGTAGAACAAGGCGAGTGTGCCGACCATCAAACGTCATGCAGTAGAACAAGGCAAGTGTGGAGACCATTAAACGTCTTGCGGTAGAACAAGGCGAGTGTGCCGACCATCAAACGTCTTGCGGTAGAACAAGACGAGTGTGCCGACCATCAAACGTCTTGCGGTAGAACAAGGCGAGTGTGCCGACCATCAAACGTCTTGCGGTAGAACAAGACGAGTGTGCCGACCATCAAACGTCTTGCGGTAGAACAAGGCGAGTGTGCCGACCATCAAATGTCTTGCGGTAGAACAAGACGAGTGTGCCGACCATCAAACGTCTTGCGGTAGAACAAGACGGATGTGTCGACCATCAAACGTCTTGCGGTAGAACAAGACGGGTGTGCCGACCATCAAACGTCTTGCGGTAGAACAAGACGAGTGTCCGAGCCATTAAAATGTGATGCAGTTGAACTAGACGGCGACATCCGTATTGTAAATCCATGATTTTAATCTGGGTATTTTGTAAAAAAAAGGAAATTTCACAGTCCAAATATCGAAACAATTGAAACAACGTAATTATTCAATTTTTTCGATGTCAACTTCTTTACAGCTGTAATTTTCTTACCTCTAGAACAAACCCACATGTAAGACGATATACCAATCAATCGTCCGATAAAAAACATTAGGCTTCGTCTTCTAGTTTGTTTGGAGGAAACCACCTAAGAACTGGTGCAATGATAATGTTTTGCCTCTCAGTACCGTACATTAGTTATGTTGTACCACGGGCATACATTTATTACAATACTCGTTTGTATGTCTATACGCGTTTGACAAAGAAAAGGATTGTCGTAGAAATGTAAGGAGACAACTCGAGAAGATAGACTTAGGTGTAGCGCGTCATCGAGAAGCAGAAGGGGCGTGATGACTCCGCCTTGCAGGTGATGAAGAGGAGGAAATTGACTGACATAAGAGGCAGTAAGCCATGGGCCAACAAGACCATCCTGATAACTACCGCGACACGTTATCGTGTTGCGTATTTATGCAGTATTTATGTAATATTGATGTTTACATAGATAGTTAAACGGTGTTGCATACATCATTGGAGCGACACTGGAGGGCGTCGATGTAGGCATCGCTTTTGGAGATTTACCGACTCAACGTTCCCCACGGGAGGCCGGGGACACGGGACTGACAAGTATTGCAACCCGTGACTCCGGTCACCGCCGTCTGCGATATTTATTATTCCCTTGAACGACAGCGGTAGATAGCGGGGACACTTACGAGTTGTCGTGGGGCGGTGTCACAGCGACTCTGCGAGCAACGGCCTTATCTGATGGTCTACCCAGGTATTTGTTTTTCCTGGGTCGCATAGTTTGTAGATAGTCTGCTACAACGCTGGGTCGATATGAAGGACGACAACAGAGAAGGACTTTATGTTCTGGCTGTCTGTCCGATACACTGATGTGCGAGAGAAGTGACTTTCTGACTGTGCTTACTTTACGGAAACGTCAGAAAATTGACCACTAAGGCGAGGGTTCCAGCTACTAGTTTATTTTTTTCCCATTTAATATTACGTCCCTATGACTACAGCATACGTGTTGAAGGTTTACTGCCTGCCTGCCAATTTGTGCTTAGTTACTTTATCAAACTCAGGACAATATTTGCGATTTGAAAGATTCCGCCTGCTACACGTTTAAATGGTAACACATACACGTTTAAATGGTAAACAAAACATGCAGTTTCAAAACACAATTGATTGGCAATAATGCCGAGGCCAGCATAATTAACAGCAATACCCTTTGATGTTTAACTTTCCCATGTTCCAGACAGTAGACCTCCCGTTATTATACAAATTACTGCCAATTCTGGGCAGAGAAGTTGGCGCCCTCACTTCATCTGCCGCCTATATAGGCCGTATACAGAGGCGTCAAAAAAGATACATGTCAGCGGTGTATTTCTTACATTGACATGTCAGGGACGTCATTTCCGTTTGTGTGTTAGCTGCACGGAAACGACAGAGAAAACACGTTCCGGTTGTGTATTCGCGTGCAGGGCATATTGGCACAGTATAGAACTAATTATATGTGCGTCTTGTATGCGTGCAGTGTACGTGAATACATGGATCGTGGGCACTCGTTGGGTCAAGGAAATTTCTTTTTCATCAGTTGGCCTTGGGTTGATCTGGCACAACGCAGTTGATCCACTGTGTGCAGCCACGCGTGTCTGTGTGCAGCCACGCGTGTCTGTCCGTTTGTCTGTCTGTATGATTGATGCTGTTTCTAAAATTCTTATCTGATGAAAGCGAATAGTTTTAGTTATGTGAGTCCATGTATTTGCTGCTTCACATTCGATACGGCATGACTTCCAATTATCTTATGGTAGTTTTGAAGTTTGGGCAAGTGTTTTCAGGGTATTCAACTGCATGTAAAACATTAATGGCTACCTTGCAACAGCCAGCAGTGAACATGATCGGTTGAGTTGTCTTTGTTTCAACAATGGGCACGCATTTGCAAGCTGTCAGAATGCTGAAGTACTTGTCAAGTACACCTAATGTTAAGGGTGTAGTAAATGTAAAGTGAACATGACAGGGTTACCAATTGCAGCAGTAGACCGGATGTTACGTACTGTTGGTATGCGAAACGGTGAATGGTTATATTCATTCTCGTGTCACATGATGTCTTGTGGTCGTCGTCTCCTGGTCGCCAGCCGTTACTAGCCTAGCTCAATCTTGCGACAGTCGTACAAGTGCCTGGCAGCTTTTCGTCAATAAACGGAAGGTAGGCAACACTTGACCAATATATGCGAGTTCCAGTTCGCATTCATATTATCAGAGATATGAAATGTTGCGTAGGTATGCATAACGATCTTTGCTCAACCTTATTTTATAACGTAATGGTGGTAATGTGAGAATACACATGTTGGTGGTTTTTAATGGTCCAACTCCAATTGAAACTGGGGCATTACCTGTTATAGGCTATACTTCAGGCTACCGCAAGCATTGCAAGGGCATATTGTGAAGGTCTAAGGGGCACCGCCGTATCCGCCTCACGATACTCGATAACATGTACGTCAGAATTGGGAATGCAAAGCTGTTCCTTTTATAAGGACAAAATATTCTTCTGGGTCGCGACAAGCGAGCTACATTGGCCCAAACTTAACTTGCCCGAGTGTAACATGGAGAAGGCAGAGCAGTGTATTACATTTTCAGCGCTTGGGGATCAGATCAACCAGGACAAAATAATTAGATTCTAAGATCATTAATTCATTAATTCATTAATTCATTAATTCATTAATTCATTAATTCATTAATTCATTAATTCATTCATTCATTAATTCATTCATTCATTCATTCAACCATCCATCCATCCATCCATCCATCCATCCATCCATCCATCCATCCATTCATTAATTCATTCGTGTTCTTCCCCCAGCCTGTGCGATTTGTTCCCATTATATGGCACATTTGATGGCCATCGTAAGGTCGAATACAGAGCATGCACTCTCCAGCAACTCGCAGAACAGGAGATACTGCATGATCTGCCTTGCACTCATGCGATCAATTCACGGGGTAGTTGGAATAACTCAAATTTTAGCACATAGGCTCTCAACCGGCCAATCTGCGTGCAAATTCATTTTAACGCTTCCGACACAATCAAAGCGTTTTTCGCACCAGCAGGGACGTGTTCCTCGGCACGATTGTTCACGTGCACACTGACGCACAAGGAGTTAAGTCGCCCTTGTCAGATGTTCACGAGTGTTGCTGATGGAGTGGTGTCGATGGGCTCCGTCGTTGTCACGAAGCTGCTTCGAGATTTTAGACGGGAGTAACGTGAGGTGTCCGTGAGGAGGTGTTAAACAAAGATAGGCTTTTATTTTATCGCTCCTTCACGGCATTTACATCCTAGAATGTTTTCGTCTTGCGCATTACATTTACACTTTCATTCATGTAATATCTCAATGGTGAATTGTAATGTATTCAACACTGTTCAAACATTGGCTGATCATCAGAAAAGTGTCGCCGTTGAATGAGCTAGCATTCTGACTAGTGCTCTTCGGTCGCGACACCTGGTGATTAACAAGAAACCTAAATCAGAGGGAGCGCGTTCATACATACTGTATAGCGATATAGGGAGATTCGGATTTGCTGAACATACAATAATCCTATCAGAAGGCGCGTCAGCGTTTTTAGTTCTTATCGTGATGTGGGTATGATTTGAGGCGTATATAGTAGAATGTGGTAATAAAGTGTACTGTAGGTTTTGAAAATATTTTACTGTTTGGTTGCAAACGAATACTTTTTGGGCCTTATAAACTTTCTTGTCTATTGTGCTAACTGGCCATCCGCCGTGCCGTGCCGTGCCGTGCCGTGCCGTGCCGTGCCGTGCCGTGCCGTGCCGTGCCGTGCCGTGCCGTGCCGTGCCGTGCCGTGCCGTGCCGTGCCGTGCCGTGCCGTGCCGTGCCGTGCCGTGCCGTGGCACAAAATGAGGCCACCGCCGCCTCTATTACGTATTGTGTGACAATTTAGTAGGTGTCGAAACACACTCGACCATGCTCACATACGAGTATATAGTGTATTTTCTTTAAGAAATATCTACAAATCACCCATTTTTACAACTACGCTTGGAGTAAACGTACACACACCACCTACGTTACCCACACGTTGCTTGTATTTGTTTTAGTTCGCCAGAGACGGAGAGTAATCGAGGTCAAGAGATTTCCACGAGTTTTACGACGCGTCACTCGAGTGTTTGTTTAGTGGCGTCGCTGGCCCGTGGTGTCAACGTCTGACGTGTTATGTCCGCCTTAGCCTGCTGTCTTCATTCGGCCACGTCTAACGTCTCCGGACGTTTCACCAACGACCTCGTCGCTGGTGGGTACGAGTCTGCCCAGAACGCGGGCTATAATATATATACATCGGTGGTGTCGCACGGAAGAGAGACCACAGCAGATCACAGGTAAACCGCCTACCAAACAGACTTAACGGATTTAATCGTAATGCATATATTGAACACTGGTGTTATTAAAGTACCGTGTAGCACTGATCTCACCACACAGACCTACACAAGCACACACGCACGTACACACGCACACACACGCACGCACACACACGCACGCACGCACACACGCCCATTTGTCACCATACTGCTGTCCCCAAATGGTCGATAATACAGGTCAGACAAGTACATACGTGCAGTGATTATGCCACTCTGCAAAAACAGAGACCCTCTTCCAGTCGCGTGCTTTCCCGTGGGTGCCTATACAACAGCTGGATTGTTTGTATCGTATTTTTGTTTACATGATCATTGCAAACGTTTTGGGCATAAAAATGCATAACTTTTTTTCGGCCAAAGAATCATAAATTGTTTCATTACGATGTTTCGAAAATCTATCATGTTTTGTAGGGTAAAGGAAAAATTAGGCAATCGTTTCGAAAAAAAACACGTTTAATTTGAAGCCCATATTTGGTGTACACGCACACGCACACGCACACGCACACGCACACGCACACGCACACGCACACGCACACGCACACGCACACGCACACGCACACGCACACGCACACGCACACGCACACGCACACGCTCACACACGTGTAGACAGTACCTGATATGTGGGTACGGATATATTTTCATTGCAGTACTTGCAGTGTTGATATTGGTTTCCTCACTTCTAAACGTTCACTGGCGTATTGAATTCTCGGAGCTACGATCATAAAATTTTAACGACCGCCCACTCAATCATACTCATTGCAATAAATACAATACCATGCCGTTGGTAATTTTAATATTTTGGACACGTCATGATTTATTATTGACACCAATAAAATCACTTAATGTGTGCATCTTCCACAAATGTCGACCTTTAAAACCTTCGGAATAACGATTGTCAAAATAACTCGACGATGTAGTTAACGAATCATCTGGTAACTCGTTACCTCTTTGCAGGCCTGTCCCGGGCTTTACGTGTCTCATCAATGACATCCATGTACTTGACATACCTATTTGACTTAAAGGCGGAAGCCAACTTGACCCTTCGCTGTCCTTGTTGATGTCACGCCGCTCCTCTGTCAACGACGGGAGTCTACGGTCACCGATAAAGTGACCACTCCACCTCTTTCACGGTCTTCCACCTTTTCTCGGTCCTCTGAAATCTTCTTTATAATCAATTTCCACGTACCGGGGATGATAATAAATATTATTTCTTAAGTGTTAACTGTTAGATGTTGATATCTGAAACACGAAGCTTGGCTGTACTGCCATGGAGGTTATCTTATAAGAGTGTTGGATTGTTCAGGAACCAGACAAAACTCTATTCAAGATGAATACATTATTGTATAAAATCCTGCTGCCAAAATGGGGATACGTTGTCCTTGCTGAATACCTTCAATTGAAATCCCATAAAATGACATGCATGCAATATATATATATATATATATATATATATATATATATATATATATATATATATATATATATATATATATATATATATATATATGTGTGTGTGTATGTGTGTGTGTGTGTGTGTGTGTGTGTGTGTGTGTGTGTGTGTGTGTGTGTGTGTGTGTGTGTGTGTGTGTGTGTGTGTGTGTGTGTGTTGGACTTTATCCAAATTCACGTATTCTCTCTCTTATATTATATATACGCGTCCGCGCGAAACCACGTGCACACAACATTACACATACACACACACACACACACACACACACACACACACACACACACACACACACACACACACACACAATTACACACACACACACAAACACACACACACAACATTACACACACAAAAAATTACCCACACACACACACAAAATTACACACGCACACAAAATTACACACGCACACGCACACCACAGCACACACGCACACGCACACGCACACGCACACGCACACGCACACGCACACGCACACGCACACGACACACACGCACACAACACGCACACGCACACGCACACGCACACGCACACGCACACGCACACGCACACGCACACGCACACGCACACGCAACACACACACACACGCACACCACACACACACAAACACAACACACAAACACAAACACAACACAAACACAAACACAACACACACAACACACAAACACACACACACACAACACACACCACACACAACACACACACACACACACACACACACACACACACACACACACACACACACACTTTGTGTAACGACTTCCTGTGCTATTTGCTTCAGCCTCATTGACATCCGGTCGCCATGTATCTGCCCGCTCGCACAGTCCGGATTGCCAAACGAGTCCTATGCGTTGTTCCGTGTCTGCTCTGCGCAATTGGCCTGCTGACTGCGTGCGTGAACTGGCAGATGTCATTCGGCGTCAGTCTGGAATACGCCATGAGACACCACCTCTGTGACGGCGTCAACACTTCTTTCGGCAGCAATTTGACCGGACCACTGCGACAAACATGTGAAGAACTGCAGAGACTCGAAGCAGGATTCTACCGAAAACGCAGCTACAAGACAAACAATTTCACGTACACATACCTCATACCGGGCGACAACATCTGCACGAACGACACTGACCTGGTCATTCTTGTACACTCGCTACACAATTACGCTAACCGGCGTGAAGCCATCAGACGGACGTGGGGTGGCGCTGCGATCGCACGCACCTGGCCTGGCAGGAATATATCTGTAAATATTAAACTAGCGTTCATATTCGGCGTAAACCACAACAAAAATCTAAACACCATCGTGCAAGATGAACATGTGGGATACAGAGACATCATCCAGGGTAATTTTTACGAGCATTACCACAACATGACGCTGAAATCGCTCCTGGGTTTAAACTGGCTTATGCGATATTGTCCAAGTGCGAAATACCTGCTGAAAAGTGACGACGATATGATTATTAATATTCCATACCTGTTGGAGATTCTCAACCACACTGACATGCGCAAAGGGATAATGGGTCCGTACAACAGCGGCTCACGTGTGTACCGCAACGGCAAATGGTCGATACCAAAAGCGCAGTTTCCCTTTTATTATTTCCCGCCCTACGAATCGGGTTCGTCTTACGTCATCAGCGCCGATCTCGTACGTCCTCTGTACGAGACGTCGCAGTACGTGCCGCACATATTCATAGACGACGTGTACGTGACGGGAATCCTCGGGCGTATCGTCGGCGCGAGGCACGTGGTACATGACGGGTTTGCCTTCTGGACTAGTAAGCCTCCGAAGCCGTGTGACATCGTAAGAGACCGGTTGGTGGCCGGTACCCGCCTTACGCCGGATTCCCTTCGGACTCTGTGGTCGCTCCTGCAGAAAGGGATGTCATCGTGTTGAATGTGGAATGTATGTGTGCGCGAGTGTGTGTGTTTGTGTTCGGAGAGATTGCGTGTGCGTATATATATATATATATATATATATATATATATATATATATATATATATATATATATATATATATGTGTGTGTGTGTGTGTGTGTGTGTGTGTGTGTGTGTGTGTGTGTGTGTGTGTGTGTGTGAGTGTGTGTGATTGCGTGTGTGTATGTGTGTGTATGTGCGTATGTTTGTATATGTATGCGCGCGGTGTAAATGACTGTTGGAATGTGTGTATATGTGTGCGTGTTTGTATGTATGTATGTATGTATGTGTGTGTGTGTGTGTGTGTGTGTGTGTGTGTGTGTGTGTGTGTGTGTGTGTGTGTGTGTGTGTGTGTGTGTGTGTGTGTGTGTGTGTGCTTTGTGTGTGTGTGTGTGTGTGTGTGTGTGTGTTGTGTGTGTGGTTTGTGTGTGTGTGTGTGTTGTGTGTGTGTTAGTGTGTGTGTGTGTGTGTGTGTGTGTGTGTGTGTGTGTGTTTTGTGTGTTGTGTGTGTGTGTGTGTGTGTGTGTGTGTGTGTGTGTGTGTGTGTGTGTGTGTGTGTGTGTGTGTGTGTTGTGTGTGTGTGTGTGTGTGTGTGTGTGTGTGTGTGTGTGTTGTGTGTGTGTGTGTATGTGTGTGTGTGTTTGTGTGTCTTTGTATGTGTGTCTGTGCGTGTATGTGTGTGTTTGTGTGTTTGTGTGTTTGTGTGTTTGTTGTGTATGTGCAAGTGTATACGCACGTGTGAGAATGTTTATTTAGAACTCGTACTTGTTCCGCTGCTATATTTCAGATGCAGCAAAATTTCATTAGTTTTGATGTTCTGCGGTCGATGTTTCAGGTTTTTCATTTTCACACCGTCTTTAGCTAGACAATGGATACTGGGAACAAATTAGGGTAGTCATCAGTAAAATGTCTAGCTTCGAAATGTGTCAAACGTGTTTACGTCTTTATGCAAACACACCCACTTTACGTCTTCAAATAATTTCTGAAGAGCCCAACCATAATTAGTGTTGCTGTTAAAGTCATCTTCCGTTACAAAGATAGGACAATGGGTTAAGTACTGAAAATACAAAAAATTGGACATCAAATCCTATAAATGAACAGTAAAGCTCTGAAATTTAGAAAATGAAAGTGTTCCTTTTTCGCGAACTCGCTCATGTGTATTGTGATTGTGGAGATACTAACAATAAAACTTACGATGCTGGCATGATTCAGATACATTAAACCGTCATGAGTCTTGTGTAGTTAGGTAGTTATAATCATTGTGCGGAATGCAGCTACATCTGATACGTACACACACGGACATTCACTGCAGCTCTCCTTATTCGTCCAACCATCCAAAGTGAACTGATTTGATAATACACTTTCGCTGAAGATCAAAGGAGCTAACCTATTCGTAATAGTCAATTAATGTACAACTGTCAATGCAGAACAACTCTGATGTGTATACATTATCATTTCGTTGCGTGTCGCCTTGCTGTGAGCCTTCAACTGTTGGCAGTGGCATCTTGCTGTGAGCCTTCAACTGTTGTCAGTGGCGTCTTGCTGTGAGCCTTCAACTGTTGTCAGTGGCATCTTGCTGTGAGTCTTCAACTGTTGGCAGTGGCGTCTTTCTGTGAGTCTTCAACTGTTGGCAGTGGCGTCTTTCTGTGAGTCTTCAACTGTTGGCAGTGGCGTCTTTCTGTGAGTCTTCAACTGTTGGCAGTGGCGTCTTTCTGTGAGTCTTCAACTGTTGGCAGTGGCGTCTTTCTGTGAGTCTTCAACTGTTGGCAGTGGCGTCTTTCTGTGAGTCTTCAACTGTTGGCAGTGGCGTCTTTCTGTGAGTCTTCAACTGTTGGCAGTGGCGTCTTTCTGTGAGTCTTCAACTGTTGGCAGTGGCGTCTTTCTGTGAGTCTTCAACTGTTGGCAGTGGCGTCTTTCTGTGAGTCTTCAACTGTTGGCAGTGGCGTCTTTCTGTGAGTCTTCAACTGTTGGCAGTGGCGTCTTTCTGTGAGTCTTCAACTGTTGGCAGTGGCGTCTTTCTGTGAATCTTCAACTGTTGGCAGTGGCGTCTTTCTGTGAGTCTTCAACTGTTGGCAGTGGCGTCTTTCTGTGAGTCTTCAACTGTTGGCAGTGGCGTCTTGCTGTGAGCCTTCAACTACTGTTGGCAGTGGCGTCTTCCTGTGAATCTTCAACTGTTCGCAGTGGCGTCTTTCTGTGAGTCTTCAAATGTTGTCAGTGGCGTCTTTCTGTGAGCCTTGAACTGTTATCAGTGGCGTCTTTCTGTGAGACTTCAACTGTTGGCAGTGACGACTTTCTGTGAGCCTTGAACTGTTGGCAGTGGCATCTTGCTGTGAGCATTCAACTGTTTGCAGTGGCGCCTTGTTGTGAGCCTTCAACTGTTGGTAGTGGCGTATTGCTGTGAGCCTTCAACTGTTGGCAGTGGCGCGCCTTGCTGTGAGCCTTCAACTGTTGGCAGTGGCGCCTTTCTGTGAGCCTTCAACTGTTGACAGTGGCGTCTTTCTATGAGCCTTCAACTGTTGGCAGTGGCGTCTTTCTGTGAGCCTTCAACTGTTGGCAGTGGCGTATTGCTGTGAGCCTTCAACTGTTGGCAGTGGCGCGCCTTGCTGTGAGCCTTCAACTGTTGGCAGTGGCGTCTTTCTGTGAGCCTTTAACTGTTGACAGTGGCGTTTTTCTGTGAGCCTTCAACTGTTGGCAGTGGCGTCTTTCTGTGAGTCTTCAATTGTTAGCAATGGCGTCTTTCTGTGAGTCTCCAACCGTTGACAGTGGCGTCTTTCTGTGAGTCTCCAACTGTTGGCAGTGACGTCTTGCTGTGACCCTTCAACTGTAACAGTGGCGTATTTCTATGAGCCTTCAAGTGTTGGTAGTGGCGTCTTGCTGTGAGCCTTCAACTCTCGTCAGTGGCGTCTTGCTGTGAATCTTCAACTGTTGGCAGTGGCGTCTTTCTATGAGTCTTCAACCGTTCGTTTTCCAACAACATTTCCGAGCAATTTTTGCCAAGAGCTTGCTTCTTCCAACGGTTAGTTTTGGTTATCGGGAGTTATGAGTACTGCTGTAGTTGCGTTAGATTCCCGAAAGGTAAAGAGGCACTCGGACCAGTAATTCGAACACGTTATAAACGCGGCAAAATATAGATTGTCGGTGACCACCGTTTTACGTAAGTTCTGATTTACTGGGGTGGGGAGGGTTGGACGGGCTGAACCACACATCTGCCGCCAAAGAATTTCGCACACTATGCGATTCTGTGATTTCAAGATGCCACTTGACTACAAAGAACACTTCTAGGAAGAATCTACCAAAGCCGACAGACTAGAAATAAATGGTGCTAACATGAATTTACCAACTCTTATATAATTAACGGGAATCAATCGTAAAATGTTTGGGTATGTCACCATAAAATGAAATTACAGTACAATCACTGTAAGACATCTACCGACTATGAATAAAACCACTATTGCTACGCTTCAGCGCATGCGCGAAAGCTAACTATATGGCCGACTTCGACTAGCCTACTCGGGTTACTCGCGTAACCCTAACGTGGTATCCGGTTTACGCTGCGCACGCAGTACCACGAGAGTAATCCAAATGAACAGCGATGATCGTGATCACGGAGAGAAACCCCTTATGTAAATAAATCAAATAAAGTCATCATTTGTTCAGTGCGTAAATTGTGATGTTCATCTTGTTGGTCTTAAATTATAATTTGTAGAATGTGGTGATAGTGCAGACCACCATGTATGGATTTCACAGTCCCGTAGGAGACGGATGCCCAAAGTGAGATAGTGAATGATTGGACTTTATTTGGGTATGAACTAAACTAAATCTTAGGTTACAAATTTGTAGACACCTGTAAGGTCCAAAATCCAAGATGGCCGCCATCACTCATGGAAAATACAGAAAATGGCATATCTCTGGAATTACTTGACAAACTTCAATGATTTTAAAATCTATTATAAGGTTTTCAAACATGCCTGATAATCTGGAATATGTTTCAGGTCGATAGTAGGTCAAGGTCATACAAGAAGGTCAAGGTAAAGGTCATTTAGGCTGGTTTCAAGTCGATTGGAGGTCAAAGTCATGCAGTAAGGTCAAAACAAAGGTCCACATATGATGAACACCCAATGATATCATATTATAACAATTAGGTCATTGTTACAATATTTTATTACAGCATAGTACTAGAATACAAACATTCAAACAACATGGATGCACATGTATGTATATACAGAAGTTCAGGTCCAAAATCAGAATACAAATAACCAAATAGAAGTAATTTCCAACATTGAATTGCATTGCATGTCAAGCAACCCATTTCATTTTGTCCTGAAACACCTGCAGACAGATACACAGACAACACACACCTATCCTTGCCCAGTGATGACCCCATCGTCTCTGCCTTCCAACTCCTTGGCGAAGGGGTGCTCACAAGCCATGAGCTGGTGGACGGTGAGCTGCCCGAAGAAGTGCGGCCCATCGAGAAGTTTGTTTGATCACTATACAGCTCCGGGGATGCAACTACCATGCCAGCTTTGCGTTGGGAACTGTTCCGGTCCAGGAATCTGGAGGACGAGAAGCTTCCTCCGACCAGAGCAACATTGATGCCCCCATACCTTATGCACCAACTTTGTGGCAATGAGGGACAAAAGCTATACAACACCTCACCCATGCCTACTGTCCCTAGAGGGAAATGGATGGATGCTTGCGGGGACGATGCAAGAAGAACAACCTCCCCTGCACTGCTTTCTGATAATGCCACAATTCTGATTGCAGCAACCTTCCTGACTACAGGATGATAGCAGATGAAGATGATGTATGACTGTTGCAGGAGGTGAACAAGGATGACTATCAGAAGATTGTGTAACTTTGATTTATCTCACTAAATGTTCAACATGGCATGTTCCATGATAGATGTGTTGTATATGTTTAAATAATCTAAACTTTAATTTTTTTTTTTTGCCCAAATTTAATCTTATTCAATGTGTTGTCTGTGTATCTCCCTGTAGGTGTTTCAGGACAAAATGAAATAGGTTGCTTGACATGCAGTGCAATTCATTATTGGAAATTACTTGAACTTCTGTATATACATGCATGTGCTTCCTTGATGTTTGTGCGTTTGTATTCTAGTATTATGCTGTAATAAAAAATCGTAACATGATCTAATTGTTATAATTTGGTTTTATTGAATACTCATCATATGTTGACCTTTGTTTTGACCTTACTGCATGACTTCCAACTATAAACCAGTCAAAAATGATCTTTACCATGACCTTCTTGCATGACCCTGACCTACTATCGACCTGAAACATATTTCAGATAATCAGGCATGTTTTAAAACCCTACAATAGAGTGTAACATCATTGAAGTTGCTCAAGTAGTTCCAGAGATATGCCATTTTCTGTATTTTCTATGAGTGACGGCTGCCATCTTGGATTTTGGGCCTTACAGGTGTCTAAAAATGTGTACCCTAAGATTTAAAAAAATTCATACTCAAATAAAGTCAAATCAATCACTATCTCACTTTGGGCATCCGATTCCTACGAAAAGTACACCCCAGTCTACACTGTGACTTTAATCCATATTTAAATGAGTGTGTCGTGTAAATGTTTAGTTAATTTCTTGTGCAGTAGGGGCTGACGTTCCCAATTGGCTGTCACTGCTAATGACGTAGTTACTCGAGTGAATATTCTCCATACCGCGATTGCCTCGGGTAGCGGCCTAGAAAATTTACCTTATTTATCTATGTCAAGAAGGGTCACGTGAGCAAGTGATCTTGGATGTTCGATTGGCACTCGGGTTACCCGAGTTACTCGCGTAACTCAATCGAAGTCGGCCCGAGATGACATGTTGGTCGCTTAATCAACTCTCGCCCAGCTGCGTGACTTCGCCTGGAAGACAGTGTGGCTCGGAATACAGAACCAGTCTTTTGATTGTTTTCAGCAATATAGCAAGTCTATCTTCCAGAATGATTACATAATGTAAGTCTGTATGGGATTCGAACACTGAAATTACTCGTTCGGAAGGGCATTTTATTTATCAACGCTATACACTGAACCACACAATCGAATTGAAGAACGATTTATTTTGGCGACCAAATAATAGTTATCAGTCAGATCCTTGCGAACGATATATCGACAGCACTTTGTTTTTATTTCATTAATTAGTTCTTGTTATTATCATCTATGTTACGTTTAAATACACCCAGTTTACAATACATTTAGTCTCGCAGCTACATACTGTCGTTTTCGAAATGACAACTATTTGGGCTATATCCTTTATTGTTATCATATGTCCGCAGTGTTTCGGTTGTTCGGTGCCGTAGTTTTTGTGGGTGGATGAATTGTGTGTGTGTGTGTGTGTGTGTGTGTGTGTGTGTGTGTGTGTGTGTGTGTGTGTGTGTGTGTGTGTGTGTGTGTGTGTGTGTGTGTGTGTGTGTGTGTGTGTGTGTGTGTGTGTGTGTGTGTGTGTGTGTGTGTGTGTGTGTGTGTGTGTGTGTGTGTGTGTGTTAAGGCCCTGCACGGGCTGGACATCTGAGCCCGCAGCCCGCCCCGCAAATTACAATTCAGCCCGCAGCCCACCCCGCCCCGCCCCGCCCCGCATATTGGTCATCTCCTGGCCCGCAGCCCGCCCCGCCCCGCAGTAACTTGGCCCGCAGTCAGCCCGCCACGCAAATTGTGGCACATCATAGCCCGCAGCCCGCCCCGCCCCGCAGTAACTTGGCCCGCAGTCAGCCCGCAACGCAAATTTTGGCACATCGTAGCCCGCAGCCCGCCCCGTCCCGCCTCGCAGTAACTTGGCCCGCAACCCGCCCCGCAGTTCAGCCCGCAGTAATTTGTCAAAAGTCAGTCTATAACAGATTGAACAGATAACATGGAATAATAAAAAACCTAATCGTTATTGATTTTACTTAATTAATTTTATTAACTAAATTTCATTATTTTATTGATTCAAATACTTTTAATTGGGTATCCGAATTAATATATGGCTAGTTATATTTTATATTCACCTTGTCCTTTTTAACCATTTAATTACTTGAAATTCAATAAACCACATTTTTCAGTCAGACAGAAATAATTATGTTGGAAGTCACTGTAGTCATTCACCATGACAACACTGAGCATGCCAGATAAGCTAATATCCACTAACAGGTAGTCAGTGGTCACCTCTAACGAAGGTGGACCCAGCTGCAATTAGCAACAACAGGCCTCTTGCAGTGGCCAGCCTGTCTTTTGATCTTGGCTTCCATGCCCCTTGCTCTGTTCTAACCAGCCCTGCTAGATGGCAACTGCTAAGGTCTGCTATTGTGTCAGTGCCTCAGTGGTGGTGCAAAGTGATAACAAATATTTGCTTGAGGGAAGGAAGTGGGATCCCAAGCCAGGTAAGATCTTCAATTGCTTTACACTGTTGTACTTTTTACAGCTTACCACATTGGGTAATTGAGTATCCTGCCAGACATATACATTACTCATTAATATATTATATATTAAACAGACACCAGCCAACACTCATCCATTCAGGGAAATCTGTATTAGAACCCCTCAATAATTGTTTTACTTTTGTTATTAAATACTTATTAATATATTGCAGCCAATATATTGTAACAAATGTTATGATAAATACATTGGACCTGGTTATCAAGAAATGAAAAGTTTCTGCTAAGAGTCAGCAATGCCGATGTGAGATCATTCAGGCCTTGTTTAGTAATATTTAAACAAATTAGCACCTGTGGGTACTGGGCTGTAAAACTGGGCACCACCAGCCTGCTAATTGCCTTTATGTGTTAGAGAAGGTCTGACTCAGATAAACAAGCCTTTTATCCAAGCCAGGTATCCAAAATTAAACAGGTCTCCTTGGGAGTTGTTCAAACATCACTCAGCCTAGAAAGCCAGGACAGCCTGGTGAATGGTGATACTGGTGTTAAAGGGAGAACCCAAATCAACTTGACTGTTAGCTAGGTCTGTCATCATTGCTTTGATTGTGTAAAAAGAGCAGTCTGTAGCGATCTGTGCCACAATAACATTATGCAAGACCAAACCTTTGTATTAACTAGACAGTGTTTGAATAACATTATTTTGTGACCTTATTTCCTGTGACTTTCCTAGGCAAAACTGTAATTGTTTCTGTGATTTCTTTTAATGTGAATTATTGTATGTACACTCTAATGGATGACTAAAGCTGGCAGGGCAAAACAACAAAATAGTGAAATATTATGAATGTTTTCAACAGTGTTATCAAACTGTTCCGTTACCAGAATGCTCACTGGCAACATGCTGTTTACCAAAACGTCATGGTTAGCACATGTTATCATAACATAGTTAAACGCACACACACACACACACACACGCACGCACGCACGCACGCACGCACGCACGCACGCACGCACGCACGCACGCACGCACGCACGCACGCACGCACGCACGCACACACACACACACACATACACACACGCACGCACACGCACACGCACACGCACACGCACACGCACACGCACACGCACACGCGCGCAGCTATGCACGACATCTAGTTGCACGCACACATGTTTGAAAACATGCACACATATATTCGTCGCACACGTGCAGTCGTGCAAGCAATACACAGTGTCACACACAGTGTCACACACAGTGTCACACACAGTGTCACACACAGTGTCACACACAGTGTCACACACAGTGTCACACACAGTGTCACACACAGTGTCACACACAACACACACACAACACACACACTCACACACACACACTCACACACACACACACACACACACACACACACACACACACACACACACACACACACACACACACACACACACACACACACACACACACACACACACACACACACACACACACACACACACACACACACACACACACACACACACATACACACACACATACACAAAGAGCTATCAGGTAATCCACCAACTAATAGGCACAAACAATGTGCAAATTTTGAGAGAAACTGCGCGGGCTGAAAAAGCTGAGCCCGCACCCGCCCCGCAACTATATCATTCAGCCCGTAAAATAAAAGGTAAAATGCAGAAAATTGGGTCTTTGTGCCTCCCGCTGCCGCTGATGATTTTGTATGGCAAGTATGCCTGCATATATTTTAATTATTTTATGTGTAGAAGTAATCTGCCTCTATGCCAACATAGCGTTGTGTCACACGCACAGACGCACGCACGCACACAAACAAACAAACATAGGCCCTATTCACTCAGCTCTACACGCATACCTATGCACACTCAGATAATCACATACGTAGGCATACACAAACACGCGCACGCACGTATATATGCATGCATGATGAGGTATATAATTTGCCGAAGAACATATTGTATCGCTAAATATCCGATTACTATTTTTTGATGCATAAATATGTAATGACACTTTTCTGGATGCAAGGTTTTGAGCCTGAAAGTAAAGTGACATAAATACTGAATTATTTAGTCAAGCAGTTATGGGCAATGCATGATAAGGAAACTGGTGTGCCCTAAGCCCTCTATGCTTTCGTGGACCATTGGTGGACTCTCCAACGTATGCAAGTTGACATTTCACTATTTACATTCAAACGGCTTTGTTGAATATGAACATAACATATGAATACTTGATGTACTCATTGCAAAGTTAGTTATGCAATAACACCTCCACAATGTATTCTAAATACAAATACATATAGAGCCTATATAACGATTACCCCCAGCTTGCTAAACTCACTCCACCCTAGTCCCAATCACTACCCACCTCAGTCCCAACCACTACCCACCACAGAACCAATCACCACCCACCCCAGACCCAACCATTACCCACCCCAGACATAACCCTAGCCACCCCAGACCCAACCACTACCCACCCCAGACCCAATCACTATACACTCCAGAACAACCACAACCCACCCCAGACCAACTACTACCCACCCCAGACCCAACCACTACCCACCCCAGACCCAGCCGCTGCCCACCTCAGACCAACCACAACCCACCCCAGACCAACCACTACCCACCCCAGACCCAACCACAACCCACTCACACCCAACCATTACCCATCCCAGACCAACCACTTCCCACCCCAGACCCAACCACAACCCACCACAGACCCAACCACTACCCACACCAGACCAACCACAACCCATCCCAGACCCAACCACAACCAACCCCAGACCCAACCAATACCCACACCAGACCCAACCATTAACCACCACATACCCAATCACTACCCACCCCAGACCCAACCACTACCCACCCAAGACCCAACCATTATCCACCCCAGTCCCAACCACCAACCACCCCAGACCCAACCATTACCCATCCCAGAACCAACCACTACCCACCCCAGACCCAACCATTATCCACCCCAGTCCCAATCACTACCCACTTCAGACCCAACCACTACCCATCCCAGACCCAACCAATACCCACACCAGACCCAACCATTACCCATCACATACCCAATCACTACCCTCCCCAGACCCAACCACTACCCACCCAAGACCCAACCATTACCCACCCCAGTCCCAACCACCACCCACCCCAGACCCAACCACTACCCATCCCAGAACCAACCACTACCCACCCCAGACCCAACCATTATCCACCCCAGTCCCAATCACTACCCACCTCAGTCCTAACCACTACCCACCCCAGACCCAACCACCACCCACGCCAGACCCAACCACTACCCATCCCAGACGCAATCACTACCTACCCCAGACCCAACCACTACCCACCCCAGACCCAATCACTACCCACCCCAGACCCAACCACTACCCACCCCAGACCCAACCACTATCCACCCCAGTCCCAACCACTACTCACCCCAGTCCCAACCACTACCCACCCCAGACCCAACCACTACTCACCCCAGTCCCAATCACTACCCACCCCAGACCCAACCACTACCCACCCCAGACCCAACCACCACCCACCCCAGACCCAACCACTACCCACCCCAGACCCAACCACTACCCACCCCAGACCCAACCACTACCCACCCCAGACCCAACCACCACCCACCCCAGACCCAACCACCACCCACCCCAGACCCAATCACTACCCACCCCAGACCCAACCACTATCCACCCCAGACCCAACCACTACTCACCCCAGTCCCAACCACTACCCACTCCAGACCCAACCACCACCCACCCAAGACCAACCACTAATCACCCCAGAATGCCCAGACCCAACCACTACCCACCCCAGTCCCAATCACTACCCACCCCAGACCCAACCACTACCCACCCCAGACCCAACCACTACTCACCCCAGTCCCAACCACTATCCACCTCAGACCCAATCACTACCCACCCCAGTCCCAACCACTACCCACTCCAAACCCAACCAGTACCCACCCAAGACCCAACCACTACCCATCCCAGACCCAACCATTACCTACCCAAGACCGAACCACTGCCCACCCAGACCCAACCACTACCCACCACAGGGCCCAGACCCAACCACAATCCACCCCAGACCCAACCACTACCCATCCCAGACCCAACCACTGCCCACCATAAACCCAACCACTACCCACCCTAGACCCAACCACCACCCACCCTAGACCCAACCACCACCCACCCCAGACCCAACCACTACCCACCCCAGTCCCAACCACTACCTACCCCAGACGCAACCACCACCCAACCCAGACCCAACCACTACCCATCCCAGACCCAACCACTACCCACCCCAGACCCAACCACTACACACCCCAGACCCAACCACTACACACCCGAGACCCAACCACTACCCACTTCAGACCCAACCACTGCCCACCCCAGACTCAACTATTACCCACCCCAGACCCAACCACTACGCACCCCTGACCCAACCACTACCACCCCAAACCCAACCACTACCCACCTCAGACCCAATCACTACCCACCCCAGAGCCAACCACCACCTACCCCAGACCCAACCACTACCCACCACGGTCCCAACCACTACCCACCCCTGACCCAACCACTACCCACCTCAGACCCAACCACTACCCACCCCAGACCCAACCACTACCCACCCCTAGACCCAACCACTACCCACCCCAGACCCAACCACTACCCACCCCAGACCCAACCACTACCCACCCCAGACCCAACCACTACCCACCCCAGACCCAACCACTACCCACCCCAGACCCAACCACTACCCACCCCAGACCCAACCACTACCCACCCCAGACCCAACCACTACCCACCCCAGACCCAACCACCACCCACCCCAGACCCAACCACTACCCACCCCTGACCCAACCACTACCCACTTCAGACCCAATCGCTACCCACCCCAGACCCAACCACCACCTACCCCAGACCAAACCACTACCCACCCCAGACCCAACCACCACCCACCCCTGACCCAACACTACCCACCCCAGACCCAACCACTACCCACCCCAGACCCAATCACTACCCACCCCAGACCCAACCACCACCCACCCCAGACACATCCCCTACCCACCCCCAGACCCAACCACTGCCCATCCCATACCCAACCACCATCCACCCGAGACCCAACCACTGCCCATCCCATACCCAACCACCATCCACCCGAGACCCAACCACTGCCCACCCCAGACCCAACCACCACCCACCCCAGACCCAACCCCTACCCACCCCAGACCCAACCACTGCCCATCCCATACCCAACTACCACCACCCCAGACCCAACCACTACCCACCCCAGACCCAACCACTACCCACCCCAGACCCAACCACTACCCACCCCAGACCCAACCACCACCCACCCGAGACCCAACCACTACCCACCCCAGACGCAACCACCACCCACACCAGACCCAATCACTACCCACCTCAGACCCAATCACTACCCACCCCAGACCAAATGACTACCCACCCGAGACCCAACCACTACCCACCCCAAACCCAGGCACTGCCCACCACAAACGCAACCACTACCCACCCCACACCAAACCACTACTCACCCCGCCCTACACACAAAATTCACCCCTCCCGCCTCGCAAATGCGCCCGAGCTCCCCCACGCTAGCACGCGATCTATTTGTAACGGCCTCGAGACATGTTATATAAAATGGGCGCTTGCTATATTAGCACAGACAAATAACGCTCCGAAACAGCATTGTTGCCCAATGGCTTGAGAGTGCTTGTCACCTCTGTGATAGCTAAAACTTGTAAATGGAATGTTATTGTTGACGTGTCTCTAACGGAATCGAATTGTATGCTGATGTTGTTACATGTTATTTTAGGCTGACTAACAGCGGTCACGATTCACAAGCTATCATATATATATATATATATATATATATATATATATATATATATATATATATATATATATATATATATATAAAATAAACACATAACACGCACGCACGCATGCACGCACGCACGCACGAGCGCGTGCGCCTCGACTATGCTACTACACGGCCTCCCGCAGACAACGTTACAGCCTTTACAATGCTTGCAAAACTGCGCAGCCCGGCTCGTCTGCCGTACGAGAAAGAACGATCATATCACGCCCGTGCTGCGGTCTGTGTGCGCTGACGTGTTTGTGTTTGTGATCGAGTTTACTCGTAGAACTACTGTCACGACTTGAATCAAATCGGCGACTGAGATCTGCATCTTTGCCGCTATTGTCAGTACAGGTAATACATAGAATATTGACCAGTTGCAGGAGTGACCCGGGGTCACTATTCTATATAGATTAATGACCCCCGTGTCACTTTTCCATAGATTTTCAGTTATAGAAAAATTACCCACCCTTAGACACCCTATAAAAATGACTCACTCCAATATATTATTCATATATATTTGAAATAATGTTTTTAATTATAATGTTAAATTACAGCACATGACCAACTATTTCACTGTAAAAGACAATATCTATTATTCAATTTGAGTCACAAATTAAACACGAAACAAATGTTTAAAAAATACTTTCTTTGTTGAACGTATTAGCAAATTTCTCTCAAATTCATTTGTACTGCAATCATTATAAATTTAAAATTGGCAAGGAATTTGTTATCAATTGAATATTAAGAATACACAAGTGAATGGTAATACCCATGGATCAATATATCACACCATAGATATATGACCCCCAACCCTAACTAAATCTAAACATTTGGTTTTGGTAATTATTAAATGAATATTTAATGTGATGCTTGTATGAATCATACACAGTCAAAATAAGGATCTAAATTAGGAGTTTTACAATGTCCTGTGTATTATGAGCCATTGGTCAATATACTATGCCATATACATATATTACCCCCCACACTTTCACCCATCCAAAACAAACTTTGTAATTATCAAATACACATTTCACAGTGATGTTTGTGTCATGATTAATGTACGAGCACCTAACCATCCACCTGGACAAATCTTGTCCATATACTATATATTATATATAATTAGCCACGGGTCAATATACTATACCCTAGAAATATGACCCCCCACCGGTAAACAGCTATTCAGTAATTATCAAATGGATATTTACAGTGATGCTTGTAGGAATCATACATTGTTACATAACCATTTAAATTGGCAATTCGTTTTTATATTTTACTATTATGATCCATGGGTCAATATACTATACCATAGAAATATGACCCCCACCCCTACTCCCACCTAAACATTTATTTTGTTGTAATTATCAAATGGATATTTACTGTGATGCTTATATGGTTCACACACAGACACATGACCATCTAAATTGGCAATTATGTTTCACAATTTATTATTATGAGCCATGGGTCAATATACTATACCAGACAATTATGACCCACCCACTTCAAGTTTAATTTGCGTACAGCAGTTAAGCAGAATGTTTCCCATGAAATGTGACATGAAATAGAATAATGGATCTGAAACTGGTGTTGGTGCAAGTGTGCAACAAAACATGCCCATTGAACAGTGGCAATTTGAAGAGGAGATCTTCCACTAGAAATGAGTATTATGGCATAACATTAGCAATGTATCAAAGTGCAATGTTTTATAAATAATAAAATAAGAAATTCTCTCAATGTGATACATATGAAAAATAAAAAAAAAAAAAACAAGGGGTGGGTAATTTTTGCACAGGGGGGTAAATTTTGTATTATAGACTTTTGACACCTGGGTCACTTTTCTATGTGGATCAATACTCTACGTGACACCAGACTTCACAGTGATTGTCGGTTTGCCATAGCAGTCACTCTGTGGAATGGACTGCTGGACAGTGTCAGAATGGCAAAGACACAGCCACAGTTCAAAACACTTCTAAAGACACACCTTTTTAGTATTGTGGTTCTGTTATGTGATCATGTGGACTTTAATCAAATGCATTTTCCCATATGTCATACAATTCTTAATATTATTAACATTTTAAAATAATACATTTTAGCTGTTATTTAGTAATTTTTGAATAAAGTAATTAGTAATGTAACAAATGTTTTATTTTATTTTATTATTTCATATAAAATGATAGGTCTATATTTAAAATATTTCTATATATTTTTTATTTTATTGATAATTTATCACCAAATTTTCACTACTATTTGTACATGTATGTAAACCCTAAAATGATACACATTAATTATATATATATATATATATATATATATATATATATATATATATATATATATATATATATATATATATATATATATATATTTTTTTGGGTTGGAACAGCTATGGTGCATTACAAAAAACAGGGCTCTACCATACAACAACATTATTACTGGCTGACATTTACGACCTCTGGCGCGTGAGTGTCATTCACTCAATGTCAAACGAAACGAAACTAATCATGCCCCATTTAGCTTCGACTACAATTCATCTTGTGCTACACTGTGCTGCTTCTCACAACAAATCAACTGTGTCTACAAACTCTTACCTTCACATCTGATAAAATAACAAGTACTTTGGATCGTAAAACTTACCCATATCTACTATAACTTGACAGTTACAAGACGACTGTATCTCTCACCCTCGACAGGAACCAGGAAGTAGCGCAATGGATGTGCAGTGCCATCTAGCGTATGTGAGTTCTTGCAAGTCAAGAAACGCCACCTGGTGATTACAAGTGTAGATCAAACCGGCTTTTTTGAAATATACGAAACAATAAAAAAGATTTAAATTCCACTTTGCCTCAGACGACTGATTAATTAGCTTCGTCACAGTTGTCTATTCCAGGAATAAAACACAAATACTACTAACGTCTCCGCCCTGAGTTCCTGCACATTGCCCAGATAGCAGACCTACGTTGGGCAACGTTGGCATTTTACATTGGGCCAACGTTGGCAACACGTGTTGGGCCAACGTCATTTTGCTCGTTGGCCCTACAACACGTTGGCCAATTATAATCCAACGTTGGGCCAATGTTGGGCCAACATTTGTTTTGTGTTGGGCCAATATATTGGCCATATGTTAGGCCAACGTAAGTTTCTTATGTGCAGTATGTGTTTTTGTGTCCAACGTTATATTATATATATTTGTTGGTTTTGTGTTTAGAAGCTACATATTTGTTATATAGTACATTGGTCTTGGTTTTTAATAATGGTTATTATACATACACACCACCACAGCTACACCATAGCACACAACAGCATAGCACATAAAACACTCATTCACTCACTCACCCCCACCACCACCACCACCACCACCACCACCACCACCACCACCACCACCACCACCACCACCACCCCACCACCACCACCACCACCCCCACCACCACCACCACCACCACCACCACCACCCCCACCACCACCACCACCACCACCACCACCACCACCACCACCACCACCACCACCACCACCACCACCACCACCACCACCACCACCACCACCACCACCACCACCACCACCACCACCACCACCACCACCACCACCACCCCCAAAAACCAAAACCCCACCCCCAATAAAAACACCACCACCACCACCCCACCACCACCACCACCACCCCCACCACCCCACCACCACACCACCCCCACCACACCATCACCACTCACCCCCCCACCCCACCCACCCCACACCCACACCCACACCCACACCCACACCCACACCCACACCAACCCACACCCACACCCCCACCCCCACCCACACCCAACCACACCCACACCCACACCCACAACACCCCCACCCACACCCAACCCACACCCACACCCACACCCACACCCCCACCCACACCACACCCACACCCACACCCACACCCACACCCACACCCACACCCACACCAACCCACACCCACACCCCACCCACACCCACACCCACACCCCCACCCACACCCACACCCACACCAACCCCCACACCCCCACCCACCCCCAAAACCCACACCCACACCCACACCCACACCCACCCCACACCCACACCCACACCCACACCCACACCCACACCCACACCCACACCCACACCCCACCCACACCCAACCCCAAACCCACACCCACACCCACACCCAACCCACACCCACACCCACACCCACACCCACACCCACACCCACACCCCACACCCACACCCACACCCACACCACACCCCCCACCCACACCCACACCCCCACCCACACCCCCCCCACACCCACACCCCACACCCACACCCACACCCACACCCAACCCACACCCACACCCACACCCCCACCACACCCACACCCACACCCACACCTACACCCACACCCACACCCACACCCACACCCACACCCACCCCACACCCACCCCCCCACCCCCCACCCCACCCCCACCCCCCCACACCCACCCACACCCACACCCACACCCACACCCCACACCCACACCCACCCCCCCCACACCCACCCACACCCACACCCACCCCACCCACACCCACCCCACACCACACCCCCCCCACCCCCACCCCCACCCACACCCACACCCACACCCACACCCCCACCCACACCCACACCCACACCCACACCCACACCCCACACCCACACCCACACCCACACCCACACCCACACCCACACCCACACCCACACCCCACACCCCACCCCACACCCACACCCACACCCACACCCACACCCACACCCACACCCACCCCACACCCACACCCACACCCACACCCACACCCACACCCCAAAAACCCACCCCACACCTACACCCCACCCCACCCACACCCCACACCCACACCCACACCCAAAAACCCCCACCCCACCCACCCACACCCCCACCCACACCCACACCCACCCCACACCCACACCCACACCCACACCCACACCCACACCCCCCCCACACCCACACCCACACCCACACCCACACCCACACCCCACCACACCCACACCCACACCCACACCACACCCAACCCACACCCACACCCACACCCCCACCCACCCCACACCCACACCCACACCCACACCCACACCCACACCACCCCACACCCCCACCCACACCCCCAAACCCACACCCCAAAACCCAAAACCCCAACCCCACCCACCCCACACCCCCCCCCCCACCCCACCCCACCCCACCCCAACCCACACCCACACCCACACCCACACCCACACCCACACCCACACCCACACCCACACCCACACCCACACCCACACCCACACCCACACCCACACCCACACCCACACCCACACCCCCACCCACACCCCCACCCACACCCACACCCACCCCCACCCACACCCACACCCACACCCCCACACCCACACCCACACCCCCCCCCCCACACCCACACCCACACACACACACACACTCACACCCACACCACACACACACAACACACACACACACAAATATATATTATTATATATATATATATATATATATATATATATATATATATATATGCACACACGCAGCATATACACAAAAGACAACCAACACACACACACACACACACACACACACACACCAAAATTGACATACAAAAAATACCACCAACCATTATAAACAATGCAACACTTATACAAACATGTATAAAACTCATACACAAAATAAATTATGTACATAAATATTGGGGGGATACACAAATCCCCACAGGTATACACACACACACAAACACACACACACACACACACACACACACACACACACACACACACACACACACACACACACACAACACACACACACACACACACACACACACACACACACACACACACACACACACACACACACACACACACACACACACACACACACACACACACACACACACACAAACACTGCATGAAGTTTTAACAATTCTTCCTAAGAGCACTCTTCTCTGAGACGTGGCTGCTGTAGTCTTCACCAAGCTATTCGTCATCCAGATCCCGTTGCAATACTCTGTGTCATTTCTGCAATTATAATTCAGGATGATATTGACTTTTACCAGAGTTAAAAAATACAATGAATTATAAAATTATAGGATAGTGTTAATTTTAAATTTACCCTGTTTAAAACAATCAATCACATAATCATGTTTATTATAATTCTGATAAGTTGTGTTTACCCCAATTAATGTTGCAGAGCCTACAACTAAACTGGATATTATTAGAAACAACTGGAATGTAGGAAAGGCACAACGAAGTCACTGTAATTTAATAAATTACTGAAAAGGTATGTATAATTTCAAAATAAAATGATCATGATACAAAACAAATTAGGCAGAAGATGGTCTTTGTAATTTAATACTCAGTGTTACACAAACCTTACTTCTGACTACAGTCTTAATAAAAATTAAGACACAAAATAATAAATAGCAATTACCTGTAGAAGTTGCAAACTGTTAAATAAATTATCCTTTAATCCACACACCAAAGCCAGGAGCTGTCTTTCCTATCTAACACACAGCTTGATCTGAGGTCTGAAAATTCAAACCCTATACACTTGAATAACTACACGCCAGCAGCAGCCAAGCAGAAGCCTGAAACAATATTATACACTGTATACTGCCCAATTTGTTAGCGGTAATTATCCCACCAATTGCTCAACTCCAGGTTTAAAAATGTCATCCTGGAACAACCCACTTGGACAGAGCCACAGCACTCATTTGATGCCAGCAGGGGAGCTTTTAAGCACATCAAACAAGCCTGTGCAATCAAGGATGTTGGAACTAGGCACAGGGTAGGGGACAATAAATAAAGAAGTAACTCTAACCAACTTAGGCAGTGCCACCAACTAAGTGTCAGAGGGGAAAGTCATACAGTAATAATTTGCATTAGTCACTGGGCAACATATCTGGTTTTTAGTTCTATTAGATGTTCACTATTATTTAAACAGAGATTTCGGATTTCAAGTTACATATTTCGAAATATTGAGCACAATATTGGTGATCAGCAGTTATAATTAATAATTTATAATAGAGTCTAACAATTAATTAGTATCCTCATCGACACTTGTAATATACAGTGTATATATATATATATATATATATATATATATATATATATATATTATATATATATATATATATTATATATATATATTTTATATACGTATTTTATTACAAAATTTATTATTATATATATATATATATATATATATATATATGACATGTAGTAATAATTAATATAATAATTAATATATATACCAGTATGTAATATAAGTTATGTAAGCACCGTATGTTCTCTGTTTATTGGTCGCCATGTTTTCACATCTGTCAGATATTTCAATACAATATGTTAAATTAGAAATAATACCCTATTTCATTTCCTCGAAAATACCTTATCCCTGTGAGACAGTGACAGTGTACATAATAATTGCGACCACATGTCAGAGAATGTACGATTATTCTTTAAAAAGAGAGGGTTATTTCTATGAAAAGATAAAGGTGTGAGGTTATTAATAGTTAACTTTAAATGTATACTTGGATTCCTTTTTGGAAAATTTGGCACAACGTTGGTTTAGGGTGGTTGACCAACGTTGGTCTGTATTGTTATAAATGGATAAAAAATTACTGTCCATTCCTCAAAACTATATCAATTAGATTAACCGGATGCATATACCCGGTCAAGCAAAGTAAAATATTGTTCTTTAACAAATATACACTGGCAAATAATGGCAATTATTCATACACTGTCATTGTGTCACATACACAATGACAGTGTATGAATAATTGTCATTTTTTGCCAGTGTATATTTGTTAAAGAACAATATTTTACTTTGCTTGACCGGGTATATGCATCCGGTTAATCTAATTGACATATTTCATAGTAATTGTAATTTAATTAACTATATACGTTAATTGCCTCATGCTTTATATGTATTTTGTTTGGGTGAAACAAATTTAATTTGGCCAACATATTGCCCCAACGTTGGCCCAATGTTGGCACTATATATATAAGTTGATTTAGGGTGGTTGGCCCTATGTCGGTCCAACGTTGGTTGATATTTGTATAAAAAATGAATTGCATAATTATGGTTATCAGGTCAGTAATTGAACCATCACTGTACCATTGTTAGACTATTAAATTCAATTACTTGACATTTATGTTGATTATGCAACGTTGCCCCAATGTTGGCCCACCGTTGGCCCAACGTATCCAAGGGGTAATTGAACCAATGTTGGCCTAACGTTGGTCCAACATTAGCTCATATTTGTATAACTGAAGCTAGAAATGTAACTTCTAATTATGTGTATTGGGTCATTAATTAAACAATTGCTTTATGTGTACATTAAACTAAATTTACTGGAATTTGTTGTTGATTGTACAACGTTGGCCCACCGTTGGCCCAACGTTGGCCCAACATCCTTATGGGCGGCTGATCCAACGTTGGCCCAACGTTGGCCCAACGTTAGCCCACATTTGTATAAATGAAAATTTAACTGTATAATTATGTGGATTGTGTCATTAATTGAATCATCGCTGTACCAATATTAATAATATCAAGCACAGTTTATTTGAAATATATGTTGACGGTACATCGTTGGCCCATCGTTGGCCCAACGTTGTTCACCCAACGCCAACATTATGCCAACGGTACCATAGTTGGTCCAACGTTGGGCCAACGTAGGCTTGCAATCTGGGTGTCGTGTGCCTGTTTGCTGCGCGAGTCACACTTGATCCACTCTTCACAATCGTCGTGTGTCCACTTGCTGCATGAGTCACACTTGATCCACTCTTCACAATCGTCGTGTGTCCACTTGCTGCATGCGTCACACTTGATCCACTCTTTACAATCGTCGTGTGTCCACTTGCTGCATGAGTCACACTTGATCCACTCTTCACAATCGTCGTGTGTCCACTTGCTGCATGAGTCACACTTGATCCACTCTTCACAATCATCGTGTGTCCACTTGCTGCATGAGTCACACTTGATCCACTCTTCACAATCGTCGTGTGTCCACTTGCTGCATGAGTCACACTTGATCCATTATTCACCACTCGTGGATCCAGAATACAGGTCTGAACAAAATATGCACGTGACATCCTCAACACTCTCCAATTGTTTTCTCCCGCCTTTCTTCGTGATGCCATTTGACTAAATGAAAAATTAATCTATAAAACTCGCATGCATCGCCTTAGACCTTTTTTTGCCACGTTATCGCCCGCTTTTCCTTCGAAAAAAGCGGGTTTATAAATGTCATAGCTCGCGGCTGCCTCTCCAATGCTCATTTCTTTCCGCGAACTTTTGTCGCCGCTTCGTTGATAGCATCTGGTGACCATATTTGTTGGTCACTTTTCTATTCAAACATTTTCATTTTTCGTTATCATTTATACGTGTGCCATAATAAATAATGTAGGCGTAACCCAAGGCAAAGTGAAACATGATTCCACTTTGCTCCATCGACTTTGCCCCGACTAAACGATATATTTTGTCATCATCAGGTGTTAGCGAGCGCACAGGCCTACCTAATAATGGCATCATGAAAAAACATTGATCTACCTTAGATATAAAACCTTAGCTTACATAAGCTTTCCACAAATTTTAAGTACTTTAGAAGAATGTTGACTTACGAAGAGTATATTTTTCAAAAATCAGACCTATTCTAACAAAATTGTTCATACGAGATTATTGTAAATGGCAGCCACTACAAACAATGAATCGTCACATATCCTTTTCATAATAATAATAAAACAAAAAGATTTAACATTGGTGATTTGCAAACTATTAGAAATACTAATTACAAATCACTTGGTTGATTTTCTTGTTAAAAATAACTTGATAAACCCATCTCAACTTGGGTTTCTAAAAGCGAGGTCATGCTTAACAAATATGTTGTTTGTAAGATGTCACAAAATGGGTAAATGGGATCACCAGTAGATATAATCTATTTCGATTTTAACAAAGCCTTTGACAAAGTGCCACATCAAAGATTATAACATAAATTAAAGGGCAATTGCATAGGAAATGGTACTGCAAATCATCATTGGCACTTGTGTGTTGTTTCGCGACATACAACGAGTGCCTTAGTAAATCCTTTCACCGTTTGGAACGACTCAGACAGATCACAGGCATCGTGGATTCCATCTTATCTTATTATTTCATCTTATCTTATTTTCACACATATGCACTACTGACCTTTATATAGGCCATCGCTAAGTATGTGATTTTGCATGTAAATAGATAATTAATTAGTTTTATTTATTTATTTATTTTACTCATCGTCGTTAATTGTATATAATATTTAATTAACAGTTTTAATATGAATAATTTAATGTTTCTACATTTGTTTTATCTGAAAGTTAATTTACGTTTATTTAAATATAAATATTATTTATTATATTTTTTATTTTATTAATTAATATTATATTTTTATTAATTATTATTATAATATTATTATTATTATTATTATTATTATTATTATTATTATTATTATTATTATTATTATTATTATTATTATTATTATTATTATTATTATTATTATTATTATTATTATTATTATTATTATTATTATTATTATTATTATTATTATTATTATTATTATTATTATTATTATTATTATTATTATTATTATTATTATTATTATTATTATTATTATTATTATTATTATTATTATTATTATTATTATTATTATTATTATTATTATTATTATTATTATTATTATTATTATTATTATTATTATTATTATTATTATTATTATTATTATTATTATTATTATTATTATTATTATTATTATTATTATTATTATTATTATTATTATTATTATTATTATTATTATTATTATTATTATTATTATTATTATTATTATTATTATTATTATTATTATTATTATTATTATTATTATTATTATTATTATTATTATTATTATTATTATTATTATTATTATTATTATTATTATTATTATTATTATTATTATTATTATTATTATTATTATTATTATTATTATTATTATTATTATTATTATTATTATTATTATTATTATTATTATTATTATTATTATTATTATTATTATTATTATTATTATTATTATTATTATTATTATTATTATTATTATTATTATTATTATTATTATTATTATTATTATTATTATTATTATTATTATTATTATTATTATTATTATTATTATTATTATTATTATTATTATTATTATTATTATTATTATTATTATTATTATTATTATTATTATTATTATTATTATTATTATTATTATTATTATTATTATTATTATTATTATTATTATTATTATTATTATTATTATTATTATTATTATTATTATTATTATTATTATTATTATTATTATTATTATTATTATTATTATTATTATTATTATTATTATTATTATTATTATTATTATTATTATCTGAGACACGACCCACAGTATAAATAAATCAGCGGAATAAAAACCCGATGTATATCACTCAACTGCCAGTGGATTGCAATATTTCACGATGCATTGCATATTAAGCATAGAAACACTGTGTGTCAACTTCCACTTAACCGACAGCACTGTCACGCGTCACATAGGTCCGTGATATACATGTCATGGCAACCCAGTTTCACGTTCGATTCACTTTTCTACTGAGATCACGTGTCAGTGAGAGGGTCGTATTATTCGATGACGGACGATTCTGGCCAGGCCCCTCCACCTCCGGACACCAGGATGCACCCGCACCACACGACTGCCGGGGCATTGCCTTGTTCTTCTCTTGGCTGGCTCAGTCTTGACCATGTGTCAGTTGCGGGGAAGTATTTGAGACATGTCCGGTTGCCTCCTCCCACCACGTAAATGAAGTCGTTTACGTGACGGCTGCACCGATGTCGCACAATTCAGGTGAGCCTGACCCGGTGCTCCATTGACCTCGGGTCGTGTCCAGCACCTGCGTGCAGCACAAGTCCACGTCCTGCGCATCCACCCCGCCGAACACAAAGACTCTGTTGCCGTGCGTAGCAACCGCGGGGACAGACACTGCATGCGGTACCTCGGTCATGGCCGACCACTGCCACCGTCTAACGTTCAGACACTCAACAGTTGACAGCACTTTGTCGCCAACGCCCTTCCCTCCCACCACACACACGCAGTCACCAAGCGACACACTGCGGTGGTAATACCGAGCAGTGTTAACTGGTGGCATCGCCTCCCACTTCTTCGTGGCCAAGTCATTGGTTCAGAGCGTCTCCCTTGCAGCCGCCGGTCAGCAGCAGGGATCTACCCAGGTAACATACGCTGGACAACCTGCCGACTGACGGCGGCATTTCCGTCAGTGTTTCCCAACAACTCGTGTCTTCATTGTAGTACTGGCAGGAGTTGTTCTCCACATATAGATCTTTTTTCTAAACAAATCAGCCCGCCAACCACCATGAGGCGAAGCTTCACCTTGAAGTTGTCGCGTGGTTCTATGGGGCGACTATAGATCTGGTGTTAATGGACGGGGTCTGCCTGGAACGACATTGCCTCGTGTAGATATTCCACCCATTTGGGTGTTAAGAGGTCACACGTGTCTTTCAAGTTCCGCAGGTAGGGGGCAGTACAGTGGGGTAGTCGCACGTGCTCAAGGATTGTCTCAAAGGACGACTTCCTTTTAGCAATGCCATGACGGACCCAGTCCAACACGCACTCTACAACAACGTCCTCGTCATCAACACAAGTAGCATCGTCTTTGATGTATTCGATGAACTCGCTGCAAGATAACTCATTGAACTGGTCGTTAAATGCAACCGTTTTGAAGCAGATGCTACAACAAAACATATATAACAATGTATTCAAAATGATATACAACACACACACACACACACACACACACACACACACACACACACACACACACACACACACACACACACACACACACACACACACACACACACACACACACACACACACACACACACACACACACACACACACACACACACACACACACACACACACACACACACACACACACACACACACACACACACACACACACACACACACACACACACACACACACACACACACACACACACACACACACACACACACACACACACACACACACACACACACACACACACACACACACACACTTGCTAAACCTGCCAAAGATCCATTGATGTGTCAATGGAATCTACGCCGTAGCCATCGTAGGAAAAATATTGTCTTGCTTGCTGAGTTTCGGTACATCCAATCAATACAATCTTGCTCGGGTATTTTCATGGACCCTTGCCACGTGCCTATAAGCCTATGAGTTACTCATTTGTGTCTTGACTTCACATTGGACACACAAGTTTTGCCTCCAGGAGGCCTACCATTTATGTTACAACTCGCCAACTGTACTATCAGGATTTCGACTTCTGGAGAACATTTATTGAATAACCAGTTATCCTATTACTGTTTTAATGTTTACGATGCAGGAAGCTCACTTCAGCGAAGGGCTGCATAGTCACCCATAGCATCTTCTCACGTCCCACGTAGCTGAATTAGGCTACGAAGACCACATATGCAGGAAATAGTCCTGCATTTGAACAAACATCCCTGTGTCTCTAGCTAAATGAAGCTATCTGGAATTGCAGTTCACCGCACTACTAACACCACCCTGTATAATGCGACGATTTGACGGTTTCCACGGCTGTATCTGCTCAGCGTTCGACATTAATTAACACCCCAATAAGTTCTTGGAGGCTGGTCCGCTCATTTAATGTCCTTCACTTTCCAAAACAAATCGTTCCAGTATGCAAACGTGCGAATTGTGTGTGCTGCTCGTTTTACGATAACACGTCAGGGCATTTATATTTTGTCTTACAGTTTTGGTTATCAGGTGATATGGGTACTGCTATATGTTTTATTCCCCGAAAGGTAGGCCGGAATTCGGACAAGTAACTCAAACACGTTATATAACAGAAGCGACACATATAGATAGTCAGTTACACCGGGTGTACGTATATGTCGCCCACTATAGATGGGGGTGGGGGCAGAACCACACATCTACCGCCACCGACATTCCGGCAGGGGTTGCTGCATGTTACCACACCTATGCTCTGTGGCATTCCGTGATTCCACGATGCCGCTCAACTACAAAGGACACTTATATGAAGATCCTACCAAAGCCGACAGCCCACTAAACAAACGGTAGTAATACACATAAACCCAAAATGACTCTAGCAGGTCTCACAGATACCTACTGTTGTTTTGGAAATGAAACCTCTTTATCCTATGATGTTATCCTATGTCCGTAGTATTTCGGTTCGTCGGCCGTAGTTTTTGTGGGTGGATAAATTGTATGTTCGTGCGTGTTTACCTGTGATAAGAAGGAACGACAGATGGGTAAGATAGCAATGGTTGACTGGATGAGTTAGTGAGTGAATGAGTGATTTGAGAGTGAGTTATATGGGTGAAACATATACCACGAGAGATATACAAAACACGACAATCAGTACAAATGGCTAGAAATGTTGTTAGCGACATCACATAATATGGGTACATTGTCATTGATATAATATGTAAGACATCACATAATATGGGTACATTGTCATTGATGTAATATGTATGCTAAATATAAATCATATACATCAATACAGGAAACAATTGAGTCCAGTAGCTATGAGGTGAACTAAAATATGTTCACGTGAGTATGGATTAGTAAAGTTATCATGGAATAACAGGAGTCTCATTGAGTCGACAAGAACATCAGGTTTGAAGTGAATATTGTTACCAAAGGTTCATATAGTAGGTGACTCTTCCATAGATACAACCTTCTCATGCATATTCCCAGGTACAGTTACATCATAAACAATAACATGAGATAACAGGTCGATAACATCAGTCAATGCACAGACAGTGCAGTCATTTTGGGTGATTAATTTACCTTGTACAGATTCCAGTCTGTGCATTTGGGTAACGCAAATGCGCATACATTACAAAGCCATATATTAAAGTTCGTTGACATTATACATGTATGAAGATGTGCTTGAACATCGGGTGTAGATTCACGAGTGCAGATGTGAACAGCCGAGAGTGATAGAAACTTGCAGGAGACCATGACAGCTGGAGACGACTCGTCGATGGCGTGGACGGACCATGTGAAGGACAAGGCAGCGTGATGTGCCTACAACATGCGTGGGATCAAGGGAGATGAAAAAGAATATTACACATACTGAAATGCACTTGATAAAACATTTAGTAGAACATTATACGGACGGGAAATACATGAACCAAACAAGACCGTGCATTTTTGTGTAGAATTGTCAAACTTTATGTAAGGTTTGTGGCCCCTGTAAATAATCTGTAAATGCAAATAACACAGCGTTTCATACAACGTCAGCGTCTGGTGTGTACCTGTCGTGTTTTATCAGTAGTGTATTTGTATATATAAAACAGCATACTGAAGCCTTCCTGTTGAATTTACAATGTCTCTGCAGTTCGATAACAATATCATATTCCCACCATCATGTCATTAGTTTTTGTTCAATAACTAAAAGACAACATCAACACAAATCAACCACAACTCACCAGGTTTGTATGTTGGACTAACACAGCTAATGACGGCGCCAATGGCTGCTAATGACAGGTATATAATGAGAAAGTCTGGATTGTTCTCGCTGAACAACGTCATGACATCTCCCTTGCGCATGCCCAGTCGCCAGAGGGCGCTCCCAACCCGCACGATGGCGCTCTGCAGTTCTGTATACGTCAATTTACGACCAGTTGTTCCGTCTATCTGAAAGGAAGTGGAGTTATTTGAGGTAAATCTTATTATGTGTTACAAAAAAACAAAACAATAAGGGTCGACCTAAATACGGTTTTAATATAATGAACTGATATGTTCATTGTTTTAGACTGAGCAGGCCGAAACGCTTATGATTTGAGTTGCGGGAAATGCAACTGTTTTTTATTCTATTGGAAGAACCTACACATGTATGGACCGAAATGACAAGAGAGGGACTTACTCAAAACAAGTTATTTCCCATTTATTCCATGTTAAATACCACGAATACCTACAACCGATAACGTACATCTGGATGAAAACTAGGTTATTACTTCTTTATATGTCATCATAATAAACACTTATGTAGTAAATATACCTGGCTTAACACGTCATCCTCCAATCGTTTGGCCATTTTCCTTTGTTTTGTATGCACGAGTAGTTTGTTAATTATTGTCTACGTCACGAGCGTGTGCTGTCTGATAGATAAAAACGTTATGTTTTCTGAACGCCTCCAGTATTTCGGACTTTTGACCGTAACATGCCATTTAAACGTGAACATGTTGACTTTGCTGTCTAGCATATAAAAATGCTCTTGTCGTGTAAACAAGCTGGCTGTGAATTGGAGTTCTGCCGAACAATGTGAGGAGCAACAAACGTGTTGTCACCACTGGGCAACCGAAGCTACGATTTAACGTGCATAACTATTTTTAGCTATGGCGCTCTCAAGTCGGGGTCCCATGTTTTTTAATCAAGGATGCTGTAGTAAATAGGCCACCAGTCACCAAATGAACGCATGAATCACTTGACCCCTGACCCTGCCGCTCACTCGACCCTGCAGGCCGACGATATCAATAGAGATAGGTCGGCCCTCGTTCGTCGGTGCAACAATACAGGTTCACACCTCTTTCACAGTAGGTAGTCGTAGTTCACGTGTGTAGACACACACGGCGGTGGTTAGCTATGGCGTCAGTTCGTCTTTTCCGTAGAGTCTCACTGGCGGAACTCCGGAGTCGATTAAGGCGAAATGCAAAGAACGAGGATTGTTGTGGCGTTGCAGGAGGCGGTTGGGTGACGACGCGCCGGGCGTCGGGCCGACAGGCGCCATACAGCTCGGTGGCCGCTGGGTCCGACTGCGGACATGTCGTCCGCAGTCCTTACCAAAGCTTGGCGTTGCCCCATGACGTCAGTCTAATGGGACATTTGTTTGACGACTTCGGACGCTACGGGCAGTTAACGGCGTTGGTGAGTGTTCCTATGTGTACATGTGTGTGCGCGCGTGTGCGTCTGCGTGCGTGCGTGCGTGCGGCGATTGCAGCCTTGATAAAAAGGCGATATGATCCCGACTTGAGAGCGCCATAGCTAAAAATAGTTATGCATGTTAAACCGTAGCTTCGGTTGCCCAGTGGTGACAACACGTTTGTTGCTCCTCACACTGATAACGTTCAAGCGCCGGCTCAATATGTTGTGGCCCAATGAATGCAATGAATTAAAACTTTACCAATTAAAGGGGCGCTTTAGGTGAGCTTCAGAGAGGTACATCGTCACACTATCCTGGATTTAGAAACTCAGAAATGTAGGCTTATGATTTTACCCATTTTACACCCACGCACACACTTTCACAGGCACACACATACACATATACACAGGCGCGCGCGCGCGTGCATGCGCTCTCAGATACAAAAACAAAGACAAAGACAAAGACAAAGACAAAGACAAAGACAAAGACACAGACACAGACACAGACAAAGACAAAGACAAAGACAAAGACAAAGACAAAGACAAAGACAAAGACAAAGACACACACACACACACACACACACACACACACACACACACACACACACACACACACACACACACACACACACACACACACACACACACACACACACACACACACACACACACACACTCGTGACGTAAACAATAACTAACAAACAAAGGATGATGGGCAAACGATTGGAGGATGATGTGTTAAGCCAGGTATATTTACTACAGAAGTGTTTATTATGATGACATATCAATAAGTAATAATCTAGTTTTCATCCAGATGTACGTTATCGGTTGTAGGTATTCTTGGTATATAACATGGAATAACTGGGAAATAACTTGTTTTGAATAAGTCCCTCTCTTGTCATTTCGGTACATACGTGTGTAGGTACTTCCAATAGAATAAAAACAGTTGCATTTCCAGCAACTAAAATCATAAGCGTTTCGGCCTGTTCAGTCTAAAAAAATGAACATATCAGTTCATTATATTAAAACCGTATTTAGGTCGACCCTTATTGTGTCTTTTGTAACACATAATAAGATGTGCCTCAAATAACTCCACTTCCTTTCAGATAGACGGAACAACTGGTCGTAAATTGACGTATACTGAACTGCAGAGGGCCATCGTGCGGGTTGGGAGCGCCCTCTGGCGACTGGGCATGCGCAAGGGAGATGTCGTGACGTTGTTCAGCGAGAACAAGCCAGAATTTCTCATTATATACCTGTCATTTGCAGCCATTGGCGCCGTCATTAGCTGTGTTAGTCCAACATACAAACCTGGTGAGTTGTGGTTGATTTGTGTTGAAGCTGTCTTTTAATTATTGAACAAAAACTAATGACATGAAGGTAAGTTCTTGTATAGCGCAATATCCAGTCCTTTGTACTGTCCAAGGTGCTTTACATTATATTCCATGGCAGACCAATACATATTTAGTTGACGTTACGAGGCATCTGTACGAATGTAATAGTGAACTTCGGTCGATGCTGTCGCGTGCAGTTTCCAACGTATTTACTCCGCGAGCGTACTGTGCCAGACTGCGGGGTGGATTTTGGCCCAAACTCATAGAAACAGTGAAAGTGTAGTTTTGCTCATACATTCCATACAACAGAAAGTTTTACAACGCTAATCGCATTTTCTAAGACGTAGTATAACTTAGAAATGTCAGGTTTGAAGCGGTAATAGGTAGACCAGTAAAGGTAGTAAACCTTCTTGTGCCTGAACAGTTTCACAGATAAGAAGTGTTCCTAAACGTTTAGTTCATGGAGTATTATTAACTTGTACACGACGTATATATATATATGTATGTATGTATGTATTTATGTATGTATGTATGTATGTATGTATGTATGTATGTATGTATGTATGTATGTATGTATGTATGTATGTATGTATGTATGTATGTATGTATGTATGTATGTATGTATGTATGTATGTATGTATGTATGTATGTATGTATGTATGTATGTATGTATGTATGTATGTATGTATGTATGTATGTATGTATGTATGTATGTATGTATGTATGTATGTATGTATGTATGTATGTATGTATGTATGTATGTATGTATGTATGTATGTATGTATGTATGTATGTATGTATGTATGTATGTATGTATGTATGTATGTATGTATGTATGTATGTATGTATGTATGTATGTATGTATGTATATAACATTTAAGAAACAACATAAAAGGAATCGTTTCTTTGCAGGAGAACTTGTGAACGCTTTAACTCACGCCAAAGCGAAGATGTTGGTTGCGTCAACTGCAACAATTGAAGTAGCAAAACAGGCAGCAATCGACGCAAAGCTGAATCAACAGGTACTACTGTATATAATCATCGAATATTTCCGCTCGAGGCACATATAATTAGCACTCAACAGAAATGTGTGTCAATCTTGTTTTATATTAGGCTTCTTGAAAATGGTCTGCCTTTTTATTATTTTATTGTTATATTCCAATTTCTTGAACAGTGACGCATGTTTCAACGTACTGCTTATTTGAAATTGATCTGCACGTTTTGTATATTACCTACACGTTATGCATTCGTCACATAGGCAGGTGACATGTCTTTAAGTCTAACAACTAATAGTATTGTTTAGAAAACACTGTAGTGTTACCCAATGACACTGGAATACTTACTGACGTCACGCATTAATCTCTCTGACATCAGCAGTTTTTCTCGGTCTCGGTAGGACATCATCGTGCTGGGAGAAGCTGCCGGCTTCCGGCCGTACTCCGCTCTCCTGCAGGACGACGGCAAATGTTTCCCGGAGAATCTCGACTGGGACCCGCGGGAGGATCTGGTCGCTCTTCCCTTCAGCAGCGGCACGACGGGTCTGCCGAAGGGAGTGATGCTGTCTCACTACAACCTCGTCGCCAACGTCGAACAGACCAGGTTGTGGACCAAGCCACAAATAAATCGCTCTCGCTCTCGCTCTCGCTTTCGCTTTCGCCTTCGCTTTCGCTTTCGCTTTCGCTTCGCTCTCGCTCTCGCTCTCGCTCTCGCTCTCGCTCTCGCTCTCGCTCTCGCTCTCGCTCTCGCTCTCGCTCGCTCTCTCTCTCTCTCTCTCTCTCTCTCTCTCCCTCTCTCTCTCTCTCTCTCTCTCTCTCTCTCTCTTTCTCTCTTCTCTCTCTCTCTCTCTCTCTCTATCTACTCTCTCTCTCTCTCTCTCTCTCTTCTCTCTCTCCTCTCTCTCTGTCTCTCTCTCTCTCCCGCCCTCTCTCTCTTTCTCTCTATATATCATCATCATCATCATCATCATCATCATCATCATCATCATCATCATCACCATGATCTACCGTCTGTCAGATGGTGTGCTTCTAGTTTGTATTCGTCTAGTTCGTCTGTACACCTTGTCGTCATCATGCCCTGCTCCAAGTCCACTTGCCCCATGTTCTGACGTATGCATCTCTCGCTCTCTCTCTCTCTCTCTCTCTCTCTCTCTCTCTCTCTCTCTCTCTCTCTCTCTCTCTCTCTCTCTCTCTCTCTCTCTCTCTCTCTCTATATATATATATATATAACATATATATATACATACATATCATCATCGTCATCGTCATCGTCATCGTCATCGTCATCGTCATCGTCATCGTCATCGTCATCGTCATCGTCATCGTCATCGTCATCGTCATCGTCATCGCCATCGCCATCGCCATCGCCATCGCCATCACCATCACCATCACCATCAAACTAACATCTGTCAGATGGTGTCCTTCCTGTTTGTATTCGTCTTGTTCGTCTCGCCTTCGTCTCGCCAGTCTTCATGTAAATTGTTTCTCTTCGTAAAGTTTCTAGATGTTGATACGCGATGTATTCTGCTGACGTGCCCTGCCCAAGTCCACTTCCTCCGTGTTCTGACGTATGTATGTATGTATGTATGTATGTATGTATGTATGTATGTATGTATGTATGTATGTATGTATGTATGTATGTATGTATGTATGTATGTATGTATGTATGTGTATGTATGTATGTATGCATGTATGCATGTATGTATGTATGTATGTATGTATGTATGTATGTATGTATGTATGTATGTATGTATGTATGTATGTATGTATGTATGTATGTATGTATGTATGTATGTATGTATGTATGTATGTATGTATGTACGTACGTACGTATGATGTACTACGTACTCGTATGTATGCATGTACGTACGTACGTACGTATGTACGTACGTACGTACGTATGTATTCTGTAAGTATGTATGTATGTATGTATATATATATATAATATATATATATATATATATAATATATATATAATATATAATATATATTATATATATATATATAAATAAATAAAAATTAAATTTTATATATATATATATATATATATATATATATATATATATATTGCTTACTTACTTATGCCTGTTTGCTCGCTGGGAGCATAGGCCATCGACCAAGGAACGCCACCGTTTTCTGTCAGTGGCCATCGTCTCCATTTCTCTCCTGGTGTATCCCATCTCCTTCGTTTCTTTTTCCGTGTCTCTTTGCCAGGTGTTTCGTGGCCTACCTCTTCGTCTCTTCCCTGGGGGGTTCCATGTTATGGCTTGACGGGTGATGGTGTTTGGTGGTTTCCTGAGTGTATGTCCCTCCATTTTCTCTTCTTTATTTCATTTCTATGGGTAGTTGCTTGGTCATTTTCCAGAGTGTAGTGTTGGATATCTTGTCTGTCCACTTCAGGTGTAGGATTCTACGCAGACATTTGTTGATGAAGGTCTGTATTCTTTTTAGTGACTTCTGTGTACTTCGCCATGTCTCCGATCCATAGTGTAAAACTGCCTTGACATTTGAATTGAATATTTTCAGTTTGGTGTTAGTTTTGATTTGTTTTGCTCTCCAAATTGTTCTCAACGTGATGAATGCAACTCTTGCTTTCTGTATCCTTGCTTTGACGTCTTCTTCTGTGCCTCCATGTTTGTTGATTGTACTGCCTAGGTATGTGAATGACTCTGTCTCTTCTAGTGGCTCTCCGTTCATTGTAATGGGGTTGTTGTTCTTTGTGTTGAGTCCTAGCTGTGTTGACACGGTGTTTAGCAGCTGTGTTTTTTCCTGCATCTGTTGATGGCTGTGTGAGAGGAGAGCGAGGTCATCCGCAAAGTCCAGGTCCTCCAGCTGGCTCCAAGGTGTCCACTGGATCCCATTTCTTCTATACTATGTAGTCTTTTTCATGATCCAGTCTATGGCGAGCAAGAATAAGAATGGTGACAGAAGACATCCTTGCCTCACTCCTGTCTTCACAATGAAGGAGTCTGTAAGTTGTCCTGCATGAATGACCCTGCATGCCATATCTTCGTAACTATTTCTTATCAGAGATATAAGTTTATCCGGTATCCCGTAGTGCTGTAGAAGCTTCCACAGTGTATCTCTGTCGAGGCTATCAAATGCTTTCTCGTAGTCTACACAGTTTATGTACAGGGATGAGTCCCATTCCATGGATTGTTCAACAATGATTCGCAGTGTTGCTATTTGGTCGGTGCATGATCTGTCTTTGCGGAAGCCAGCTTGGTGGTCTCTGAGCTTGGCATCCACCCCTGTCTTCAGTCTGTCCAAGATTACTCTGTTGAGGACCTTTCCGGGTACTGATAGGAGCATTATCACTCTGTAGTTCTTACAATCTTGCATATCTCCTTTCTTGGGGAGCTTCACGAGGTACCCTTCTTTCCATTCAGTTGGTATTTCTTCTTGCTCCCATATCTTCCCGAATAGATCATGCAGTATCTCTGTGGAGGTCTCTATGCCAGCCTTGATTGCCTCGGCAGGAATTTTGTCTGGGCCTGAAGCTTTCCCTCTCTTCATGTGATGGACGGCTTTCTCAATCTCTGCCTTACTTGGTCTTTCGCAGTTTATCTGGAGTACTTCTTCAGCTGGTGTGATGTCTGGAGGGTTCTGGGGTGGTGGCCGGTTTAGCAGTTCTTCAAAATGTTCCCTCCATCTCTTCAACTGGTCTTCATCACTGGTAAGTACATTGCCATTCTTATCTTTGATAGGCCTGTCTGTACGCTTTTACTTTCCTGCTAATTTTCTTGTTATATCATACAGTTGTTTCATGTTTCCTTGTGCTGATGCATCCTCTGCTTACTTGGCTAGGTCTTCAATGAAGTTTGCCTTGTCTGTTTTTACGCTGTTTTTGACTGCTCTGTTTGCTTCTGTGTACTATTCCTGTGCTGTTGCTTTTGCTGCTCTTGTTCGGCTGTTGTTAATTGCACCTTTCTTTTCCTTCCTCACTTGCACTTTGTCGAGAGTGTCTGTAGAAATCCAGTCTTTTTGTTGGTATTTCTTCCTTCCCAGAACTTCGCTGCATGTGCTGGTCCACATCTCCTTGATCTGTTGCCATTGTGTGTCTATGTCCATGTTTCCTTCGTCAAGAAGATCTTGTAGGGCTTCATATTTGTTTCTGACTGTAAGTCGGAAGGTCTCTGTTGTCACCCTGTCCTTTAGGAAGTCCACATTGTACTCCGTTCTGGTGCTCCTCTTGACTTCACTCTTCTTTAGCTTCATCTTCGTTCTGGCCAACACTAGATGGTGGTCTGAAACTGCATGTGCCCCTCTTTGCACTCTCACATCCTGCATTGATCTTGTGAACTTCCGTCCTATGCAGATATGGTCTATTTGATTTTCTGTTCTGTGGTCTGGTGATACCCAGGTTGCCTTATGCATCCTGCGATGCGAGAACACGCTGCCTCCGATGATCATGTTGTTAAATGCACAAAAGTCAGCCAACATCTCGCCATTTTCATTCATTTTGCCAAGTCCCTGTCTGCCCATGACTTCTTCGTACCCGCTGTTGTCTGATCCGATTTTGGCGTTCAAATCTCCCATGAGTATTGTCATGTCCTTCTCCTTCAGTTTGTCACACAATGTCTGCAGTTTGTTGTAAAAGTCCTCTTTGTTTCCTCATCCTTGTCGTTTGTGGGTGCGTAGCACTGAATGATGTTGAGCTTGATGTTTTCTTTCTTTGTTTTGAACGAGGCATAGATGATCCTTGGTCCCACTGCTTCCCAGCTAATGAGAGCATTCTGTGCCTCGTGTGACAACATGAATGCCACGCCTTCTGTGTGATGTGCGTCTTCCTCTTCATGCCCCAAGTACAGTATCACTTCTCCCGTATTCAGTCTGACTTGCCCCGACTGTGTCCACCTCGTTTCACATAGCCCTAATACTGTGAAGTTGCTATTTGGGTTGCTTTGTTTGCTTCGAACATGATTCTCACGTTCCATGTTCCGATTTTTGATATTTTCTTGGAAGACAAGAAGGGTATCGGCGATGTAGCTTCCTTACGGCTTTCACAGCATGGCGTCATACTCTCCCCAGGAGGCCCTCCCTCTCCCAAGTTCAGTAGAGTTCTTTGGTCGATGTTTTCGTAACAATCTGTTTTTTACGGGAAAGGGTTGTTTTTGCCCAACCCTCCTCTTTTCTCAGCCGGGCTTGGGACCGTCCATGGCAGAGTTATAATATATATATAATTATATATATATTATATATAATAAATATTATATATATATATATATATATATACATATACATATACATATACATATACATATACATATACATATACATATACATATACATATACATATACATATACATATACATATACATATACATATACATATATATATATATATATATATATATATATATATATATAAACACATTAAGTGGTATTTGTGTTATTGGTTGCGACATTTAAATGACACTGTTGGATTGTTGTGAGATCGTCCCTTTCGTATTACTATTCCTACTCATGTGTACAGAACTCAAGACGTCATGAACTACGCGGCAGGCGAGGACGTGTTGATAGGAGTCCTGCCTTGGTTCCACATCTATGGCCAGACGTGCATTGCTCTTGCGGGTTTGAAATCAGGCGTGTCTCTCGTATCAATGCCACAGTTCTCGCCGGAGCTGTTTGTCAAAATAGTCAAGGAATATAAGGTAATTGATAGTCTGGAGGAATTTCGAGTTCAGGTGGAAATATTGTACGGACTTTTTTGACGGTTGATATGAGTTAATTATGGCCTAAGGTAAAAATGGCCACCAAAATACCCTATAAAATCATTGAACTCATGCTTTGACCATTAGAAGCAACATGTAATAAACTGTCGTAGTACATACCGGAATGTGAAAGTTATTCAACTTTAACATCGTAACTAAAGCACTGCATATATGATACTTTTAATGCTGAAATACCGTCACCCATTTGCAAGACGTGTGTCCACTGCCTTGCTATGATCATGGCACAGGATCGTCCACCTGACATTAGCAGTCCTGGTGAGGTGGCTCCCAAGCAGAAAACCATCAAACGTCAACGTATGCAAAATCGTTCAAAGCCTTTTAAGTATGATGTGCAGCAAGAGGCGTACAATGGACCTAAGAAGCTCCTGATGCCCCCGGAACAAGCTGTCCACCACGTACCTCCTCTATCGCTATTAGCTTCCCAAGCAATCACCAAACAACGAGCATTGGCGACTGATTTTGCATTCTTGCAGGACATACATACGGAATCGAAGTGTTCTGAACACAACGGCTACAACACTAGACTGTGTCGCCAGGCCGACATGCTCCCTCAACCACATACCAAATTCGGCTTCCTACAACCACTCATTGACCGACCCCCTGCTCACCCTGATACCATCAAAACCGCAATCGACAGGGGCCTGTCACTTGCCAGAACTGCATGTGAGGACGTACTGATCTTCACAGCTGACCAGCAGCTCTACAAAGTCACCATAGACATATTGTTCTACGAGCCCTTATATTTCAAGTTCGTTATCCCTGTGCTCGGTGGCATGCACATGCTTATGAACGCCACAGCTATCATTAAAGCTGGCAGCGGCATGAAAGAGGTTCTAGCTGGAACATTTGGAAGTACTGACAAAATGCTAAATGGAATGAAATACCCTCAAAACTTTCGCGCCCTCAGAATGGTAGTGGAGAAGTTGTTCCGTGACGTGGTACAGGAGCCATAAGTTATTTCGTTCACTAGCCTCATCGAAGTGTTTGAAGTTCGAGCAAGTTGCAGCATGACTACGAAGATGTGAATGACAACGGTGATCATAATAATCATGTCAAGACGGTTATCATAATGATGAACCTTTCCCGTGGAGGGCATAAGGGCGACTGGGCTCTTCACCTCTTTGCAGCAGAAGCCACGATCCCTTATTTCCGCTCTGCTGGCTGCCACAACTATGCACGCTATGGCGCCTTCTACGTCCATCAGATGAAAGGTCTCAATCCGGAGATGATGAAGAAACTACAGCGTCACATCCCAAGAATCTACAACTCAACTTGGACTGACATGTTCATAGAAACAACGTACATGCAGCTGGGCCATGGGCCAGCTGGAACTACGGGAGTGGCAACTGACTACCATCATGATGAAGTGGGCCCTCAGCTTTGCCCTCACTGGAGAAGTATCACAGCTATGAGCAACAATGACTAACACACTCTTCACACTCATCTCAAGGAGGAATCTGAGGGTCGAATCAAGGTAGATAAGGCCGATCGCCTAAGCCTACGCAACACGCTCGACGTCTGTATTAATCCTTTAGATGATGACTGATCATGACTCACACCCGGATGGTGCACTGATGAACATCGTTACTGGACAAATCGCTCACTCTGACATAAATGCGGATGATGCCGTCAATCTTGGACAACGGGCGATGAGCAACTTCAAGGCTGGTTGGTCAGAATCTTTCTATGATCCTCTCGGCAAACTAGTTGTCACCATGGATGTGACGAAGAAACACGTGTTAGTCGGCAAGGAACGTGTCTATGACCAGGAACTGATTGATGTACGTGTCATTGGTCTATTTGCAAATTCACCGGAGATCAACACTGACAACTTCGATGTGTTGGCATACGAGTTTCCTGCATATCCACCATCAATGTTCAACCCAGGCGGTGAAATGAAACTCACGAAGTCAAAATCGACCTTGAAACTGAAATTTCAAGTAGTTATATCGAAGCGTAACTACCCCATCCCGGAGACCCTTATCTATGATGTTTCTGCGCTCCTCTGGGTCCTCACATGGCCGTCGGATGAACTCCACGTGTATGTGGATGCCTTATTAGTTGTTTGTTCATCAAGCTCTTCAAAAGTCAAATGTCACTCTCGTGACCAAAAACGAGGATGCAGAAAGCTAGATTAAACCTAGTCCACAAGCTGACACCGGAGATGCCTGCTCCAGCCAAACCAGACATTCTCACAAACACGAAGAACAAGATTCAACTGAATGCCATGCTCGTAGAAGGCCCGCTCAACTCCGACTACTAAACGAATGCAACACAGAAACATACTCTCACGACTGCTGGTGTCAGCGACGTGCCAGTGGAGATAGTTGGTGGTGTAAGGATTGACTGGCATGATCTCTATTTCACGCACGAGGAGGCTGATATCGTCATAACACAGCATGCCATATCGTGTTCACTCTCAGGCAAGTGTGGTCGTGATGTGTGCGATGACACTGACGTGTTGGTGCTCCTTGTGCACTTCTACCACATTAAGTTTAGAGGTAGGAACTCTGCTCCAATGATCATGTCATTCCTAGTGAAGGAACTAGCAGTTATCGACATCCGTACCACTGCAACAGCACACAGCGGCATAGCAGATGATCTTCTGACAATTCATGGGATCTCCGGAGCAGATACTGTAGCTTCATTGCATGGCGTAGGCAAGGCAACTGTTATCAAAATTGCTCTCTCTAAAGTTGGTGACGTGAAGGCTGATATGAAATCAGTGCAAGCTCAAGCCACTAAGTTCATATGTGCGGCATATGTGCTCACCCATGACCGAATGCAGGGTCAAGACGTGGCGTTCAAAACAGGGAAGAGTGGAGCACCATCAGTTAAACTCTCCTCCCTTCCAACAACCAGTTAAGCGTTCGTCGAAAACATCAACAGATGTCACCTGCAAGTCGCAACATGGAGAGCAGCACTTTTCGAATTACTACCGAAAATGGACCCAACAAGTCATGGCTGGGCACTCGACCACCAGGGCATCCTGCTACCACGAACAGTGCCAACAGGCACAATCTGCACCTGCAGATATACTGAAGCTAATTCACTGCAACTGCAAGACCTCTGGGTGTCTAACTGCAACTTGCATCTGCTCCAAGATTTGATGCACAGTGGTTTGTCTGTGCGATAGTGGGGAGGCATTTAAGAACTCTCTGACACGAAACTATTCGGACAAAGAATCCGTTGAACCAGACGAGGACACTGATGAGTAATGTGCACAGATCATGCTCTGGTTACTAGTCGATTGCAACATAAATGTCAATAAAGGTATTTGTTTGAACGAATGGAATTTAAATTTTAGTTGTGCTCTTTGCAGTTGAATATATATATATATATATATATATATATATATATATATATATATATATATATATATATATATATATATATATATATATATATTATATAATCCATATCTAGCAGGTCATATTTTGGACGTTTTAGCCGCCATATTGGATTTATATTGTGATGCATTTGTCAAATCACATAAATAACCGTTCCATTCGATTCCATGTGCCTCTAAGCCTAAGTATAGAGCCAAACATCAAGACCCTAACACAAATATTGACCGAGTTATGACCATTTAATGCTATCGGTCGGCGTTGGCGGCCATCTTGGATGTACACAAATGCCACCGAACGAAATGTTGCACATCCTCCGGAACTTATGAGCTAAGGCCCTTATTGACTCATACCAACCATCATAAAAAGTCTGTACAACATTTCCACCCTCCGGCCCATATTCTCTATATTCCTCCTGACTAGGACACACTTATGCATATTCGTGATACAACCGAGTTTAGACACAGCACGCTGCTTGGAGGGAAACAAAGGTCGACTAGTTGGTGTTCTGTAACTAGGTTAAACTATTTGTACTTACAATCACACTTTTAACGTCAGTGGTCTGTATAGTTGCGTCATAAATTGTACCCCAGAATCCGTGAGGTGGCAGCACGTGTTAACCCCTTAACTCCGCCTGGTATTTTCATCTCTGCCAATGTTACCACCAGGGCTTCCTTACCCCAGAATAGTGTAGAGACGCTGACTGGCTCTCAGGCCAACTGTGGAATAAAAACTGAACTAAGGATACACTTTTATAAGGTAATACTATGCTATTAAAAGTATTCAACATTAAACGTGTATTCACGCATAAGTTGCAGTTATTTTTGAAGCAGTAATTACGGCAGGATAACCGTCGATTACCCAGGGCCCATCAGGTGGCAGCACTGTTAACATTCAAAAGCCCGCTAAATGGCCAGGCTATCTTTTCGGCGACGTTACACAGCCGAGCGAGAGTCGGTTAAACGAGACTAAAGTTAGACCTGGCGATTATTTGTCTATGTATCCGCTAATTTAATTGTGAATGAATGCCTACTTAGTGTGCACGCTGGCACACTTCGAGCGAAGTGCAACTGATTTAGCCAATAGTGTCTCTGTAATTGGCTGAAAACTGATTCAGTGTAGCAGAATATACAACTCCTTTTCAAAGGGATTCTTTTAAGCTGATATGCTTTCGAGGTGTACTGTATCAAAACTTGAACATTTCGCAAAAGTACTTTCTTTGGTACTACGCAATAAGCTTATATATAACTGGGTTTATATGAGTCACTTTGACCTTGCAGCTACGTTAATGAATAACTATAAACTCTGTATACTCGGAGTTATTTTTCGATATATTGTCACGGTAATAAGTGATTAATAAAACATATTTGTAATTTATAATTATATGAAATAATGATGCTTCTTTCTTTGTAACGTGGGTTCGCACCATTCCTTAGCGAATTTATTACGGTACAGCTCGACAAATATTTGATGTGAGAATTAGTATCTGCCATTTTCAAGAAGTTCAACTTAGTGCTGTCATCTCATTGGTTGTATATTCCGAGTCACTCGTACGAGTGACTCGTCCGACACGATGCACGTACGATGTTACATCCGATTTTCCGATACACGTATGAATCGGATGGTTTCACGTGAGTCACTCGTACGAGTCTTAACAGGATGAATAAAAACAGTTGCGTACATTACAAACAGTATAACATTTTAACAGACTCCCTCTAACTATTATCATATCATCCGTACTTCTCAGCGGAAACTGAATGTGCGTGTCTGTTGCCAGGTGACCAAACTGCACATCGCGCCGCCCATCATGCTCTTCCTCGCTCAGCATCCCCTGGTAAACGGAGACCATTTTTCTTCGGTACAATTCATTGTTACGGCAGCGGCGCCTTGCGCGGCGAACACGATGACGGAAGTCCGAAACAGACTCGATATTCCACAAATCCGGCAAGGCACGTCGCGCGCATTTTGAGACGAATAGTTCTTGTTAAGTTTTCTTTTAATTTTAAGTTGTGTAGGTCACTCCATGAATTATGGTAACTTGACCGATTCGTAAGTGCAATTTCCGTCAGTCAAGGCAAGTTCGTTCAGACTACGTTGCCCTAGTTCACTCAATTGTATTAATGAGTACTTGCCTTTAATTAGTGGTGGATATGAGTGCACAGTTTGTCTTTGTATACTAATTACAGCGTGACTTAATACTTCTCAGAGTAACATCGATTGTAAGGTTTGCCATGCGCATTGTTCTTGTCGGTGGATTGCGTACGGCGCATCTTATGAACCAACATTTACTTAGACTTTTTACATAACCTTTGGCAATTCATTGTAATCAGTCGAAATACGTAATTGAACGTATTTTAGGTTATGGCCTCACCGAGTCGAGTCCAGTAACTCACGTCAACCCTTCAAAGAACTACCGCTACGACACGGTTGGACTAGCCGTACCAAACACTGAATTCAAGGTACGCTGCACAAGACTTCGAATGTTTAACCGACCGCATCATTGCTGACACTGTTGTCTTTCAGTTTTGAAAGTATATACGAAACGACATATTACCACAACATGTTTTACATGTGTCTTATTCTAGAGGTTTTTACCACGATGAATATATTTCGAGTATAAGCTGGGATGGATTTACCTGATTAAAAATATTGATAGTAAGACTTACCACACCGATCAATTATACATTTGTTCCGGTGGATTCACCCGGATTGACAAAAAATACACATTTCACAAGTTCAACTGTACGTTGGAAAGGGTCGGACCTATTCTATGTAATAACAATATCAGCACTGCGCAACGAAGATGGTTGTTTTGTGAACTATTAGTACTACTATTTTTACTGCTACAACTACTACTACTATTACTACTACTACTACTGCTACTGCTACTGCTACTGCTACTGCTACTGCTACTGCTACTGCTACTGCTACTGCTACTGCTACTGCTACTGCTACTGCTACTGCTACTGCTACTGCTACTGCTACTGCTACTGCTACTGCTACTGCTACTGCTATTGCTATTGCTATTGCTATTGCTTCTGCAACTATTACTGCTACTATTACTGCTACTGCTACTGCTACTGCTACTGCTACTGCTACTGCTACTGCTACTGCTGCTGCTGCTGCTACTGCTACTGCTACTGCTACTGCTACTGCTACTGCTACTGCTACTGCTACTGCTACTGCTGCTGCTGCTGCTGCTGCTACTGCAACTGCCACTGCCACTGCCACTGCCACTGCCACTGCCACTGCCACTGCCACTGCCACTGCCACTGCCACTGCCACTGCCACTGCCACTGCCACTGCCACTGCCACTGCCACTGCCACTGCCACTGCCACTGCCACTGCCACTGCCACTGCCACTGCCACTGCCACTACCGCTACTGCTACTGCTATTGCTACTACTACGACTATTACTACTACTACTACTACTACTACTACTACTACTACTACTACTACTGCTGCTGCTACTACTACTACTACTACTACTACTACTACTACTACTATTTTTAAATATTACTTTTACTACTACTTCTACTACTAGTAGTAGTACTACTATTTTACTATTACTATTATTACTACAACAACAACCAACAACAACAACAACAACAACTACTACTACTACTACTACTACTACTACTACTACTACTACTACAATACTACTACTAGTAGAAGTGTACTACTATTACAACTATTGTTAATAATAATAATAAACCACAATGACAACAGTTTGTTCCGTTAAGCAACCAGTTTGGTAACGATGCAGCCGTATCCCGTATTGATCTGTAGCCTGTCGCAACGTGTACGTTGCTCCTCCTAGATTCATCCAGGTGATGTTCCATGGAACTGATTCACACAGGTGTAACGGTGGGTGAACCGCTTTGTACAAGCCAGAGGATTGGATACTGCCCAATAACATAACTTACCTTTACTTTTACCTTTTTGGTCACGTGCAGGTAGTTGAACTCACCACTGGGGAGTCGCTGGAGAGGGGCTCGGAGGGCGAAGTGTGTGTCCGCGGTCCGCAGGTGATGAAAGGCTACTTGGGTAACGAGAAGGCGACACGGGAGACGATAAAGGACGGTTGGCTGCTGACAGGTATTTTCACCATTACATTATCTTCCTATTTATGTAAGTTTAACGCCGACATGATTGGTATGTTTCTTATTCTTGTAGTCACAATAGAGCAACCAAAATTACAAGTGGCGCCTCTGTGATATACGCTAAGACTCATAACAATATGCTGTTATGTCGACAGTTTGCAGAACAATCGTATATCGATGATAGCATGTGCCAGTTCTAGGTTCGAAAGTAAAAACCATTCTGCAATCACTGATCTCTATTTGCATGCAGTGTATACACGATAGGCCTGCCAACACCACAGTTAAACGTGTACTGCTATTTAATAAACAAAATCTAAATAGTTCAACATCGGTAGATCTAGTTTGTGTTAGTTTTGTAGGCGACCGATGACGATATTTCACAGTGAATCCAGGAATATGTTTTTTTTTATCCCTAACAATGGAATTCCGAATTGATACGTCATGAACTTATATGTGTTCTTTGTATGACTCTTAAAGGTGACCTCGGATTTGCGGATGCTGACGGGCACCTAATTATCACCGACCGAATCAAAGAACTTATCAAGTACAAAGGAATGCAGGTAATGTCGTCTGTTGAATTTAACCGATACTTTGTTGCACTATCGGTAGAGCATCTCGGTACTTATAAGCCTGTAAACCAACAGACCTTTAATGTTACAATAAAACCACTTATGAGTGTCTAAGTAAAACATCGAAATACCCCTGGGTAGACAAAATATTTTGTTCTCGGTTCAAAACAATTTGGGATGTTTCCAAATTTGTTTCGAAAACTTCCATTGGTAGTTTTAAATTCGGTTATTATCTATCCCTTTTATGCTTGAGTGTAATTGTTGTAAATAATATAATCAATCAGCGTGACCCTCTCACGGATACGGCCACTCTTGAAAACGACCACTTTATAAACTGGCCACCACCCCCTGCCAGGTTGTCAATTTGAAATTGCTTTTCCACCATATATTTTCGGCGGTTCCATGCTCTAATGACGACGTTTACCTGTTCCAGTTTACGATTACGCCAAAGGATTTTGTTGCTGCGCCTCTGAGCTTGACATTTTAAGGATATAGTAGTTATAGAAGTGTTACAATTATTATTATTGTTATTGTTATTGTTATTATGATTGTGATTGTGATTGTGATTGTGATTGTGATTGTGATTGTGATTGTGATTGTGATTGTGATTGTGATTGTGATTGTGATTGTGATTGTGATTGTGACTGTGACTGTGACTGTGACTGTGACTGTGACTGTGACTGTGATGTGATTGTGATTGCTGTTGCTGTTGCTGTTGCTGTTGCTGTTGCTGTTGCTGTTGCTGTTGCTGTTGCTGTTGCTGTTGCTGTTGCTGTTGCTGTTGCTGTTGCTGTTGCTGTTGCTGTTGCTGTTGCTGTTACTGTTACTGTTACTTATTATTATTATTATTATTATTATTATTATTATTATTATTATTATTATTATTATTATTATTATTATTATTATTATTATTATTATTATTATTATTATTATTATTATTATTATTATTATTATTATTATTATTGTTATTATACAGTTACCAGCCCTGACCATCGTCGCCGTTTTCTTCGTCGCAGGTTGCCCCGGCCGAGTTGGAGTCGCTTCTGGTGACACATCCGGCGGTCGCCGACTCGGCTGTCATCGGCGCGCCGGATGAGAGAGCCGGGGAGCTGCCGAGAGCCTACGTCGTGCTCAAGCCGAACCTCCACGTCAGCGAGGACGAACTGCAGAAATTCATCGCTGGTAAATCTCGCCGCCATTTCGACGGCGGAAACATATTTTTCGTTCTTTTAGGGTGCAATATGTCACATTAATTAGTGCCTGTACTGTATATAAATAAACCGCAGAAGCCAGAAGAGAACGAATTGAGATAATGACTCGATAACATTACTATAAGTGATGACAAAAGCGAACATTCGACCTACTACACTGAACAATTATTGTTGTTGTTGTTGTTGTTGTTATTGTTGTTTTTGTTGTTGTTCGTCCATCGTGAAGCGACGAAGACCACATTTCTTCGGCGCCAGTTATTACATTTGTTATTTGAGCAGTTCTTCTTCACGGTTCGTCTTCTTTTAGTCTCTTCAATTCGTCTCATGTTCCTAGGATACAGCGTCCATTTATGTTTCGTTACACCACGTGTGTCCCTGGGAAGCTGGTCACTCCCAACAATCACGGTCCGTATTAAAGCTTAGAGGGATGCCTTTAGTTTGCCAGGTTGACAAACAATACTATGAACCAGTCCACTGAACCGTGCATTTGCTCCGACAGAGCGCGTGGCGCCCCACAAGCAGCTGCAGGGAGGAATCGAGTTCCGGAAGGAGATCCCGAAATCAGCCGCTGGGAAAATCTTAAGACGAATATTGAAGGACGAACTGTTGGCGGATAAGACTGGATGAAACTACGAAAACCTGGATCGGTAAAATTAGACGGTGTAGGGTTGTGAAGAAACACTATCTCCACAGTCCGACGAGCTGGTGTAGCCGTCTGTGAAAGAATCGTGTCAAAACACAAACAATGAAGCCAAAGAATATTGCAGAAAGACAAACTAAGTTTGCCACTTTCCGAACAAAAGTATAACTGAAAGAAAATTTGAATTCAGAAAAGTTACTGGAAGTGACACTTGTAAATACAAACAACCAGTATTAGATAATTTATTTGTAAGATCACTCATGGTAATTATCAAGCGAAATAGTGAGAACTATACAACATTGTCTCCATTGTAACCGCGGGAAGAAAATACAGTACATGGTACAAAACAGCTAAACAAAAGTAGATTCTTGAAATAACGATATAATAATGAACTAGAAACTAAATAATTTCATAGTAAATGTCACGCACTTAGTTACTGCCTGAAAAGTCTCTTGTTAAAACCCAAAACTAATCATACCGGCTAAAGCAGTTTGACGTTATGTCAAGAAATTATGTAACTGCTTTGTGATGTCTAGCTTACCACTTTCACACAATTTCAATTGTGTGTCCTCTGGTTCACGTTGCACTACTGTTGATATTGATACATTCCCGCATCTCGAACTGTACAAGCGCATGTATTCTGTTATTGTGTGAACATGTTTATATTAATCACAGGTGTTCTAGATTATTAGAAATGTATATCATTAAGATTAACTATATTGCCTATATTATACAGCCTTTGTAATAACATAATTATTATATTATCTTGGAATTATTATACTCTCGATATATTAACCTATATTGGACTCTTGATTCACTCAAAGTACAAGTGATTTTGTTAAGTGGTTCCACTGTAGGCCTATATCGCTGAGGCAAGCAGTGTTTCACGCATGCAGAACCATATTATACACTTTTTCTTTATATAAACTTGAATTTGTTCATGTTGCATGCACTTCAACTTTGAATTTGTATTATTAAAACACTGACAAAATGATGTTGTGCAGGTGCATTTGCGTATGTGCCTGCGGTGCGGTCTTGCTTGGACGGGAGAGAGGGAGAGAGGGAGACGGAGAGAGGGAGAGAGGGAGAGAGGGAGAGAGGGAGAGAGGGAGAGAGGGAGAGAGGGAGAGAGGGAGAGAGGGAGAGAGGGAGAGAGGGAGAGAGGGAGGGAGGGAGGGAGATAGGGAGAGAGGGAGAGAGAGGGGGAGATAGGGGGAGAGGGGGAGAGGGGGAGGGGGGAGGGGGAGAGGGGAGAGGGGGGAGAGGGGGAGAGAGGCGGAGTGAGGCGGAGTGAGATGGAGTGAGGCGGAGTGAGGCGGGGTGAGGCGGGGTGAGGCGGGGTGAGGCGGGGTGAGGCGGGGTGAGGCGGAGTGAGGCGGAGAGAGGCGGAGTGAGGCGGAGTGAGGCGGAGTGAGGCGGAGTGAGGCGGAGTGAGGCGGAGTGAGGCGGAGTGAGGCGGAGTGAGGCGGAGTGAGGCGGAGTGAGGCGAGTGAGGCGGACGGACGGACGGACGGACGGACGGACGGACGGACGGACGGACGGACGGACGGACGGACGGACGGACGGACGGACGGACGGACGGACGGACGGACGGACGGACGGACGGACGGACGGACGGACGGACGGACGGACGGACTGACGGACGGACGGACGGACGGACGGACGGACGGACGGACGGACGGACGGACGGACGGACGGGCGACGGACGGACGGACGGACGGACGGACGGACGACGGACGGACGGACGGACGGACGGACGGACGACGGACGGACGGACGGACGGACGGACGGACGGACGGACGGACGGACGGACGGACGGACGGACGGACGGACGGACGGACGGACGGACGGACGGACGGACGGACGGACGGACGGACGGACGGACGGACGGACGGACGGACGGACGGACGGACGGACGGACGGACGGACGGACGGACGGACGGACGGACGGGACGGACGGACGGACGGACGGACGGACGGACGGACGGAGGACGGACGGACGGACGGAGGAGGACGGAGGAGTGGGAGTGGGAGTGGGAGTGGGAGTGGGAGTGGGAGTGGGAGTGGGAGTGGGAGTGGGAGTGGGAGAGGGAGAGGGAGAGGGAGGGGAGAGAGGGAGAGGGAGAGGGAGAGGGAGAGGGAGAGAGGAGAGGGAGAGGGAGAGGGAGAGGGAGAGGGAGAGGGAGAGGGAGAGGGAGAGGGAGAGGGAGAGAGAGAGAGCAACTAAGTACATGACCCGTCATATTCTTTTGACACTAGATAAACAAAACGCTTAAATGACAATATTTCAACTTTACTATAAGACCTATACGCTGGCGTCGAGGCGTATTTGACGTAGCGTGGACTATCGCTTCCTTCAAACATTACTGCTGTGATTCGAAAGTGTTTGTACTGTGCGTTCCAAAGAGTAGGCCTTTATAATAGCGGTATTCGTATAAACACTTACGACAGTCAGACTATTCCCTATTAACGTTCCTACCATACAACACTGGAGACCGGTTCTAGGCTGGACTGCCTGATATAAACAAACTTCATGTAAGCATGGCACTATATTTGTATGAAAGCGTCGATAGAGTTACCACATAACTGTAGGTTATGTTACAGTACGGTAGTGACACAGCTAGGACAGTGGTGTATGTTGAAAATATAGTGTTAAATAGTTTTAAATTCTGACTCATTTTCATTATTGTGTTTCGTCGGGTGTCACTTCGACATGGTCGAATAAATATTATTTGGCTTAATCTACCACATTTGTTCCAAGTCAATGATCATGACGACATTTTGATGTCCTCGTTAATACGTCGATGTTTTGGCTGGGTTTATATGTTATACTTATATGTTTTCATTAATATACTACAACTGGATACATGACATTATTTATGTAAATCAGACATGTAATGGACGACGAAATTAAGTTGAAAAAATCGCAAGAAGATGCAATACAGCATTCCTCGGAAATAATGATGTAGTAATAACTGAATCACATAAAACGGAGATACTACAACATACTAAATATATCTTGGATATAATTTTGTGCGTGTGCCTATCGAGCTATTATCGACAGTGGTCTTATAATATTACACATTATTCCAATACTTTTTCCGTTGGAGACCATTTTGAATTACACTAATACAATCGAAAGTATTATAGCAAAACAATAACACATGCACGTACGCGCGCATATAAGACTCCGAAGTACACCCACTACTTGGGTTCTCTTAGGAAGAAGACCCGGAACTATGTTTGGCTTCTACTGTTGCTAATGGTGCAGCCAAGTAGGACGTGGATGCTCGGGCCGAAAGGTGAGTGAGAGGTATCCTGTCTCATTACTTCTTATATTACATGTTCATTACTATAATATTATGGCTTTGCAATGTACTATGAGAGAAAATGGTACGATTGCGTTGTTAATCCCACAGCACGGGTCCAATATCTCTAGTGAAAATAATAATTTACTCAGAACTTGTTATAGCTGCAACAAGTAACAGTAGTGTTGCAGATGAAACTATTTGTTATGCAAAACGTAGCACAGGTCGTCTCATCTTATTGTAGAAACGCTTTCTGTTTGAAAATAATTATTAACAGCATGTACATTAATGCTACCAAAATGCATTCTTTTTTTCTAAATGACATCGGACAATGACGCCACAGAAACAATTTCCGCATTTACAGTTTGCCTTTCTTGACACGGTGAGTTGTACGTCCCCATGACTGGCATTACCCCTCCTGCTGTGGTCAGAGGCTCTTCAACAGGGAGACACACATCTGTTGTCGCAGGATCACTTACCAGTCTGATACTGAAACCATAGAGACACGCATCTTGAAAAGACAAGATGGACAAAGACGTATGACAATTTGTTCCAGCGTCTGGAATGCTCCGTGACAAAAATAAACACACAACCCAGAAGATCTAACGCATGTTTGATTATCGTAGTCCGTCACAGTGTTCGTCTGCGTGCGACGGAATAACAACATTACATTGATATCATTTCTGTAAGTAGGCATACTGGTATAGTTTTCATGAAACGAAATTGTATTAAGCTACTGAGACAGTGGCTTTACATTAGTACTTCTTGTGAATTAATATCGCAATGCCAGGATGGTATTGTTTGTTTGTGATTCTCGCTAATTACGATACATACATAATATATATATATATATATATATATATATATATATATATATATATATATATATATATATATATATATATATATATATATATATATATATATATATACGATATATATATATATATATATATATATATATATATATATATATATATATATATATATATATATATCAAACACATGTACTGATATATTTAAACATGTCACTGTAATTATTATTACAGTTGCATATTGCAGTAAGAGTTATTTGGTGTTATTTTATAAAAATTCTTACTTCACATCGCAAAGCCCTCCCTCCATATTACAATATATATATATATATATATTATATATATATATATATATATATATATATATATATATATATATATATACTGACGTAACTTTATGACATTTTAAGCTTTCGACGAGATATCGACCGCTACGACGTCGGTTATTTATACCACGATGACGAATTAAATATGTTCTATACGAAGACAAACAAACTCTTGGTGATAATATGTTGTGTTGTGTTCCATATTTGTCTTGCTCTGAATGGGAGACAATTCTTAACAATATTTACAATTGTAAAACTAATAATTGCCCTATTTTGGGACATCATCATTTACGCCAGAACCACGATTTGACCCGGTTGGCCATGATTCTCATAAACTATGTGACTTTGATAATATTGACAGTGTGACAGTGCACACGTTTTGGTGTTTGCCTTTCACAAGGTGGCAGCACCCATAATGATATGAAAATGTAATATTTTAGTTATTTCAGCATATATACTATGCTTACATGTTATTGAGGTAAATCAAGTAACTTGATACATTTTATACCATTTATACAGTTTAAAAAAATTACATTTGTAACTACATCTGCCATGTAACAGTGGTCACTTACTCAGTGGTCACTGGTCACGTGAGATGTAGTCAGCCTCTTTTAACTTCTGACTTGAGCTGATACGGTCACCATCCCTCGAAGCTGGTGAGTGTCATATAATTTATTAATCAAAATTATGTTCTTTTGTTACAAAATTACTATGCGATTTACCGTGAAGGAATTGTGCATAGGTTGATATAAGTTTAATGATTTGTTTTTAGTTAATATTGGGAGTTAAGACTAGTTTTATGGTCAGGACTATGATGTGACCTCAACTGGCCACTGTCACTGTGTCCTTAAATGTGTTCCAGGCAGTCTCCACTAATGGAATTCTATAATGGCTGGTGATTAGTAGAAAGATACGTTATCTATGAGTTCAGAACAAAGAAATGAAACATTATGATTACTATTTAGTCACAGTATGAGTCTATATCATATGTTAGCTTGATATCATAGTGTTGTAAATTGCTAATTTAGCAAACCTATGAAATGCTCTGAAGCCGGATGTCAAAATGACAAATGATCTACTGGCCGGTTCCAGCCAGCAGGGGTTGACAGAACACAGATGCCCACTAGTTGTAGTGAATCACTAGTTGTAGTAGACCAGAGACACCCAGCCGTGTTAATGACTCAGTGCCAACTGCCTTCACAGCAGGGCTAAAGTAACACACACAGTGGTTTGCTTGGGTTTAGTAGATTACGGACAAATATTGTTCTTTGTGATTACATTGTAACATCACTTATATAATTAGATGAGTTAGTGAAAGCTATATCTTGTAATGTGAATCCAGTATATATGCTTTATTGCAAAATGCAAGCGTTATGTATCTAGCAAAGTTGCTTGTAGAAACACATCAACAGAATGTATGTATGTTGTTATTCAGATCACAACATATCAGAATGAAGTGACGTACACACTCACGCAGTGGTGTAGCTGTGGTGGTGTAAGCGTCAATGAATGTATGGAAGACTGTTTTGCATCATTTATCCTTATACCTTTTGTTTATTAATTGTAAAACCATCTCAATACAGGTATATCGATAGTATATTATCAGGTGTTACATGCATATAATTAGCTATATTTGTTGTAAACAAATGTGAATGTCTTTCATTTGTTGAAACAATGATTGTGATATATGTATTTGTAGCTACTGGTGTTGGTAATTTATCAGTACATATGCAAGAGCGAATGTATTTCACTTGCTAATGTATCCGTATAATGGATGTTATCTAATTGATGATTGTTATATTATGTATTTAGTATTTTTATTTTCTTTGTTGTAGGACTGACTAACTGACTTACTGACTTACTTGCCTTTAGGGACTTACTTACTTTTAGGGACTTATGTTCATTTCACAACCTAGACACGTATTCATGCCGAAATAAAGAACATGTCAAGACAACAATATATGTGTGTTGTCTGCTTATGTGCCCCACGCTACACCAGCATTTGTATATCGGCATTGATGGTGATATTTTGTATACTGCGGTACTGTTGCATAATTCCGTTTCTCAATATATACGTATCGTCCTTACATAACGACATGCAGCGTTGAGATTCGTTGACAAATCCGTTTGAACGTGTTGTGAGTATACTGGTGTGTTTACAGGACTAGCGATCTTAAGAGTTAATGCACCCGTCGAGAGCACTTGACTGTATTCACCTTTGAAGAATGTATTGGCAATCCACAAACATGTTTTCTTGTAGTAAACAATGACATTGAATCATGTAGAGGTATTCGGTTTTAGTTTAATAATTGCAGATACAAGTAGTTCTATTAGAAATTAAATCATATAAATGTATACTAGCTGAGTTACTGGCGTTGTCCGCGGAAGACTCACACGCGTTTATCCGTCTAACTGACGTAACCAGCGACTAGCAGAGAGCGGATGCTGGGTTTCAAGTTGATACATTCAAAGCTGCCGGAGATATGGGTGTACACATATATATATATATTATATATATATATATATATATATATATATATATATATATATATATATATATATATATATATATATATATATATATATATATACATATGTCCAGTCTGTTACTGTGCAAATAAAAGTAGCTGGTTGTTGTTGAATGAAGCCCAATATTTTCTGTGTTCTGTTTTCGTGACCTTGATGTTCGGAACTATGAAAACAAACAAATTGTTGAAGTATTTTTAAGTGGTGGCCATTGTTGAACCTAAACACTTAATTCAGTATGTCAAGTGTTATATTTGCACAACGTCGAACGTAGTTGTATGCACTTTTAAAGAGAACGTGACGCAGTTGGCCTCGACGAATACATTGACGGTGATCATGTACCAAATGTACGAAACTCACTGACATTGCAAAATCACCCTACAGCTATCAAATTTGTTGTTGCATTTCTTGATACAAGAGTCACTGGGTTTACTAACTTAATACTCGAAATATTAATCAAATAATCACAAGCGATAAAACTCGACAGTGCTTGACATTGCCGTTGCTATGATGTCAACATGTTGTCTGCGTTGGCCGTATGGGTGCATGTAGAGGATATGAATTGCAGAGGATATGAATTCTTGCAGAGGATAGGAATTCTTTATATTCTTGTTTTGATAAACACAATTTTCGTTCTGTCATTGATGATATTATAAGCTCCACTAAGACAGGTGGTAACCGACATATTGAAGAAAAAGACGTGTTGAGAGTATTCCAGTGCACCCATGTGCGGAAAAGCCCTGGACCTGATGGTATTTCTGGTCAAGTTTTGAAGAATTGTGCCACCCACTCAGTTGTCTGGTATCTTCCACTCCATCTTTCAGGCCTCTCTTAGCTTACAGAAAGTCCCTACCTTGTGGAAAACGTCTATTGTCGTGCCTGTCCTCAAGAAATCTCGTCCTGCTAGTCCTAACGATTTTCGTCCAGTACCGTTAACGTCGCATGTAATGAAGAGCTTTGAAAATAATCATCAAAACCATGATCATGACCCGTACAGACCATCTTTTAGATCCCCTGTAATTTGCATATTGGCCTGGGAGAGGGGTGGAGGATGCAGTCGCTACTTTAATAAACTATGCAATTTGTCATCTTGAGGACGCAAAAACCCATGCCACAGTTCTCTACCTGGATATGAGCTCTGCCTTTAACACGCTGCAGCCCCACTTGCTATTTAAGAAATAAATTTCCGAGTTTAAGCTTGTATCTGAATTGGGGCAATGGGTGCTTGATGTGTCTTATCCCCTCTTTTAGTCATTTTATACACTAATGACTGCAGGAGCATCCGCCCGAATAGGTATTTTATTAAATTATCAGATGATACAGCTTTACTCAGTCTGTTGTCTAACGATGAATTTGGCCATGGTCCTGTGTTAAACGACTTTGTTGCATGGTGTGATAGATCGTATTTGTGTCTGAACGCAACAAAAACCAAAGACAAGTGCATTGATTTTAGGAAATACCTTCTACCCACGTCTGATACTGTCATCCACGATAACAAGGTAGAGGTAGTTGACGAGTATAAATTGACAATAAGTTGAAGTGGGACCGTCACTGCAGTGTCACATACAAGAAATGTCAGCAGCGTCTTTACTACCTCATAAAATGTCGCTCTTTTAACGTTGATAGCACCATTTTGTCCATGTTTTATAAATCTTGTATACAGAGTGTTTTGACATTTTCTTTTGCATGTTGGTTTGGGAACGTCAGTCAGAAAGACAAGAATAAATTGCAGCGCGTTGTAAACATTAGTAGCAAAATAACCGGCCTCAAACAATCCTCTCTCGCTGCTTTGTATGAAAAGCACGTACTCCGTAAAGCTAACATCTTGTGGCGGGAAAATTGGTGGATGTAGAGGTTTGAAAATTGGTGGTGTATAAATTTGAAAAACAAGCGGAAATATTGATTGATAAGTATTATTCTTGTGTTAAGGTTATTCATAAAGTGGTACTGGACATATATTGAGTAGTAGTTTTGGTTAAAGTTTGTTAGTTAACAGTATTTTTGAACAGATTAGTATAGTGGGTGATAAAAGGGTAATCTAGGCTTCGACAAATTGTAAACAAGATTGAGCAAATCTCTTTATTTGATATATTATATAAGAGATAAAGCAATAAGAGTAACAACTACATATGTCAGATAAAACTGTGAATAGGTATCATTGTTATTAAAAATAAACAAGCGTTTTAGTAGGAAACCCTTGTTTGTTTATATAGGTAGTGTCCAACGTTTCCGCTAGGGAACGGTACCAGTACAGACTAAACTTATTGTTCATGGTAGCATAGGTAGTAAGTTGTTTATAACATAAAGTTTGCTGCAGTTGCTGTATACAATAAACAAACAGTCTTTCTAAAGACTAAGTTGGTTTAAACTAAGAGTTGATTTTGACAAATCGTAATATGGCACCTGGCAAGCGGCAAGTGAAGGCAAGGAGGCACTTGGTGTGTAACCACTGCCACAGCTTGGTGGATTTTGCCGTATCGGGGTGCGGAAAAACTTGGTCAGAGACAACGGAGGAAGGGTTTATGTTCCAATGTTTAGGGTGTTGGAAAGTGGACTGTCTGACAGCAGAATTAGCTAGGCTAACGGATATTGTGAAGGGGATGCAGAGTGGAGGGAGGGTGATTGCAAGGACAACAAATGGAGAAAGAACAACAGGAAACATGACATGCAGGAAGGTGACAGGGGAGAAAGTGACAGTAGAGAAGGAGGGAGGGACAAGGGGACAGGAGATTGAGAGAAGTAGATGCGACAGGAGGTAAGACGAATGGAGGAAAGGAAGTGAGAGGTGATGTGACCAAACAGAAGTCAATAACAAGGACGATGACAGGAAGAAAAGAGACCGGAAAGAAAGGAACAACAGAGAAAGCGGCAGGGGGAAAAGTCAGCAACCAGGGAGATGCAAAACGGAGGAGCTACTCTGAAGCAGTGATCGAGGGGGCATTGAGAACAGAAAGGGTATTTATGGGAGACTCCATTTTGCGAAAGACAGACAGGACATTAAGCAAAGGAGAAGACGTTGTTGTTTGTCTTCCGGGGGCTAGGATAGAGCATGTGACTGAACGGGTAGAGAACGTATTGGGGCATGTCCAAGGGGGGTCTATATTAGTACATGTAGGGACGAACAATGCAGACAGGGATGGAACAACCAGGATAGTAAAGAGATACAGAGAGTTGGTAGAGACACTGAAGAAGACGAGAGTTGAACAGATCATACTCTCAGGAATCTTGCCAGTGATGAGGGGAAGGGGAACAACATTTAGAAATTGCAAGAGGATGGCAATTAACGGACTATTAGAGCAGATGTGTGAAGAAGAAGGAGTTGGATTTGTAGATTTGTGGGGATATTTTGTTGGTAAAGAAGACATGTTTATGAGAAATGGCCTCCATCTAAGCGGAAAGGGCGCAGCAGTGTTCTCCGAGAACCTTCTTCGATCGATGAATAATGGAACAGGTTGCAACTTTTTAAACTAGTTTCGCAGGGGGGATACACAGAGAAGCCAAATACTAGAGGCATAGATACAGATAGCAAAAAGACATCAGCAAAGAACAGCCTGGAAAGCCCTACGGAATCTGGTTATAAATGTGTTTTTTTAAATGCAAGGAGCATAGTAAACAAAAGAAATGAACTAAGCATTATGGTAGAAGATATTGACCCTCACATAATAGGTATAACTGAATCTTGGGCCACACCCGATATATCAGATGCCGAATTAGGAATGACAGGGTATGTAATGTTTAGGAAAGATAGATTAGGAAGAAGGGGAGGCGGAGTTATTTTATATATTAAAGAATCCATCCAAGCTTATGAAATAAAATTAGAAAAAGAAGCAGAATGTGAAGAAGCTATCTGGTGTAACTTAGTTACAGGAAAGTCAACATTAACTGTTGGGTTAGTATATCGGAGTCCAAACATAAGCATGGAAGAGAATGAAAAAATACATAACGCTATCAAAGAAGTGAGTAAACGGGACTGTATTATTATGGGGGATTTTAACCATGGGCATATACAGTGGACATCTCTACAGAGTACCGGGAGAGAGGATCAAGAGTTTTTAAATTTAGTACAAGATAGTTTCCTTTCTCAACATGTGTTAGAAGCAACCAGGGGCGAGAACGTGTTAGACATAGTATTGAGCTCACAGAAGGAATTTGTTGATAATGTCAAGATATGTGAGCCACTGGGGTGTAGTGATCACAACCAGATACATTTTATCATCAAAGTAAAGGGAGAACGGAATAGAAAAATAATGTACAGGAAAATTTTTCACAAAGGAAGATATAAGGACATGAGGGAATATTTAGCAAAGATAGACTGGAATAACACACTGAAGAATAAGACGGCAACAGAATGCTGGAATATTTTAAAGAGTGAAATTGACTGCGTCGTTGACAAATTTGTCCCCTTGAAAAAAACAGGGGAAACGGTCAAAGAAGAAACACTTATCGAAGGAAGCCATTAGAAAAATCAAGTACAAGCAAATGATGTGGAAGACATATAGACATACCGGAAGTGAAGAAGACTATAGCATTTATAAAGAAGCACTTAATCAAGCTACAGCTGAAATTAGAAATTCAAAGAGAAGCTACGAACAAAAAATAGCTTTTAATATAAAACATGACAGCAAGAGTTTTTATGCGTATGTTCGAAGTAAACAGAAAGTTCAGGATAAGGTCGGTCCTCTAGAAGGTAGTGATGGAAACATAATAACAGAGGGATTCTTAATGGCAGAAAACCTAAATGAGTACTTTAGTTCGGTGTTTACCAGGGAAGATATTAGCATATTACCAGTACTTGAGACTAAGTTCGAAGGGAGAGAGTTTGACTATTTAGGACAACTAATTGTAACCCCAACAATGGTAGCTATGAAAATAAGAGATATGAAGGAAAATAAATCACCTGGAGTGGATGGGATTCCTCCCAAATTACTATTGGAAATTGTAGAACAAATCAGCATACCGCTTCCAACAGTGTTCAATTTGTCATTAAAGGAGGGCATGGTTCCGTTAGAATGGAAAGACGCAAACATTATACCATTATTTAAAAAAGGTTCGAGAAACAAGTCAGAGAACTATAGACCAGTGAGTTTAACATCGGTGATTTGCAAACTATTAGAAAGACTAATTAAAGATCACCTGGTTGATTTTCTTGTTAAAAATAAATTGATAAACCCATCTCAACATGGGTTTTTAAAAGCGAGGTCATGCTTAACAAATATGTTATGTTTTTTGGAAGATGTCACAAAGTGGCTAGATGAGGGATCACCAGTAGATATAATCTACTTAGATTTTAAAAAGCCTTTGACAAAGTGCCACACCAAAGACTACTACTTAAACTAAAGGCCCATGGCATAGGAAATGGAATCATCAACTGGATAGAAAAATGGCTTATTGATAGAAGACAAAGAGTAGTAGTTGATGGGGAGGTTTCAAACTGGAAAGCGGTTTTGAGTGGAGTACCGCAGGGATCAGTACTGGGACCTATTTTATTCTTAATATATATCAATGATTTGGATGATGACATAACAAGCAAGGTGTTGAAGTTTGCGGACGACACAAAAGTGTTTAGGAAAATTAAAAGTGATGCAGATAGACAGCATTTACAAGATGATCTTAATAAGTTGATAGAATGGTCTGAGAAGTGGCAAATGCTGTTTAATTTTGGAAAGTGTAAGTGCCTTCACACAGGACATGGGAATGAAGATGCACAATATACAATGGGTGATACTGTACTAAATACTACCTTAAAGGAAAAGGACTTAGGGTTAACTATTAGTGCTGACATGAAGGTATCAGAGCAGTGTGGAATTGCAGCAGCGAAGGGAAACCAAATTCTTGGATTAATTAGGCGAAATATAGTGTACAAAGAAAAAGAACTAATAATACCGCTGTATAAAACAATAGTTAGGCCTCACTTAGAATATTGTATACAAGCATGGAGGCCATATCGCAAGAAGGATATTGATATGCTAGAAAGAGTACAAAGGAGAGCAACCAAAATGATACAAAAACTCAGGAATATTAGTTATGAAATGCGTCTAGAAGAATGTGGTTTAACAACACTAGAAACCAGAAGATTGAGAGATCAGATTGAGGTGTTTAAAATATTGAATGGATATGAAAATATTGACAGAAATATTTTTCACAGTCAAGGAAGAGAGAAGGACTAGAGGACATGGAGTTACATTAGCAAAGAAGCAGTGTAGACTAGATATTAGAAAATTTTCATTTTCACAAAGAACAGTAAACGAATGGAACAGATTATCAGCTGATTGTGTAGGTGCTAGTAGTGTTAATATATTTAAAAATAAAATCGACATATACCTAAGAAGGGCGGGGTATACTTAGATAGATAGTTTGGACTCTCGATAAGCCAAATGGCTTCCTAGTCCACCTGCCATCTAGAGTTGAATCTCTAGGTGGCAATCTTGTTAAATCTTGTTAAACATTCTATATAACTAGTACGTCCTTCTGCCCTCGTCCAGAAGGTTCAGAAGTATCATATCCAAAACAAATAGAAAGCGTGACTATTTCATTCATTCCAAGGTCTGTACAACTTCTCAATGATAAGCACCTCTGACGTTATGTGTATATGTTGTATTATTTTTTATTTGTGAAAGGACGAACACAATTATTATAGCTATAATTTTAAATTGTATTATATATTAGTCTTGTATTGTGTTATGATTGATGTTTACATACTGTTTTAATAATGAATTTATCTGTATTGTTTATTTTTCTATTCCTGTAATTTATATTTTTATGACGAACGCTGCAAAACGAATTTCACGTTCCGGGACAATAAAGTGTTATTGTGTTGTGTTGTATTGTGTTGTGTTGTGTTGTGTTGTGTTGTGTTGTGTTGTGTTGTGTTGTGTTGTGTTGTGTTGTGTTGTGTCGTGTCGTGTCGTGTCGTGTCGTGTCGTGTCGTGTCGTGTCGTGTCGTGTCGTGTCGTGTCGTGTCGTGTCGTGTCGTGTCGTGTCGTGTCGTGACGTGTCGTGTCGTGCCGTGCCGTGCCGTGCCGTGCCGTGCCGTGCCGTATTGTATTGTATTGTATTGTATTGTATTGTATTGTATTGTATTGTATTGTATTGTATTGTATTGTATTGTATTGTATTGTATTGTATTGTAAGTGCACTACAAATTAATGCAACGAAACGAGAACAGAGACAACTTAGAAGTGAAAAGATTCAAATTACATTTTATTTCTGTCACTTTTCGACTGCTCTCAGCTAATTTCATCAGACGGCTACCTTACTGAACAATTGTTGTGAAGCAGCTGACCTATATTGAGCATATAATAATAATAATAATAAAATAATAATAATAATAATAATAATAATAATAATAATAATAATAATAATAATAATAATAATAATAATAATAATAAAATAACAATAACAATAACAATAATAATTGTTTTGTAAAGCGCCGTATATCCGGTAAAAATTTCCGCTCAGAGGCGCATAAAATACATTGTAAAACATATCTAAAATATTCATAATCAGCATAAACTTGCACGAAAAGACGAAATCTTCAATGGTAATAAATAGATAATTAAATAAAGCTTCTAAAAACTCTACTTAATAAGCTAAACTTATCATCAACAAATAGATAACATGTTGGCGAGATCAACCAACTGTACCTTTCACAAAGCTTAGCTAGCTTTAAACAACATTGTCAGATCCTCGTGCTAGCCCAGTTTCGTCAAAACGAATTTCAACCCAATCAGGCTTCCAAGTTCTCCAATGTGTTAAGTGAATGGGTAATTATATTTGTGCTAATTTGCTCAATGTGTACCAGTTCCAAAAAACAGATTAACTACAGCTGACCTAGTGGCATCCGTCTTGTACGGAATGCTTGAAGGTCATGTGGCAAAAGGTTAATTACCTGTGAAGTATGTATTCAAGAGTCGTCATACGATACTAAGACTTTCTCATGTGCACTATTTGCTCGGATATGTGTTCTGTCTGAGTGATTGATATGTTCCTTTTAAATAATTGTTTGCGAACGAATCGTGTTCAAAGAAATTGTCGACATCATCACTCTCAGTATGTTATCTGTTTTCGACTTCCTTAGAACCATCGCTACTTGTACAGTTGCTTTCATCAACACCATGCTGATAAGAATAATTATCATCGTCATCATTATAGTTATCATCGTCAACAACATCATGGTCGTCGTTGTCATCATAGTCATCCTTGTCACCGTTATTTATTGCTATTTCGCGATTAATAAATGCTGTCATATTGCATCTAAACCGATTAACCTTACCTAGAGTTGCTCAACTACCTGGTATCTTAAATAAATGATACCATAAAAATACCCAGTGTTCATAGAAGAAACCAAATATGTGGTTTCCACGGAAAGTGACTGAAATAAGAGAACATAGTTAACATGTCGACGCGAACCGTCTGTTGGACAAGTTGGGTTCAGGAGAAGCAGGACCACAAACAAGTTGTTTGCAAAGAAATTATATCTTGGAAATCAGATGGGATGCATACAAAATGCATGTGTCTCAACGAGTTGGATGCATATATAATAGTCAGAAAATGAACGGCCGTTGATTTCAGGTAGACATGCATTTTTGTTTTTGTGGTAGATTCAATTTGTTTAAAGAAGATTGGTAGATAGTTCTTGGTACTGGGTGCAGCTACAACTAATACGCGTGTGACTATGTTTAGAACCTGATATTTTGAAACATATGGTAAGAACTATCTGGGCTTATTAGAACGATGCAGGAGTAAAAATGGTGTTATTTACACAGCCAGATAAAGCACGCCATGCACGAGCTGTGTAGCCAACACGTCGATTATACGTATAATATATGTATGTATGTATGTATATATATATACATACACACACACATACATACATACATACATACATACATACATACATACATACATACATACATACATACATACATACATACATACATACATACATACATACATACATACATACATACATACATACATATATACATATATATATATATATATATATATATATATATATATATATATATATATATATATAAAGTTAGTTGCATAAGGTAAGTCGTATTACCCATCAATATTTGAAACATTGTCGAATTAGATCAGTATTGTGATATTGCATACAATTCACATGGATTCTATGTACGATATATGCTTTTTTATACATCGATAGCAAGTCAACTGACATAATTCACGTATCATGTTAGCCATATCTACATTACACGTTGAGAGAACTGTTGGTGATTTACTAAGAACAAGGTTATTGCTCTTTGACCTGATCTCCTGAGTGAGACAGAACTCTAATATTTGACGTGTATTTGTCTCCCGTCTTCTGAACCCACACTACAGCTTCCAAAATTCCGGGCTTCTCACTTTTGTTCTCCATCCATAAACATGCTAATGCTCTCAGAAGACAACGTTCCCACCTCTGTCGTGGACAGTCACTCAAGTGACATCGAACTCCATACCAGTTGCTTTCAAAGATCCTTCAAAATGCAACTGGCTTGAAGCATGAACAATTCGACGTTAACTTTCACTTACATTTCCTAGCGCATACTTGTATTTAACATCTACGTACAACGTGGCCATTGGCATATAGTAAGCTGTGCATAAATAAATTAAAACTGATTTAGCGTAAACATTTCCTGGCAAGTGCAGTGTACACATATGTACATCAACAAATTTGACAGACTGCTTATAAGTATACATTACTGTATGGTGCATTTAACAATACTTGAGTTGCTATAATACATGGCCCTATGATGAGTTTGCATCAGTTGGCGATCTCATTCTGCCAGATTTTCCTGCAGGTTTCCAAGCCACTCGTTCCTTCCTCCAACTCGACCACAAAGGGTCCCCCTCGAGACTGGAAGACCCCGTCGAGATTGCGACAGCACTCGTGACTGGCCGGGTTGTAGAGACTTCTGCCACAACAGTAGGCCTTTGGCCAGCCGACCGGTATCATGTATAAGTAGACGTCACAACATTTGTGAGTGGCCGGGTCGTATGGTTCACCATCGCATTCTGCAACGACAATTTTAGACGATGAGAGTTGAATGTGTGTGGAGGTGTGGGGATGGGGTATGTGAGTGTGGGCATATATTAGATTATGTGTGTGTAAGTGTGTGTGTGTGTGTGTGTGTGTGTGTTGTGGTGCGTGCG
>JAODUO010000303.1:327500-411428 GCA_025642075.2 Ridgeia piscesae | reverse complement strand
GATTTTTTTAAATTTTGGATCGAAATGTTGAAATGGATCTCCGAGTCAAACACTTTCATGTCACCAACTGTCTTTCCTCATTTATCTGCTCCATTGTCTTCAGTTGACTGGTCCGGCTGGGAATAACAAGGAGTTCGGAAGTTTTTGCCATCTCTCACAATAAGACATCTCTACAGGATCTCAATTGGAGCATTGTCCATGTTGTAAAGGAAATCACTGTTGCTTGGTACTGGATGAGAAGGTTTTTCCAGCTCTGCACAAATCTGCCGTGGAAATACATTAATTGTAAGATTAAACAACACTTAATTGACAATAAATTAATTGTATGCATTTAATGATAGGTTTTTTGTTATCATTGCTTTTATTGTTATCATTGACTGTTAATATTTGTCTATATACACAATTTTTGTGATGTCATCATGCAAACCGGTAAATGTTTTGAAGTAAATAAATTTTTCGGTAGTGTTGGTATTGGCTAATTGGCATAAAATAAAAAGATATATGTTTTATAACTAATGTAAACTATTAATTGTCTTAATCAATCCCTATCATATATATATGTATAATATATATATATATATATATATATATATATATATATATATATATAAAGTATAATATATGGCCTAAATTTGTTGTTGAACTAAAGTATTATCGATATGTGGATAAATGGCATTATTTATGAATTTTGATCAAAATTTGACTTATAAAAGCTGACTGTACGATTACTAGCACTTAGGAAATCTATTCTACAGTGGCGCCATCTCATGGGCGAAACATGCAAACTGAGAGTGACATTTATTGAATAGTTTTGGATCATGAACATTGCATGGCTCAGGACACATATACAATATTGGTTGGGGTGGAGGTGAGTTAAAGCAGTATTAAAGCCATGTTGTTTTTGGAACTTGGACGAATTTTGAGTAAGCTGATATTTGTGTGGTTTCAGCTGAACATATTATAAATGACAGTGAACAATATCAACATTTTGAATTTTAAGAGTCCAACTGTCAACATCTATAGCCAGAGAGGATTCAATCTCAGCTCCTAATTGTGTTGATGTCAATATGGATACCTGATTTGGAAAATATAATCATAATTATAACTACTAGGTATGTTGTATTTCACATGCATACGTCCGACACCAAATAAAAATAAGTCCGAACAAACTCATCTGTAATTTGTCTATACAAATCAAACACATCATTTTATTGGGTTTAGTCAACATATTAATATTGCCCTCTGGATTATTACACAGTGTTTAATGTACCCTCACACATCACAGAGTTTTGGACATTTAAACCCTTTCAAGGGTGAACATTTAGGTCCTGTGAATACATCCAACACCATGCATGTTTTTCACTGTATGGCTTAAAATGGTTCAGGGGGGAACACTTTTATGGACAATACGTCCATGGGTTTTTAAATCGGTTCAAGTGGCACTGTCTACCCTTGATGCAGAGAATAGCTAAGAATGACCTGAACTGCCCACATGTAATTTTTGTCAGGATAGCTATATGCAGAGACCCGTTGATCCGTCATTTGGATGGGTGAAACTCGTTGTTGATGGGTTGAAACATAGCTGGATGGGTGGTGGACGGGAAAAAACTAAGAAGCAAAAAGTATAATAAAATCATAGATAATGGCAGTTATACCTTGACAATGCTTGTGGTTGTTTTCATGGCAAGAATATCCTCATTATATTTTGAAGGTATTTTTGGGAAGGAGACATTGTTTAGGTCGAGTTCAGTCATACTCGCAATTCGGAGCCATAGTTAGGAGAGTTGAGAGGACACAACTTTGGTATAGCTTAGTTTTGCTCTTCTAGAATGTATTGCTGATCTCCAGACAGGTCTCAGTCTGAAGAAAACACCTCTGGGTGTTTATCGCAAATTCTACGGTAACGTAATTACAATTCAGAAATGTTTTTGAGCTTATGTTGTTTACATGTTTTCATTCAGATTATATCTAGAATGGACTCTTAAACACAGCTTGAAATACTCACCATTCCCTGTAAGAAACAGTGGTAGCTTTTAAGAAATGTAATTAATTGATTAACTATGGCAGTTTAAATTTTGGTAACACAATTACACAGACATTTTTAATATCAGTAACATCAATTGTTAACATATGCCAAGACAAATGTTATGAAATCTGCAATCTACTAGTGCTGACTGACAGCTAGCTTTAAATTAAAAATCATTAACATGACCTTGTAATGGATAGAATTGTATTCATGATATATGCACCATTCTTTTGCAGTTTGCAGGTTTTGGTTGGTAACAGAATTACATGATGTGTTAACAAAATTACAAGACTGACTTTTTTTTGGAATAAAACATCAAATTGGTACTCACTGTTGGCCCACTATATAGACCACAGTATTTCCAAGTTTTAATTAAAAAAAACAATTCCACTGGCTAATAATTATATACAATATTTAGTATTTAATTCAAGACCAATTGAAGGCATTTGTTGAACTCCTGTTTTTCTATGGCTCGTAGAGGATATTACTGTCACAACCCTGATCAGTTGAGGCAGTCAATATGATCAGCAACATCATGCCAGAAAAGTGATAGAGGTCAGTGCTCTTTAAAGAAGTTGTCATCTCAGTTTCAGAACCAGGGGAAAACATTTGTATTTTTTATAATCGTCCTCTTAAGTCCAGATTTGTTTGTGGTTCACTGCACCGGCTTTATGTTGCAATTACTGTCTATGCTAGTCTTTTGAACTAAATAATTCTTATTTACTGGCTTGGTGAGCGTTCTGCGTATTCTATCTTTTCCTGGAACAACCATCGTAAAGTCATTTGGTTAGAATCCATTTGCGTTACCTATAGTATTTCGGCAATAAACTTCAACCGTATATTTGGAAAAGAAATGCCATGTAGAATTTCTTTGAAAAGCCATCAAAACATTCTGCAACTGATCTTTGGTAGATATCTGGCTAATCTTGTTGATTTACGTGGATTACTGCTGCCTTTCTGTGTTGTATCATTTATTACAAATGGGACTCGATACAGATACAGTTGTAGTATATATTTCGAATCCATGAACAGTTTTCGTAAGTATTTTCCAAAGATTCTATTAATGATTAACTGAAATATTGTTCCAGTGTTTGTTCTGACCTCTAATGTAATTAGATCCCATTATTAATTTCTTATGAATTAGAGTGCAAGTGAAAAGAAACAGGCAGTTATCTTCTTGTGATAATTGTCAACAGATGTTCTTGCTTGCCAGTTGTTCTTGTTTGCCAGTATATATCTCCATCAGTTCTCATATGCGTTTGTTTGTGGTGTGTGAGGAGTAAACAAAATTCAGATGGATACATATCTAGGTAAAACACACTCTTGTATTTGGACTATTGATGCAAACTGTGACTTGCAAATCAATCAACCATTGACCTCTGACAAAGTGTTAGGGGTCAGGTTGGTTTTTCCTTTCCCCACTTTTCATTCATTAGACTCTTACATTCTACTAAATTACTCTCTATTCGCTGTTCCCATCTTATCTTACTTCAGTTTCTACAGAATCTTTTTCGTACCATTTTCTTCACCTTCTGGGTTTCTGATTCCTGTCAGTTTTTCACTCCCATTCTTCCACAGTGACCAGCCCATTTCAACCTTCTCCTTACCAGTTAGCTCCGATGGCAATTTTGACATATTTTGGGCAAGATAGAAAAACAGTGAGTGCCAGTCGCTTGTCATGTAGGAGGGAAAACACTGATGAGTGGCACACTTTATCTAAATACACGTCCACCGTCAATTTGTCATTTAAATACAGTTATGTGACGAAGTCTGAAAGGGCTACAGTCACTGTGACTTGTCATCATAAAATAGCAGGGCCACTGGGAAATAGTATTTTTTACTTGCATGATCTAAATTTGTTGTCCTACTGAAGCCAAACCTGTCTGTCATCCCATGGATAACCCTATACAATGGCAATTATCATTTAATTTAGGGTAATGTTGGACTGGTGGGTCTGGTGGTTTTGACTATGATCACTACATGTATCAGTGGAAAATCTATTCTACAGTGGCACCATCTTGTGGGCAAAACTTGCAAACTGACAGTGGCATTTATTGAATAGTTTTGGATCATAAACACTGCATATATCTCAGAAAACCTCTTCAAATATTGGTGAGTTAAGGCAATACTAAAGCCATAATTATTGATTTCGGAAGTTGGCCAGTTGTTGAGTAAACTGATGTTTGTGTGGTTTCAGCTCAAAGCGTCACTAGTGACATTGGTGACATAGTGACAACATGACTAGGCATCACTTTGTTTATTCAAACATTCTTCACCACTTGAATGACATGGCCCCTCAGTCATTAGAGAACTCCACAGAATCATCCATCCATGTATTGTCTCACCTTCCAAGCAGCCGGCCAAGATGAGTTTGTAATAGTTGTGGAATAGAATCTCGTGACAGAACAAGACATCAAAAATATTAAGCATCTAGTTTTAATGGTGTACTCAGTTTTACCTTTGGGTGCGCTCGTGTTTAGATCATATCATTAGTTCTGGCACAAACGTTTGACCCAGAAGAGACATGCTATCCAGTGTCAGTGACAGGCTGCAATATACCAGGAACCAAAACAGGACTTTAGAGGTATCTTCAATGTGCAAACATAATAATGAGCGAAGTTTGACGTTGCTAGATTCCACGATATTTCGTTGCAATTACATGAGTGACCATCCTGCTGATTACATGATGGATAAAACACATATCACAAATCTGGATTAAATCATGTTTCAAAAAATGAACTCTGCAACATACTGGCAATCGGAGAATACAACACGGTCACCGGGTGTCATCACATACCCCCAGTTTGTGACCTTTGACATGACGAAGGTGTTCCTGGTCTAGAACATCCTGGCAATATTTATCAGCCCTAACGACAACCCGTCGACCTGTTATTTGGACAGGTAAAATGTGTTGTTGATGGGTAGAAACATAGCTGGATGGGTGACGGCTGGGTAAAAAATAAGGAGCAAAAAAGATCGTAAAAATCATAGATAATGGCAGGTATGACTTGAACATAGGTGTGCATGTGTGTGACATGGGTATTTGTAGCTAACTTCAGGTCACTAAACACATCTGAGAAGGCTTGTATATACACATGATTTAACATCCACATGTCTACAAAAATGTGTGACTGGTAAAATTGTTATACTGCATAAAACCCTGTTTGTTGGGTCATTCTGAGCAGTTCTTTACACGTGTGAATTTTTGTGGTCAGAATATTGTGATTATATTTTGAAGGCCTTTTGGGTGGAAGGTAGACAGGTGTTTGAGGTCGAGTTCAGTCATACTCCAGCATTCAGAGCCATAGTTAGGGGAGTTGAGAGGATACAACTTTGGTATAGCTTAGTTTTGATCTTCTAGAATGTATTGCCAATCTCCAGACAGGTTTCAGTCTAAAGAAAGCACCTCTGCTCTGCAGTAATGGAATTACATTTCAGAATTCTTTTGAGCTGATGTAGTTTACATTTTTTCATTCAGTGTGTATCTAGAATGGAAACTTAAACACGGCTTGAAATGCACACCATTCCCTATAAGACACAACTTGGTACCTTTTATGAATATAATAAATTGATCAAACTATTGTTGTTTCAATTTTAGTAATGGAATTACACAGACATTGTTAATATCAGTAATATCAATTGCTAACATATATGTCAAGACATATCATCTGAAATCCGCAGTCTTCATCTGGACAGTTTTTTGGGTCGTCCAAGTTTGTTTCTGCAGGTGTCCATCTAATTTCTGTTTGGGGGATGTTGTCATCTTCTGTCTTAAGACATGGCTGATCCGTCTCCATCTTCTTGTGAAATCTTGTTTATATTGTTAATGGCATGTAGGTTTTGCGAGTCCCATTCACCCAGCATTTGGATGGCAACAACCCATTGTGGATAGATAGAAACAGCATAGACAGGTGGTGACAAGGTAGAAACTAAGGAGCAAAAAAGGTATAGAAAATCATATCGATAATGACTGTTTTGTCTTAAAAATGAGTGTCACTTGTATGTGTAGTTTATTTCAGGTCATGAAACACATCTCAACTACCTTGTCACCACCTGTCTATGCTGTTTCTATCTATCCACAATGGGTTGTTGCCATCCAAATGCTGGGTGAATGGGACTCGCAAAACCTACATGCCATTAACAATATAAACAAGATTTCACAAGAAGATGGAGACGGATCAGCCATGTCTTAAGACAGAAGATGACAACATCCCCCAAACAGAAATTAGATGGACACCTGCAGAAACAAACTTGGACGACCCAAAAAACTGTCCAGATGAAGACTGCGGATTTCAGATGATATGTCTTGACATATATGTTAGCAATTGATATTACTGATATTAACAATGTCTGTGTAATTCCATTACTAAAATTGAAACAACAATAGTTTGATCAATTTATTATATTCATAAAAGGTACCAAGTTGTGTCTTATAGGGAATGGTGTGCATTTCAAGCCGTGTTTAAGTTTCCATTCTAGATACACACTGAATGAAAAAATGTAAACTACATCAGCTCAAAAGAATTCTGAAATGTAATTCCATTACTGCAGAGCAGAGGTGCTTTCTTTAGACTGAAACCTGTCTGGAGATTGGCAATACATTCTAGAAGATCAAAACTAAGCTATACCAAAGTTGTATCCTCTCAACTCCCCTAACTATGGCTCTGAATGCTGGAGTATGACTGAAGACCTCAAACACCTGTCTACCTTCCACCCAAAAGGCCTTCAAAATATAATCACAATATTCTGACCACAAAAATTCACACGTGTAAAGAACTGCTCAGAATGACCCAACAAACAGGGTTTTATGCAGTATAACAATTTTACCAGTCACACATTTTTTGGTAGACATGTGGATGTTAAATCATGTGTATATACAAGCCTTCTCAGATGTGTTTAGTGACCTGAAGTTAGCTACAAATACCCATGTCACACACATGCACACCTATGTTCAAGTCATACCTGCCATTATCTATGATTTTTACGATCTTTTTTGCTCCTTATTTTTTACCCAGCCGTCACCCATCCAGCTATGTTTCTACCCATCAACAACACATTTTACCTGTCCAAATAACAGGTCGACGGGTTGTCGTTAGGGCTGATAAATATTGCCAGGATGTTCTAGACCAGGAACACCTTCGTCATGTCAAAGGTCACAAACTGGGGGTATGTGATGACACCCGGTGACCGTGTTGTATTCTCCGATTGCCAGTATGTTGCAGAGTTCATTTTTTGAAACATGATTTAATCCAGATTTGTGATATGTGTTTTATCCATCATGTAATCAGCAGGATGGTCACTCATGTAATTGCAACGAAATATCGTGGAATCTAGCAACGTCAAACTTCGCTCATTATTATGTTTGCACATTGAAGATACCTCTAAAGTCCTGTTTTGGTTCCTGGTATATTGCAGCATGTCACTGACACTGGATAGCATGTCTCTTCTGGGTCAAACGTTTGTGCCAGAACTAATGATATGATCTAAACACGAGCGCACCCAAAGGTAAAACTGAGTACACCATTAAAACTAGATGCTTAATATTTTTGATGTCTTGTTCTGTCACGAGATTCTATTCCACAACTATTACAAACTCATCTTGGCCGGCTGCTTGGAAGGTGAGACAATACATGGATGGATGATTCTGTGGAGTTCTCTAATGACTGAGGGGCCATGTCATTCAAGTGGTGAAGAATGTTTGAATAAACAAAGTGATGCCTAGTCATGTTGTCACTATGTCACCAATGTCACTAGTGACGCTTTGAGCTGAAACCACACAAACATCAGTTTACTCAACAACTGGCCAACTTCCGAAATCAATAATTATGGCTTTAGTATTGCCTTAACTCACCAATATTTGAAGAGGTTTTCTGAGATATATGCAGTGTTTATGATCCAAAACTATTCAATAAATGCCACTGTCAGTTTGCAAGTTTTGCCCACAAGATGGTGCCACTGTAGAATAGATTTTCCACTGATACATGTAGTGATCATAGGTCAAAACCACCAGACCCACCAGTCCAACATTACCCTAAATTAAATGATAATGCCATTGCTGATGGGTACTACATGGGATGACAGACAGGTTTGGCTTCAGTAGGACAACAAATTTAGATCATGCAAGTAAAAAATACTATTTCCCAGTGGCCCTGCTGTTTTATGATGACCAAGTCACAGGACATGGTAGCCCCTTTCAGCTCACCTTTCTGCTACCAAACTGATATTAGAATGACAAATTGACAGGTGGACGTGTATTTAGATAAAGCTGTGCCCTCCATATCAGTGTTTTCCCTCCTACATGACAAGCGACGTGGGCCACCTCACTGTTTTTCTATCTTGCCCAAAATATGTCAAAAATTGCCATCGGAGCTAACTGGTAAGGAGAAGGTTGAAATGGGCTGGTGATGTGGAAAGAATGGGAGATGAAAAACTGACAGGAATCAGAAACCCAGAAAGGGGGAAGAAAAAGGAGGCGAGGAAGACAGAAAATTTGAAGGGATGACTGACTGCGCGCTATGAGAAATCTGGAAAGACTAAAATAAGAATGGAGAACAGCAGGAAATGAGAGGAGGTGGAGACTGTTGATAGAGAATGTAGAGAGTCTAATAGAGAGAAAAGTGGGGAAAGGAAAAACCAACCTCACCCCTAACACTTTGTCAGAGGTGCAATGTGGTTTGATTGTATTTGTAGTCACAGTTTGCATCAATAGTCCAAATACAAGAGTGTGTTTTACCTAGATATGTATCCATCTGAATTTTGTTTACTCCTCACACACCACAAACAAACGCATATGAGAACTGATGGAGATATATACTGGCAAACAAGAACAACTGGCAAGCAAGAACATCTGTTGACAATTATCACAAGAAGACAACTGCCTGTTTCTTTTCACTTGTCTCTAATTCATAAGAAATTAATAATGGGATCTAATTACATTAGAGGTCAGAACAAACACTGGAACAATATTTCAGTTAATCATTAATAGAATCTTTGGAAAATACTTACGAAAACTGTTCATGGATTCGAAAATATATACTACAACTGTATCTGTATCGAGTCCCATTTGTAATAAATGATACAACACAGAAAGGCAGCAGTAATCCACGTAAATCAACAAGATTAGCCAGATATCTACCAAAGATCAGTTGCAGAATGTTTCGATGGCTTTTCAAAGAAATTCTACATGGCATTTCTTTTCCAAATTTACGGTTGAAGTTTATTGCCGAAATACTATAGGTAACGCAAATGGATTCTAACCAAATGACTTTACGATGGTTGTTGCCAGGAAAAGATAGAATATTCTGCATGAACGCATCACCTAAGCCATGGGTAAATTAAGAATTATTTAGTTCAAAAGACTAGCATCAGATCAGTCTAATTTGCAACATAAAGCCGGTGCAGTGAACCACAAACAAATCTGGACTTAAAGAGGACGATTATAAAAAATACAAATGTTTTCCCCTGGTTCTGAAACTGAGATGACAACTTCTTTAAAGAGCACTGACCTCTATCACTTTTCTGATATGATGTTGCTGATCATATTGACTGCCTCAACTGATCAGGGTTGTGACAGTAATATCCTCTACGAGCCATAGAAAAACAGGAGTTCAACAAATGCCTTCAATTGGTCTTGAATTAAATACTAAATATTGTATATAATTATTAGCCAGTGGAATTGTTTTTTTTAATTAAAACTTGGAAATACTGTGGTCTATATAGTGGGCCAACAGTGAGTACCAATTTGATGTTTTATTCAAAAAATAGTCAGTCTTGTAATTTTGTTAACACATCATGTAATTCTGTTACCAACCAAAACCTGCAAACTGCAAAAGAATGGTGCATATATCATGAATACAATTATATCCATTACAAGGTCATGTTACATGATTTGTAATAACGCTAGCTGTCAGTCAGCACTAGTAGATTGCAGATTTCATAACATTTGTCTTGGCATATGTTAACAATTGATGTTACTGATATTAAAAATGTCTGTGTAATTGTGTTACCAAAATTTAAACTGCCATAGTTAATCAATTAATTACATTTCTTAAAAGCTACCACTGGTTCTTACAGGGAATGGTGAGTATTTCAAGCTGTGTTTAAGAGTTCATTCTAGATATAATCTGAATGAAAACATGTAAACAACATAAGCTCAAAAACATTTCTGAATTGTAATTACGTTACCGTAGAATTTGCGATAAACACCCAGAGGTGTTTTCTTCAGACTGAGACCTGTCTGGAGATCAGCAATACATTCTAGAAGAGCGAAACTAAGCTATACCAAAGTTGTGTCCTCTCAACTCTCCTAACTATGGCTCCGAATGTTGGAGTATGACTGAACTCGACCTTAAACACATGTCTACCTTCCACACAAAATACCTTCAAAATATAATGATGATATTCTTGCCACAAAAAAATCACAAAACAATTGCTCAGACAAGCCAGTTGAGATGTGTTAATGATCTGAAATAAACTGCATCTATTTTCAAGGTATAACTGCCATTATCTATGATTTTATTATACTTTTTGCTTCTTAGTTTTTTCCCGTCCACCACCCATCCAGCTATGTTTCAACCCATCAACAACGAGTTTCACCCATCCAAATGACGGATCAACGGGTCTCTGCATATAGCTATCCTGACAAAAATTACATGTGGGCAGTTCAGCTGCGTCGGATGTACATTAGCTATTCTCTGCATCAAGGGATAGACAGTGCACAACTTTGTACTACCAGATATTATAAGAACCCACTAGGACGTAATTGTCCCATATAAAGTGTGTTCCCTCCTGTAACCATTTTAGTCATACAGTGAAAAACATGCATGGTGTTGGATGTATTCACACGGACCTCAAATGTTCACCCTTGTAAGGTTAATGTCCAAAACTCTGTGATGTGTGAGGGTACATTGCAAACACTGTGTAATATATCCAGAGGGCAGATATTAATATGTTGACTAAACCCAAATGTGTTTGATTTGTATAGACAAATTACAGATGAGTTTGTTCGGACTTATTTTTATTTGGTGTCGGACGTATGCATGTGAAATACAACATACCTAGTAGTTATAATTATGATTATATTTTCCAAATCAGGTATCCATATTGACATCAACACAATTAGGAGCTGAGATTGAATCCTCTCTGGCTATAGATGTTGACAGTTGGACTCTTAAAATTCAAAATGTTGATATTGTTCACCGTCATTTATAATATGTTCAGCTGAAACCACACAAACATCAACTTACTCAAAATTCGTCCAAGTTCCAAAAACAACATGGCTTTAATACTGCTTTAACTCACCTCCACCCCAACCAATATGTGTATATGTGTCCTGAGCCATGCAATGTTCATGATCCAAAACTATTCAATAAATGTCACTCTCAGTTTGCATGTTTCACCCATGAGATGGCGCCACTGTAGAATATATTTCCTAAGTGCTGATACATGTAGTAATCATAGATCAACACCCATCAGGCTTTTATATAGGATCAAATTTTTGCCAGTCCAAAATTAACATAAACTAATGCCATTATCCACCTACTGGGTACGTCCGGAGTAAGGTACTTTAGTTCAACAACAAATTTAGGCCATGTGTGTGTGTGTGTGTGTGTGTGTGTGTCTATATATATATATATATATATATATATATATATATATATATATATATATATATATATATATATATATATATATATAGATATATATATATATATATATATATATATATATATATATATATATATTGATCAGGGATTGATTAAGACAATTTAATAGTTTCATTAGTTATAAAACATATATCTTTTTATTTTATGCCAATTAGCCAATACCAACACTACCAAAAAAATTTATTTACTTCAAAACATTTACCGGTTTGCATGATGACATCACAAAAATTGTGTATATAGACAAATATTAACAGTCAATGATAACAATAAAAGCAATGATAACAAAAAACCTATCATTAAATGCATACAATTAATTTATTGTCAATGAAGTGTTGTTTAATCTTACAATTAATGTATTTCCACGGCAGATTTGTGCAGAGCTGGAAAAACCTTCTCATCCAGTACCAAGCAACAGTGATTTCCTTTACAACATGGACAATGCTCCAATTGAGATCCATGTCAGAGATGCCGTACTTATTGGTGAGAAGATGGCAAAATCATTCCGCAACTCCTTCCGTCTGGATTCCGAGCCAGGATTTCCAGTCAACTGAAGACAATGGAGCAGATAAATGATGAATGACAGTTGGTGACATGAAAGTGTTTGACTATATTCCCTCGTCTGCTTATAGTTAGACAAAACCGTTGCTGCAGCTGGCATCCATATTCCAACATGACCATACCTGCCTAGCTCATCGACGAGAATGGCTGCTTACGGAAGGGGAACAAATCTATCCTTGCCAATCGTCTCGGACTGAAACAAGTCTCTGTCCCTGCTCCAGATATTGTCATAGTGGACATGCAACAGATACTTTGTCACATTGCTTGGCCACATGGCTGTGAATTCTAACTGTGTACTTGGGGTGCAGTGAGATTGTATTCTAACTGTGTACTTCGGGTGTAGTGACATTGTCTTCTAGCTGTTTATATGGGGTAAAGTGACTGTGTATTCTAGCTATGTACTTGGGATGTAGTGACTGTGTATTCTAACTGTTTACTTGGAGTGAAGTGATTGTGTATTCTAGCTATGTACTTGGGTTGAAGTGACTGTGTATTCTACCTGTGTACTTCGGGTGCAGTGACTGTGTATTCTAACTGTGTACTTGGAGTGAAGTGACTGTGTATTCTAGCTGTGTACATGGGGTGAAGTGACTGTGTATTCTAGCTGTGTACTTGGGGTGAAGAAATTGTGTATTCTAGCTGTGTACTTGGGGTGAAGTGATAGTGTATTCTAGCCATGTACTTGGGGTGAAGTGACTGTGTATTCTAACTGTGTACTTGGAGTGAAGTGACTGTGTATTCTAGCTGTGTACATGGGGTGAAGTGACTGTGTATTCTAGCTGTGTACTTGGGGTGAAGAAATTGTGTATTCTAGCTGTGTACTTGGGGTGAAGTGATAGTGTATTCTAGCCATGTACTTGGGGTGAAGTGACTGTGTATTCTAGCTGTGTACTTGGAGTGAAGTGACTGTGTATTCTAGCTGTGTACTTAGGGTGATGTGACTGTGTATTCTAGCTGTGTACTTGGTGTGAAGTGACTGTGTATTCTAGCTGTGTACTTGGAGTGAAGTGACTGTGTATTCTAGCTGTGTACTTGGGGTGATGTGACTGTGTATTCTAGCTGTGTACTTGGTGTGAAGTGACTGTGTATTCTAGCTGTGTACTTGGAGTGAAGTGACTGTGTATTCTAGATGTGTACTTGGAGTGAAGTGACTGTATTCTAGCTGTGTACTTGGGGTGAAGTGACTGTGTATTCTAGCTGTGTACTTGGGGTGAAGTGACTGTATTCTAGCTGTGTACTTGGGGTGAAGTGACTGTGTATTCTAGCTGTGTACTTGGGGTGAAGTGACTGTGTATTCTAGCTGTGTACTTGGGGTGAAGTGACTGTGTATTCTAGCTGTGTACTTGGGGAGAAATGACTGTGTATTATAGCTGTGTACTTGGAGTGAAGAGTCTGTGTATTCTAGCTGTGTACTTGAAGTGACTGTATATTCTAGCTGTGTACTTGGGGTGAAGTGACTGTGTATTCAAGCTGTGTACTTGGGGTGAAATGACTGTGTATTCTAGCTGTGTACTTGGAGTGAAGTGACTGTGTATTCTAGCTGTGTACTTGGGGTGAAGTGACTGTGTATTCTAGCTGTGTATTTGGGGTGAAGTGACTGTGTATTCTAGCTGTGTACTTGGAGTGAAGTGACTGTGTATTCCAGCTGTGTACTTTGGATTCAGTGACTGCTGTGTATTCTAGATGTGTACTTAGGGTGAAGTGACTGTGTATTCTAGCTGTATATTGAGCGTACAGAGACTGTGTATTCTAGCTGTATACTTGGGGTGCAGTGACTGTCTATTCTAGCTGTGTACAGGGGGTGACTAGTGACTCTATATTAGAATACAGTCCCTACACCCCAATATGCAGCGAGAATACAGTCACTACACCCCCAGTACACAGCTAGAATACCCAGTCACTATACCCCCAATACGTAGCTAGAATACACATTCACTATTCCTCAAGTTTACAGCTAGAATACACAGTCACTATATACCCCCAGCTTAGAGCTACAATACACAGTCACTACACCACCAGTTTACAACTGGAATACAGTCACTACACCCCCAATGTACAGATAGACTACACAGTCAATATACCTCCAGTTTACAGCTAGAATACACAGTCACTATACCGCCAGTTTACAGCTAGAATATACAGTCACTATACCGCCAGTACATAGCTAGAATATACCGTCGCTACACCCCGCAGTAGATAGCTAAAATACACAGTCGCTACACCCCCAGTATATAGCTAGAAGACACAGTCACTATACCCCCAGCAGGGGTGTAGCTAGGCATAAATGCAAGTGGAAGCACTAATTAAATATATCAATCTAAATACTATTATCGGGGTCTGGTGCTCCAAAATGTTATGTAGCATGTGTGACGATCCAATCAGTTGACATGTACTGCATTTTAAGTCACAATAATATTGTGTGTTCCATTTACCTGTGATATATTATATCATAGGTAAATGGAAAACGCTAAGGAGTAAATATAAAAATACACAGTATTTTTATTGCTGGAAAGGAAGAGGACTTGAACGGTTAATATACTATTTTATACATAGTATATATCTGAATGTGCAACACATTTATTGTATGCTTTAAAATCAGCTATGTACTATTTATAGTAATTAATCTAAATTGCAGTAGTTACAGCCTTTTAATAATAAGCCAAGAGAAATACTGTAAATTGTACATGTGTCGTATCTAAGAGTTCAAACAAGTAGGCCTGAAAGCTGATATTTTTGAAGAGTTCTATATTGTCTTCAACACTGGTTCAGTTACTACACCCGCCTTCATTACGGGCTAAATAATAATAGGGCTATGCGCCTGTTTTTCTTATGAGTGAACTGATGAAAGATGCATTCAACATCCAACTCTGTCCTTGTCGACATGCATCAAGATCAGTCCCGACATGCGCTCCGTTGTCATTGTAGAGCGCAGGTAGTTCTTGAGACGCAGCATTGCGATCTACCGTGGATGTCGATACAGACATCTGAATGGGACAAGGGATTTTGCTGTGGGTGTGCTGTGCCTACTCTTTGGACTATGCTTCCTTCTAGTGTTAAGTCAATCTTGCCTATCCACAATAACTCCCTGGCATAGCAATCAATTTGATGACAACTGGATTTGTTTATTGACTTTGAGATTGATCAACCCTTTTCTGTTGATATGCACAAAGTGTCAAATGCACTTGACACTTTACTTCCTTGGCAGACCTGTTCAATCTATCACAATCTCAGCTTCTCTGTGGAGACTGAATAGCTAGCTTCATGTCGTAGAAAGAAAGCTACTGTTCACTCTTCGAAAATAATTTATTTATTCAGTGATTTCATCACAAAATATTTATACATTTGCACAAAGAGCCAGCACATATAAGCCAGGTACAACTAATTTTTCATGAATGCCCTAAGATGAAACAAGTTGTGTAAGCAGCTATGTTCCAGACTGGAACTTTCAACCTGAGTCTTGAACCCCTGGGAGGTGCTCTGGGTGTAGATGTCCAATAGATACTAGACTCTGCTGAAGTCAAAGTAACTTTGCAGAACATAAGTGTGACAGCTAGACCAGACGATAGTTAGTTCGTGCCCCAGTTGGAACATCTCATCCATATTATCGTGTTTGCAGATGACACTAGCATTTTTTTTTACTCAACTAGGAATATTGTGGATATAGCATGTACAGTTAGTAACAAACTAGAAAAACTAGATATATAGTTCAGAGTTAATAAATTATCGCTTAATATGAACAAAACCAATTTTATCTGTTTGCAAATAAAAACAACATAGACCAACAGTAAACATTACTTTGAATGGAACGTACATTGAGCAGGTGTCACATACAAAATTCCTTGGTGAAAACTTAACGTGGAGAGAGCAGATAAAAATGGTTGAAACGAAGTTAACAAAAAGCATAGCCGTTTTATATAAAACAAAGGATGTTCTTGACATTCAAGCATTACGCACGTTATACCAATCACTTCTTGAACCATATATGTCTTATTGCTGTGAAATATGGGGAAATACGTATCCGTCTTGACTCAGAAAACTCTCTGGTACCGAAAATAGCTATACAGATAATTTAAAGCCTTGTTTACCATGGTCATACATCTATATTTTTTCAGTGCTCAAAAATTCTTAAACTTGAAGATTTAATTACACATAGGACTATGGTTATGCTTTTTAAAGCAAACAACGACTGTTTAGAAGGTCGTGTACAAGCGTTCTTTGAACCAACTGCAGCTGTACATAAGCATGATACCAGACAATCTAAACTATTTTACGTTAAAAAGGCGAACTCCACCCATAGACCACTGTCAATTACTGTCAGAGGTATACACATATGCAACGGTTTAGCAAGTGATATAACACAGTTACCAAGTTTGCAACAATTTAAGAAAAGATTAAAGTCGACGGTAACAAAACATTATTGTTGCTTTGTATCAATCTTGTAACTTTTACTATAACTACTACGAATTTTAGTTGAAAAGGGCATAGTGCCTTACAAGTCATATGACTTCTGCTATGTCCCTTTAACAACAGCAGCGATTCACCAACCATGAAATTGTATTATATTGTATTGTCGTTACCATTTTGTATTGTATTATTTCCCATACTATGTTGTATATTCCTGTGTTGTTGTTGTTGTTAAATAAACTTTCATTCATTCATTCATGAGGCCAAGATTAGCGGCTTGTAGGGTGTTAAAGTCCAAAGAAGCTTGGGGAGTGACATGTGATTTTTTTAAACAAACAGTTAATATGTTTATAAATTATATTAAAACATTATTAAAGTTACTGTACGGACAACGGGTGAGTTAGTAAAATATATATATGTCTGGTGAAGAAAATATGTGCTGGCAAATGTTGGGCAAGAAAGACAGCCCTGGTCCTTTGTTTTATCTATTGGACATGTCCAGGGGCTCTTTATCACCTGGATGTGATTGTTGGTCAGTAGTCCAAAATGCTTCTGTAGCTATTGTGTTTACTTTGACATTTGCCCCAGTACCACAGAGTGTCTGCTTTGACACCTACTCCATTGTTATTGTCCTCACTAGTGGACCTGCTGGAGGCTGGATTAACACCTCTGGGTCTTGCCTGGTTAAATGCCCATTGTTGTTTCTAGCTATTGTAACACTTGTCTCATTAGTACTCTGAGTATCCACTAAGATACCTACTTCACTACAATTGTCCTGACTGGTGGACAGAAATTGAGTTTTTATAAATGAAAGTTTATTCAGAACATTGTACTCAGAACATTAAAACATCAATCAAACAATACAAACAAGCAAATTTATCTACAATGTTACAAGTTGGTCTACTATTGTTGTGTTTTGGTTGGCCGACACCTAAAGGGTGGTGGAACCCATGGCCAATGGGGTTCACAACATTCAGTTTTATGGTGATTTATCTAATCCATGAGCAACACCATTATTGGCAAAGCTGAAGATCACCTTGACAGATCATCTTGAACGTATTTATTGAAGTCAGAATGAGTTTGCTGAGAGCATTGAGAACATCAGTCTTCTTATATGGCTGTGAAACTTAGACTGTCAAAGCAGAGATTACAAGTGCATCAATGCCTTTGAGATGAACTGCATGTGGAGGGTGTTACAGGTTTACTACTCTTTACACACCACAAACAAACAAGTACGAGAACTGATGGAGAGATATATCGGCAAGCAAGAACATATGTTGACAACAGTAAAAAGAAGCAAATAATATTTTTGTTTTCTCTTGCATTCTACATCATAATTTAAGAAACTAATAATGGGACCTATTTGCATTAGAATCCCTAAGGAACTTCTTCAAAGTTTAGGCAATGAGGACGAGAAAGAAGACAGCAGTAAAGGGCAATAAATCTTGAGAATACAGTAGGCATTGACAAACGAATTGGGGCTTTAAGTGGATGGTTGTGAACAAAATACAAATCAATTTGTTTTCTCAGGTTTTTAAAACTAAGGTGACAACTTCTTTGTAAAGCATTAAACTCTGTAAATTTGTCTAGCATGATGTTGATGATTATATTGACAGCTTCAACTGATCAACGTTGTGATATTAATGTCCTCCCTGAGCCATAGATGAACAGGTGTTCAATAATTGCTATCGACTGATCTTGAATTAAATACAAAATACATTGTTCGATAGTGTATATAATTATTAGCGAGTACAATTGTTTAAACAAAATTAGATTATAGAGATACAGTGTTATGAAAACAAACAGAAGAGTAACAATAAGTATGAATAAATTATTTGATGGTTTATTCAAAAAATGGTCTTGTAATTCTGTCAAAATGGCTTGTAATTCTGTTACCAAAAAAAAACCCTGTTCATTATAAAAGAACTGTGCATATATTTTGAATAACATTCTATTGAATACAAGGTCATGTTATATGGTTATTATTAATGTTAGCTGTCAGCCTTGGTATATTGCAGATTTGAGATGATATGACTTGACATTTATTAAAAACTTATGTTATTGGTATTAACAATATCTGTGTAATTCCCTTATCAAAATTGAAACGGCCATGATTTCACCAATTTGCTACATTTTTTAACAGCTACCTCTGTTTCGTATAAGGAATGGTATTTCAAACTACGTTTATGTTTCCATTCTAGACAGATCCTGAATAGGGAAATATAAACAATATACACACAGAAATGTTGTGAATTGTAATTCTGTTACCGGCAGAATTGCCAGAGATAGGCCTACTTTCTTAAGACGGAAACCTGTTTGGATACCAGCAATATATTCTAGAAGAACAAAACTAAGCTATACCAAAGCTGTCCTATAACTCTCCTAGCTATGGCTCAGAATGCTGGCGAATGGCAGAACTGAACCTCAAACACATGTCTACCTTCCACAAAAAAGTCTTCAAAATATAGGACACTCTCGCCAAAAATTTCAAACAAAGAACCGCTCAGAACAAGCCAACAAACGCCTTTATACCCGATAACATATTTGGTAGATAGGTGGATGTTAATATATATGTACATGTATACAAGCCAGTTGAGATGTGTTTCATGACCTGAAATAAACTACACATACAAGTGACACTCATTTTTAAGACAAAACAGTCATTATCGATATGATTTTCTATACCTTTTTTGCTCCTTAGTTTCTACCTTGTCACCACCTGTCTATGCTGTTTCTATCTATCCACAATGGGTTGTTGCCATCCAAATGCTGGGTGAATGGGACTCGCAAAACCTACATGCCATTAACAATATAAACAAGATTTCACAAGAAGATGGAGACGGATCAGCCATGTCTTAAGACAGAAGATGACAACATCCCCCAAACAGAAATTAGATGGACACCTGCAGAAACAAACTTGGACGACCCAAAAAACTGTCCAGATGAAGACTGCGGATTTCAGATGATATGTCTTGACATATATGTTAACAATTGATATTACTGATATTAACAATGTCTGTGTAATTCCATTACTAAAATTGAAACAACAATAGTTTGATCAATTTATTATATTCATAAAAGTTACCAAGTTGTGTCTTATAGGGAATGGTGTGCATTTCAAGCCGTGTTTAAGTTTCCATTCTAGATACACACTGAATGAAAAAATGTAAACTACATCAGCTCAAAAGAATTCTGAAATGTAATTCCATTACTGCAGAGCAGAGGTGCTTTCTTTAGACTGAAACCTGTCTGGAGATTGGCAATACATTCTAGAAGATCAAAACTAAGCTATACCAAAGTTGTATCCTCTCAACTCCCCTAACTATGGCTCTGAATGCTGGAGTATGACTGAACTCGACCTCAAACACCTGTCTACCTTCCACCCAAAAGGCCTTCAAAATATAATCACAATATTCTGACCACAAAAATTCACACGTGTAAAGAACTGCTCAGAATGACCCAACAAACAGGGTTTTATGCAGTATAACAATTTTACCAGTCACACATTTTTGGTAGACATGTGGATGTTAAATCATGTGTATATACAAGCCTTCTCAGATGTGTTTAGTGACCTGAAGTTAGCTACAAATACCCATGTCACACACATGCACACCTATGTTCAAGTCATACCTGCCATTATCTATGATTTTTACGATCTTTTTTGCTCCTTATTTTTTACCCACCCATCACCCATCCAGCTATGTTTCTACCCATCAACAACACATTTTACCTGTCCAAATAACAGGTCGACGGGTTGTCGTTAGGGCTGATAAATATTGCCAGGATGTTCTAGACCAGGAACACCTTCGTCATGTCAAAGGTCACAAACTGGGGGTATGTGATGACACCCGGTGACCGTGTTGTATTCTCCGATTGCCAGTATGTTGCAGAGTTCATTTTTTGAAACATGATTTAATCCAGATTTGTGATATGTGTTTTATCCATCATGTAATCAGCAGGATGGTCACTCATGTAATTGCAACGAAATATCGTGGAATCTAGCAACGTCAAACTTCGCTCATTATTATGTTTGCAGATACTTCTAAAGTCCTGTTTTGGTTCCTGGTATATTGCAGCCTGTCACTGACACTGGATAGCATGTCTCTTCTGGGTCAAACGTTTGTGCCAGAACTATGGTATGATCTAAACACGAGCGCACCCAAAGGTAAAACTGAGTACACCATTAAAACTGATGCCAATATAAGTTTGTTTCATAACCTTACCCTGGGGTCATATACTATTACATGCAAATGCTTAGTGCAATCTAAAGTGATTGACTGTCTTTTAATCATAATCTTACGCGACTAGCGCCACCAACCAGCCAGTATAACCCGATTCACGTGAGTTGGACAGTGATTACGATTTCTCTGAACACGGCTGGCATTCATAATCTAATCTCGCGGTCAGGTCGGTCTGTCGGTGAAGGAGGGGGGTAGCCGCATAAATGATCTACACTAATTAGGTTGTACCATATCCTGTAATAATCACCCCCGTGGGGGTAAAGGGGTGGTCTCCGTACCACACACACAGCGTACCTGTTGTTGAGATACACCCCGGGCCGCTATCCCTCACTGCGCCCCTTTGTCGTGTGTTTGTGCGTCCTGACGTCAAGCAGTGTCCCCGTGTTTTTCAGTAAGGGGGTCATCGTCACCCTGTGAACATGCAGGGGTTTAACTGGTGCTTTCTCATAGCGCCAGACCTTCCTTGCTGCGAGGGAAACTTCGGAAACAAACATGTTTTAGCACTAGCAAAAATGCCCGTCACTTAACGGGATACCGTGATAGCTGGGTGACGTGATAGTAATATTTACCAAATGTTAGGAAATGCATCATCAATATGCAAACACCGCAACGCGCTTGCATAGACACGCGTTGTTTGCGCTCAAAATGACGAAATTCGAAGAGAATGTTGATTTCACCTCCACAGACAGACCCTGGCGGTGTAGAATTGTGGAATGACAGTCCGCTATGTCGCTGACATGGGGTAGACATAAACATTGTATCCTTCATGTTGTCATGTCCGTGACGCACTTGTCGTTGTCCCGACGTACACCGCGCATGTTGCTTATTGCTTATAACTGATTCATCACACAAATATTTGCAAGCTTGCTACATATGGGTCATTTTGAAAAGATACTAATATATTGTTACAATCTTTCGTTCATTCGTGTGATCGTAAAACAATTCCTGAAGAGTTGGCATCTGATAAATCTGAAGTGATTGAATAACATTCGCATCTGTGTCCGTCTTCCTCCTCCTCCTTTTCCTCTTCTTGTTCTTCTTGTTCTTCTTGATCCTTTGCGTTGCCTTCTCTGTTTGCGTCCCTTCTGAGTTCCTTCCAAGCACCCTTCTGTTCTGCCAAGGTTCCTCCCCCATTTCTTTTCCGACTGACTTTCTGTCTGAGCTTCGGGTCTCCCTTTCTTCGACTACCTCTGTGTGTTACTACGTCAATTCGCTTGCACTGTAAGTGTAGGTGAATCTCCTCCTAGGTGCCTAGGTCCATGTGTCTCTTCCTTTGGTAAGTTAAGTCCGTTATTCGGTGACTTTGATCAACCAATTGACGATATAGTCGTTATTTTGAGTTATTTGATTTGCTTTAATTGTCGCATTGTAGTTATTTCTTGAGCACATTGAGTGATCAGTTATAAAAAGTAAGTTCTTATATAGTGTCCTCAGGACCGCTCAAAGTGCTTTACACTTTACTTCCCTGACAGACCTGTTCACTCAGACACCATCTCGGCTTCTGTGGGAAGCATCTAGCAATATGCTACAATTCATGCGTGAAGGCTGCTCGTATACATATCCACCACTGTCTATAGCCAGGAACTCAGCTGAGTGAATTGGAGCAATGTTGAGTGAAAATACTTGCCCAAGGCTTTAATACCGCAGCACAGGATTCGAACCCGGGTTCTCTTAGTCGATAGTCCGAAGCTCTACCCCTGAGCCACTGCGCTCTACTAGTTATTCATCACACTGCGTCACTGTGACGTAGGCCCAAATATTCGGTTTATCTATAAATGAGTACCTTCTGCACACAATGCCTTTATTGGCTAAAAGTTCAAATATTTCGCTAAACAAATACACATTTATGTTTCTGTGCAGTAAGGAATTTCGTCTGAAAACTCACTCCGGCCACTCTCTGTTTAGGAACCGGAGCTCGACAGAATTGCGAAGTGCCAAAAGGCCACTAACACAGCATTTTGTGTCACATTTAGTGTTTGGATTAGGACTATGTCACACTTAGACTAACCGTCTCGGTCTGGGAGTATTTGTTTCCGATAAAACAGATGTTTGGAGATGTCATTTAAATCAATCAATATTAGCTTACAAAGATTACATGCAAGAAGAAAATAGTTGTTTATTAAGAACACCATCTAAGAGTTCTTCAACGTAGAACACCAGATCTTAACACGTCACTCGCGACCCAAACTTGTGTCGCCAAGTCATGTTGCGTTGCTGGAGATATTCGACGGGGCTTGAACGCTTCTGAACCAGTCCTTTTGGGTGTCGTAGACCGCACAGTGTCAGCGCAAGACGAGACGGGCGAGAGTGTGTCATGGGAACGCGTTTAAAGTGAACATAATATAGTTGGCTGCTCTACATAACCTCATTGCAAACCGACACGGGATCACACCGGGATCGCAGGAAGGAGACGACTTTGGGGACACGTAAACTGTGACAAGAAACACGCGCAATGACTTTGGAGGAACAGGACATTTTCCGTAAACACCCGATATCTGATCGGCAGCGAAGCGACAGCTGACGTCACGTCGGGCTCCGAATCTCCTGACCTTCGCTGCGCTGAAGACAGTTGTGTAACCCCCTCTTCACCCCCGGGCGCTCACCCCCGGCTGTGGGTTATCGTCGGTGATCTGTACCGGGTCTCGCGCTACCCGGGTGACAGCGCAGAAAGGTTGAGTGTTCAAACCACCTGTGATTAAACCACCAGATCGCGTACTCGGAGGTATTGATGAGTTTACAGCATGTCGGTTTTGACACCAGAGGGGTGTGGCATGTTTTCGATGGGATAACATGGGGCATTGGGGCACGGGTGAAATGTGGGGGTCATAACATAATGTGTCACAGCAGTAATAACGGTGGCCTCGTGTGACCCAAAATTATGATACTGCCGCCGTATTAAATCGGTCATATTATCTATGCTAGGACAGCAGTACTACAATATATCGGGGTGAGATAGCATTCACATGCACGATATGGCCGATTGCTATGTCAGATGCCACGCTGAATGCGCTGGGTACACAATAATGTTGTCACCTTCAGTTACCATGACAACCAGGTCACATAATATTAGTCATATCATCATTGCATAGATAGTTGACTTCGTCAACGGAATTGGTCGATTGGTCGTATCCTCATCGACGTCGATGACCTGTTCTCATCGAAGACATTTTGTTCATGACCTTACTGGATGCACTGGTCCTATCTACGAATTACAGCATTGGTTGTGACCTCATCGGATGCACCTATATTGAAACTATTCGTCATGTCTCCACTGAAGGCAGGCATTGGTCACATCATCAATGAAACATTGGTCATGTCAATTCAAGGGCACTGTCGTGTCTTTAGTGAATCAATTGGTCATATCCTAAATGGTACTGTATTTTAATTCATCCGGAATATATTAAATTTATTTATTCGTACATGTTCTGAGCTGAACAGTAGCAGTGCTTTAATGATGTTAAGACATATCGTGCCTTGGTGTCACTATAACAACGTTACTTACTGACGCTGGTGTCAGTAAATGTGTCACGATACTGATGACGATAAACGTGCCACGATACTGATGTCAATGTCTATGTTATGTCATTGAGTCAATAACTGTATCGTGATAACAGTGCCAATAACTGTATCATGATAACAGTGCCAATAACTGTATCATGATAATAGTGCTAATAACTGTATCATGATAACAGTGCCAATAACTGTATCATGATAACAGTGCCAATAACTGTATCATGATAACAGTGCCAATAACTGTATCATGATAACAGTGCCAATAACTGTATCATGATAACAGTGCCAATAACTGTATCATGATAACAGTGCCAATAACTGTATCATGATAACAGTGCCAATAACTGTATCATGATAACAGTGCCAATAACTGTATCATGATAACAGTGCCAATAACTGTATCATGATAACAGTGCCAATAACTGTATCATGATAACAGTGCCAATAACTGTATCATGATAACAGTGCCAATAACTGTATCATGATAACAGTGCCAATAACTGTATCATGATAACAGTGCCAATAACTGTATCATGATAACAGTGCCAATAACTGTATCACGATAACAGTGCCAATAACTGTATCACGATAACAGTGCCAATAACTGTATCATGATAACAGTGCCAATAACTGTATCATGATAACAGTGCCAATAACTGTATCATGATAACAGTGCCAGTAACTAGACCAAGACCAGATGTTCTCATTAGATACATGTCAATACAACAGGGTCATTAACTACGTTATCACTCTGGTGTCATTCAATCTAACATGACATTGGTGTCAGTAACTGTTAAGACGCTTGTTCTACTACCTGTGACGTTATCACGTGAGCAATGTCGTGAAGTGGTCGCACCCAGTTTGCTGCGGTCCTGTGGTCACTACTCAGTAGGCAAGTGGAGGTGTCACACACAATAGGGTTGTTGTGAGAGGGGCTTCGAAAGGTTATTGGTTGAACACGGAGACAGGAAGATGCGGACCGCTGTGGGTAACGTCACCGAGACATCAGAGGAAACGAAGGAACTCATCAACGATACCATTGGTGTAGGACTGAGGATTAGCCCTCGGCAATTTCCAGTCCATTGGCCGATTAATGGAAGACTGTCACTTCTAATCACAGAACGCACGTGCCATGCCGGTCACCGTCTCCTAGACACTTGGCTCATAACGGCGGAGAAGCTGAAAGGAAGACGTGCTGAAGTCAATGCTTTAAAAGACAACCCGATCTTTGGTCGTGAGACGTGAGTGCACTTTCAATCGGTGCCGCTCCAACGGAAGCAACTACCTGTTTGACGTAAAGCCACAGTGAGAGGTTCGTCCGCCATTCCTCGTGCGACGAAAAGAGTTCCCAACATAAATGGCGCTGTGCAGGTGGTGTGAGGACTTGTGTCGTGTTGAATGAGTAGAAGTGATGTTTAGTGCAGCATTGTATCAGAGCTGTCCAATTATGACATATGTCAGTCGGTGTTTTTATGCGTAGGTGTAGACACAGGCATAATTTTGATTGGTGATGCGATCCACGTAAATCAGTGTGTGGTTCTAGCAAAAATTTAAGGGTGTTATGTTACAGATTGGATTGTGAGAAAATGAAGTATTCGAATTTCACGAATGTTTTACAGCTCCCGTGTGTGAAAGGCTAATTCATGTCTGAACATTTGAACCCTCTAGTGACTAGTCCAAGACATCTGGCAAACAATGTAGGAAACGTTACGATAGCCGCCTATGGGGAACTCAAATGTCTTCTTACGTCAGATAGTCGCCGTGTATATATGACAGCATACAAGCTCTCTTTGTCTCAGGTGTGACGTCATATCGTGGAACAGAGGCAAATAACAGGGAGTTTATGAACCAGTTTTCTGCCGTCGGCCGTTACGCATTATCTCTGGTCGGCAATTGTGTGTGTGTGTGTGTGTGTGTGTGTGTGTGTGTGTGTGTGTGTGTGTGTGTGTGTGTGTGTGTGTGTGTGTGTGTGTGTGTGTGTGTGTGTGTGTGTGTGTGTGTGTGTGTGTGTGTGTGTGTGTGTGTGTGTGTGTGTGTGTGTGTGTGTGTGTGTGTGTGTGTGTGTGTGTGTTGTGTGTGTGTGTGTGTGTGTGTGTGTGTGTGTGTGTCTGTTGTGTGTGTGTGTGTGTGTGTGTGTGTGTGTGTGTGTGTGTGTGTGTGTGTGTGTGTGTGTGTGTGCGCGCGCGTGTCTGTATATGCATGTATGTATGTATGTATGTATGTATGTATGTATGTACGTACGTTTGTTTGTTTGTATGTTTATATAATATATATATATATATAATTATGTATGTATATATGCATGTATATATGAACACACGTACGCACGCACATACGTACGTATGTATGTATTTACGTACGTATGCATGTTGTGTGTGTGTACTGTGTATGTACGTGTGCATGTACTTATGTACGTACGTACGTACGTATATGCGTACGACAGATATAGCTACGTACATGTGGCTAGCACAGAGTTTAGACTTACTTTGAAGAAGAAGAAGAAGAAGAAGAAAAAGAAGAAGAAGAAGAAGGAGACGAAAATAAGGAGACGAAGACCTCACCACTGACATTTCAAACCTACAAGTTTCTGTGGAATTCTTCTCATCGCGTCGTCACGTGTTAATTAAATATCAAAACATGTTACAGTAAAATACATTTGATCTATGCAAAAGCAACGTGGTGTTTATAAGTGATTAGAATCACTACGACATTATACCGGCATCTGACTTGATGACTGATCATAACTTAATTGACTTTATTCATACGAATCAGTATGTTGTACTTTTATCAGTACATTTCCGCCTTATCTACCATGTTATGTAGGCCTAGTATAAAACATACGATCTTAATATATACGCGAAGGAGTTCAAATATTTTAACTCTTCTTCAATTTAACCCGGTATGCCCCTGACACAAAACGAATAGTGATTATAAATGTATATGTTTACGACTACATGTTTAGAAATAAGTAGTTATCATCATTTATGAGATAACAGCTCAAGATAAAATCTGGAGATATTTATTTGAGAATACCTCTATATTTTCTCACTTTGTTTACTAAGCTAATTTACATGATGTTATGTATTAATATGTTCCCACAGACGCAATCAGCATTGCGTGGAATTCTTCAGTAGCGTTTGGCGTGGAGAACTTTAACAGCGCGAGATAAAATCTGTTTACAGACAGATGCTAAGAAAACGTCGTGAAATACCGATGACATCGTTGATAGGTTTATCCGAACGTCAACTGCGTGCGTGAGTGGTGCGAAGCAACTGTGTCAATGTGAGCGTGGTCAACTAGAAAAGAACGTATTGACACATATGAGGACTGTTTCACTAAGATAAAAACGTTCTTATGGAAAATTCATCATTAATCAAAATATTTAATTTAATTAAAGGAACTTTTTCAAAACACAAACACGCATTGCCATGTTACTGGTGAGACTATTTCAACGACATACCAGCAACATAGTTCCATTGACACGTCATGGTGTTGACGGTTTTCTGATATACAAATTACTGTTAAGGAGCAAAAAAAATTTCATGCAAAATCGGACTTAGGGACTCTTAACAACGTTAGTAAAATGGGTCCCTAGACTGCTGGTTGGCTCCAATATCAGGCAGGTGAACATACCGTGGTACCGCTGACAATTTGAAACAACTTACATTTGAAATGTCAATCCAAAGGTGACACTCTTAGATTATATTGCACCTCAGTGACTCTCTGACTCTGTCGGAATGTGTCACCCCCTGTTACAAAAGCCGATTTGTCTTCTTAAATATGTTGTCACTGGTTTTATCATATATCAGAGGTCCTAGGAGATAGAAAGACATCGGCACCCAGGAGGAGATGCTGCCACGGTTCCCCAACATTAGCGTGTTATGTCATAATCTGTCACCAGGAGGACACGACCAACAGTGCAACTTCGGGTGAACGTTGTCAGCACGATCTTCATTACTGTCACCTGCGATTGCTGTCGAGACGATCTCTGACGTCAGTTTGTACGACGAACGTGCCCCTTGATGACCTCGTGACATCTGTAATGACGCGTAATGGTTTCTGACAACAGCTATGATGTTTTCCGGATATAATCTTTTATGGAGCCTCGCCAACAGATACGATCGCGTTGTCACTTTCATGGAACACTCGCTATCGTCCATCGGGTATTTACCCGTGTCTTACATAAGCCCGATACGAATGAAAGATGTTTCAGAAAAATTAAATTGCCCATGAAAAGGTTACACGCGGTGACCCTTGCGATTTTTTTTAAGTAGGCCTAAACATTGGAAGTGGCTGTAGACACAAGAGTGTAGTAGCCGCGCCCCGAGGCAGGCTGGACATAAAGGTTTGTATCAGTGACCGTCACCACTTCGTAAAACCTACAGCAATTGCAAGCCCGGCGATGTCACAGATGGGCGGTGCGCGAGTTTCAAGCGAGAGTGACAGATACGGATCGCGTGACAAGGAACTTGACTTTGGCAAGAGTTTGGTCAATCGTGAACTAGATAGCCCGCGTGTATAACCCGAGATTTTATCAGGATAATCTGTCGGGCCATCAACCAGCGAATACGGTTGACTTGACTAGATTGTAGAGGATCGACTCGACTCGCTCGCGGCATTCTGATGGTCGTGATTCGCGGCGTGAATAAAGTTGTTGATTGCTTTGCAATTACACGCTAAATGCTGGTGCATTCATCGCAAGCGGTCAATGTGTTGAATGTACTTTGTGCCGAACGTTAAGTGGATGGACACCATTTCACATGAGATATGACAGCAGCGCTGGGGAGAAAATCTGTCTTGTATTCGTCAACCTGCTTTTTGATTATGCGAATGGATTGATCATGTATTAAAGGTGTTAATCGTATGGTTGCTGAATATACATTCGTCGTGTTTTCGCTGATTCCAAATATTGTATCATGTTGTCGTTGACGATATCGGTCTTGCCGTGTTCCCGTGTTTGTTGCCATATGTAGAATACATTAATCGGTCATGTCCTCGTTGAAGGCAATGAATTATAACCACAGGAAATACTACAGCTTCTGAGTGTCTTTACTTGTGACTCGTTGTATATGAGTCATGTTATAAACCTCTTTGGTCATGTTTCTAACTTACAGCAATGAGGGCCACAGCAAGTGTCTTTTCTAAGAATTCTCGATCATATTCTCAGCATAGGCCCATAGCCTAGTTGAAACATAGATTGTGGGGTGAATTATCATTCGATCATGACCAAACGAAGACTTTGATAATGTCCTGAATTAAGTCGTTTGATCATGACCAAATGACAATTTTGATCTTGTTAAGGCACTAGATCATGACCCAAAGACGAATGTAACCCCTTCAACTACCCTGTCGTTGTTGGGTTGTTAAGGGAGGTAATTACAATGGCTGTTCATTTGTGAAAGGCATTCATCCGTCCCAAATAGTGCGTGGAGGTGAAACGTACCGTGTTTCTCCAGGCGCCAGGGATGGGTCAAGTTCATTAGGTTAAATACCGGTTCATTAGGTCAAATACCGGTTCATTAGGTCAAATACAAGTTCTAGTCCACGTATATGTCAGTCGTAATAATCGACAAGAACAGCAGCATTCAGGTATCAATTATTAATTATTGCATTGATGTCGAAACATGGTGAATATCGGGGCTATTGTTCACCAAAACATACAATTTCAACCACCAACAACATCTAAACAAAATTCAATTGCCAATTCAATAGAAATTCCGTTCAAAAACAAAAATTTCCCCCCAACATTAAAACAAAATTAAATTCCCTTCAATGGGGAAATTTGTTAATTTCCCCCTTGTGGGTTACCTTATGTTTAAACTGGGGCAAAGGGAAAATAATTGTTCTTCTTGTGTTATCTTATTGGCTGTTCTTTTTTTATTTTCCCGTTGGGGGGTTCGTTGCGTTGCGTTGCGTTTGCGTTGCGTTGCGTTGCGTTGCGTTGCGTTGCGTTGCGTTGCGTTGCGTTGCGGTCTTGGCGTGCGTTTGCGTTGCGTTGCGTGCGTGCGCTGCGCTGCGCTGGGGCTGCGCTGCGCTGCGCTGCGCGTGGTCTTGTGCGCTGGCGCTGCGCTGCGCTGCGCTGCGTAGCAATCAGAGACGAGGGTCTGACGTGGTGGGCGTGGTTGCGTGGCTGGGGCGGGCGTTTGCGGTGGTTGGGCTCGTGGGGGTTGTGGAAATGAGGGACAGAGGAGTCTAGATACAGGTGGTTGGAGTCAGTAGAGTTGCAAGTGGCAATGAGGGACAGAGGAGTCTAAAAAGGGGTGGTTGGAGTCAGTAGAGTTGTTAGTGGCAATGAGGGACAGAGGAGTCTAGATACAGGTGGTTGGAGTCAGTAGAGTTGCAAGTGGCAATGAGGGACAGAGGAGTCTAGAGAGAGATGGTTGGAGTCAGTAGAGTTGTTAGTGGCAATGAGGGACAGAGGAGTCTAGATACAGGTGGTTGGAGTCAGTAGAGTTGCCAAGTGGCAATGAGGGACAGAGGAGTCTATAGACAGGTGGTTGGAGTCAGTAGAGTTGTTAGTGGCAATGAGGGACAGAGGAGTCTGGAGACAGATGGTTGGAGTCAGTAGAGTTTCCAAGTGGCAATGAGGGACAGAGGAGTCTATAGACAGGTGGTTGGAGTCATTAGAGTTGTTAGTGGCAATGAGGGACAGAGGAGTCTGGAGACAGATGGTTGGAGTCAGTAGAGTTTTAAGTGGCAATGGGGACAGAGGAGTCTGGAGACAGTGGTTGGAGTCATTAGAGTTGTTAGTGGAAATTTAGGGACAGAGGAGTTTTGAGACAGATGGTTGGAGTCAGTAGAGTTGTTAGTGGCAATGGGACAGAGGAGTCTGGAGACAGATGGTTGGAGTCAGTAGAGTTGTTAGTGGCAATTGGGACAGAGGAGTCTGGAGACAGATGGTGGAGTCAGTAGAGTTGTTAGTGGCAATTAGGACAGAGGAGCTGAGACAGATGGTGTGTCAGTAGGTTTCGTGGCAATGGTGGATAGAGGAGTCTAGAACAGTGGTGGAGTCAGTAGAGTTGTTAGTAGCAATTAGGGACAGGGAATCTAGAGCTTCTGGTGTCTTTAGATTGTGACTCGTGTAATGAGTGCAGATGAATCTTTGGTCAGGGTTTCTAAGTTGTTAGCAATGAGGGCACAGAAGTGTTTTTCAAGAAGTCTCGATCATATTTCGGGGCATAGGCCCATAGCAGTTGAAGACATAGATTGTTGGAGTGAATTATCATTGATAAATGACCAGACGAAGACTCTAGATAAAGGGGTCTGAATTAAGTTGTTTGATCATGAGCAAATGAGAATTTGGGATCTTGTTAAGGGCACTAGATCAGGGGACTCAGAGACAATGTTGACCCCTCAACTAGTCGTTGTTGGGCATGTTAAAGGGAGGTAATTACAATGGCTGTTCAGAAAAGGCTTAGCCCAATAGTGCGGGGAGGGAAAACGTACCGTGGTTTCTAGGCGCCAGGGAATGGGTACAAGTTATTAGGAAATGGTTTTAGGTCAATAGGTTCATTAGGTCAAAGGACAAGGATCTAGTCCAGGTGTATGTCAGTCGTAATTAATCGACAAGAACAGAGAGCATTGCGGGTTTTATCAATTATTAATTATTGGGCATTGATGTCGAAATGGTCTAATATCGGGGTTTGTTCAGCAGAAATACAATTGGCAACCAGAACAAGATCTAAACAAAATGATTGCAAATTTAAAGTAGAAATTGTTAAAACTAGGGCAGAGGGTGTACATGGTATGTCATTAAGCTGTGCAATAGGTGTAAATAAAGGATATTAGGATCTTATATAGAGACGTGTTACTTTTTTTATTGTGGCAACAAGCCTGAGGAAAATGTTCTGTGTGCGTTGCGCTGCGCTGCGCTGCGCTGCGTAGCAATGAGAGACAGAGGAGTCTAGATACAGGTGGTTGGAGTCAGTAGAGTTGCCAAGTGGCAATGAGGGACAGAGGAGTCTATAGACAGGTGGTTGGAGTCAGTAGAGTTGTTAGTGGCAATGAGGGACAGAGGAGTCTATATACAGGTGGTTGGAGTCAGTAGAGTTGCTAGTGGCAATGAGGGACAGAGGAGTCTATAGACAGGTGGTTGGAGTCAGTAGAGTTGTTAGTGGCAATGAGGGACAGAGGAGTCTAGATACAGGTGGTTGGAGTCAGTAGAGTTGCCAAGTGGCAATGAGGGACAGAGGAGTCTGGAGACAGGTGGTTGGAGTCAGTAGAGTTGTTAGTGGCAATGAGGGACAGAGGAGTCTGGAGACAGATGGTTGGAGTCAGTAGAGTTGTTAGTGGCAATGAGGGACAGAGGAGTCTAGAGACAGGTGGTTGGAGTCATTAGAGTTGTTAGTGGCAATGAGAGACAGAGGAGTCTAGAGACAGATGGTTGGAGTCAGTAGAGTTGTTAGTGGAAATGGGGGACAGAGGAGTCTGGAGACAGATGGTTGGAGTCAGTAGAGTTGTTAGTGGCAATTAGGGACAGAGGAGTCTGGAGACAGATGGTTGGAGTCAGTAGAGTTGTTAGTGGCAATGAGGGACAGAGGAATCTAGAGACAGATGGTTGGAGTCAGTAGAGTTGTTAGTGGCAATGGGGGACAGAGGAGTCTAGAGACAGATGGTTGGAGTCAGTAGAGTTGTTAGTGGCAATTAGGGACAGAGGAGTCTAGAGACAGATGGCTGGAGTCAGTAGAGTTATTAGTGGCAATGAGGGATAGAGGAGTCTAGAGACAGGTGGTTGGAGTCAGTAGAGTTGTTAGTAGCAATGGGGGACAGAGGAGTCTATAGACAGATGGTTGGAGTCAGTAGAGTTGTTAGTGGCAATGGGGGACAGAGGAGTCTATAGACAGGTGGTTGGAGTCAGTAGAGTCGTTAGTGGCAATGGGGGACAGAGGAGTCTATAGACAGATGGTTGGAGTCAGTAGAGTTGTTAGTGGCAATAAGGGACAGAGGAGCCTGGAGACAGATGGTTGGAGTCAGTAGAGTTGTTAGTGGCAATGGGGGACAGAGGAGTCTGGAGACAGATGGTTGGAGTCAGTAGAGTTGTTAGTGGCAATTAGGGACAGAGGAGTCTAGAGACAGATGGCTGGAGTCAGTAGAGTTGTTAGTGGCAATGAGGGACAGAGGAGTCTAGAGACAGATGGTTGGAGTCAGTAGAGTTGTTAGTGGCAATGAGGGACAGAGGAGTCTGAGACAGATGGTTGGAGTCAGTAGAGTTGTAAGTGGCAATGAGGGACAGAGGAGTCTGGAGACAGGTGGTTGGAGTCATTAGAGTTGTTAGTGGCAATGAGAGACAGAGGAGTCTAGAGACAGATGGTTGGAGTCAGTAGAGTTGTTAGTGGCAATGAGAGACAGAGGAGTTTAGAGACAGGTGGTTGGAGTCAGTAGTGTTGCAAGTGGCAATGAGGGACAGAGGAGTCTAGAGACAGATGGTTGGAGCCAGTAGAGGTTTAGTGGCAATGAGGGACAGAGGAGTCTGTAGACAGATGGTTGGAGTCAGTATAGTTGCAAGTGGCAATGAGGGACAGAGGAGTCTGTAGACAGATGGTTGGAGTCAGTAGAGCTGCAAGTGGCAATGAGAGACAGAGGAGTCTAGAAACAGATGGTTGGAGTCAGTAGAGTTGCAAGTGGCAATGAGGGACAGAGGAGTCTAGATACAGGTGGTTGGAGTCAGTACAGTTGCAAGTGGCAATGAGGGACAGAGGAGTCTAGAGACAGATGGTTGGAGTCAGTAGAGTTGCCAAGTGGCAATGAGGGACAGAGGAGTCTAGAGACAGATGGTTGGAGTCAGTAGAGTTGTTAGTGGCAATGAGAGACAGAGGAGTCTGGAGACAGATGGTTGGAGTCAGTAGAGTTGTTAGTGGCAATGAGAGACAGAGGTGTCTAGAGACAGATGGTTGGAGTCAGTAGAGTTGTTAGTGGCAATGAGGGACAGAGGAGTCTAGAGACAGATGGTTGGAGTCAGTAGAGTTGTTAGTGGCAATGGGGGACAGAGGAGTCTGGAGACAGATGGTTGGAGTCAGTAGAGTTGTTAGTGGCAATTAGGGACAGAGGAGTCTAGAGACAGATGGCTGGAGTCAGTATAGTTGTTAGTGGCAATAAGGGACAGAGGAGTCTGGAGACAGATGGCTGGAGTCAGTAGAGTTATTAGTGGCAATGAGGGATAGAGGAGTCTAGAGACAGGTGGTTGGAGTCAGTAGAGTTGTTAGTAGCAATGGGGGACAGAGGAGTCTAGAGAGAGGTGGTTGGAGTCATTAGAGTTGTTAGTGGCAATGAGAGACAGAGGAGTCTAGAGACAGATGGTTGGAGTCAGTAGAGTTGTTAGTGGCAATGAGAGACAGAGGAGTTTAGAGACAGGTGGTTGGAGTCAGTAGTGTTGCAAGTGGCAATGAGGGACAGAGGAGTCTAGAGACAGATGGTTGGAGCCAGTAGAGTTGTTAGTGGCAATGAGAGACAGAGGAGGCTAGAGACAGATGGTTGGAGTCAGTAGAGTTGTTAGTGGCAATGAGAGACAGAGGAGTCTAGAGACAGATGGTTGGAGTCAGTAGAGTTGTTAGTGGCAATGAGAGACAGAGGAGTCTAGACACAGATGGTTGGAGTCAGTAGAGTTTTAGTGGCAATGAGAGACAGGGGAGTATGGAGACAGATGGTTGGAGTCAGTAGAGTTGTAAGTGGCAATGAGAGACAGAGGAGTATAGAGACAGATGGTTGGAGTCAGTAGAGTTGCAAGTGGCAATGAGGGACAGAGGAGTGTGTAGACAGATGGTTGGAGTCAGTAGAGTTGCAAGTGACAATAAGGGACAGAGGAGTCTGTAGACAGATGGTTGGAGTCAGTAGAGTTGTAAGTGGCAATGAGGGACAGAGGAGTCTAGGAGACAGGATGGTTGGAGTCAGTAGAGTTGCAAGTGGCAATGAGGGACAGAGGAGTCTGAGACAGATGGTTGGAGTCAGTAGAGTTGCAAGTGGCAATGAGGGACATAGGAGTCTGTAGACAGATGGTTGGAGTCAGTAGAGCTGCAAGTGGCAATGAGGGACAGAGGAGTCTGAGACAGATGGTTGGAGTCAGTAGAGTTGCAAGTGGCAATGAGAGGACAGAGGAGTCTGGAGACAGATGGTTGGAGTCATTAGAGTTGTTAGTGGCAATGAGAGACAGAGGTGTCTAGAGACAGATGGTTGGAGTCAGTAGAGTTGTTAGTGGCAATGAGGGACAGAGGAGTCTAGAGACAGATGGTTGGAGTCAGTAGAGTTGCCAAGCGGCAATGCGGGACAGAGGAGTTAGTCTTGAGACAGATGACTTATGGCAGCAGTCAGAGTGTGTCCTTGTCAAGAGTGAGAGTGAGCGGGTGCTGACAGCCACCCCGGCTCTTCTTTCTGGTCACTCTCTCCGGCTGCCGCCACGTGAAAGCACACAGCAAACCAGATCCCTCGTTAGTGACGTACACCGATTCATCGAACCGTGTCCAGGAAATGACTCTGCGACACAGATCTCGGTAACAGGACCAATCAGCCGTCTAACATAGTCACGCTCGGGTAAAACGTGCACTCGTTTTTAAGCACCCGCGGGGTCTTTCACGGCATAGACGATGCTCCAGTTGTGCGCGGTGTCACTTTCCTCTGTAGCTACTCAGAAAAGAACGTTACTGATAGCTCGGTCTAATTTGCAAACTTCCAGGAAATGCCGCATCGCTGTCAGACGCTTTGCAGGTGGACCTTGGCGCACTGACACATGGGCAGCCTTTTCACTGCCTGTTCACCGTCTTCACCTGTCCTCTTCAATCACTCCGCACACCCCATCTGTGAAGTCGCCAGTAGTCATGTCAGTTTCACCGTCTAACATCTGGTTTATCTCTGGTCTCCGATCTCATAACTCTTTTTCTTTTTCTCTCACGGTTTTTCACATCTTGTGACTTTTTCACTAGCAACATGTACTGTGTCATACTCATAGTGTTCTTCAGGCTCGCTACTTTTTCTTATATTATTTTTATTAGGTTGCAGTTTATTTTCATTGTTTAAGATTTAGCGATCTCATAGGTCATTCTGAAACATGTTGTCTTTTTTCTGTCATGTCGTTTGTTCGATTTTAATTTTTGCTGAATCTGAGGTTAGCTCAATCTTGTTCTTTGTTCAAAAATAATAGTTTGTTTGACGTTATAGTTTGTTTAACGTTCTGTATACGTTGTTTTCAGGCTTATAGGTTTTTGTTTGATGTTTAGCCGCATTGCAATGTTACAACCTAACAACCACCACTTGGTGAAGATGGAAATCTTGCTGCTACAATCAGTGTCACTAATGTGTGACCAAAGTGTTTGGACAAAATTAGAGAGGTCAGAATGTGGTCAAAATTAATCATCTTTTCGATGTTAAATCGTAAAACAAGTGCACTCCGTATTGTATCAACAATGAAGTCCCAAAATGTACAGATCAGTGGTGAGGTTGATTGGAGTCAATGTTTTTTGTGCCAATTCAGTCACGTTGTCAACAGACATGGGGGCTTTGTCCTGATAAGGGATGTTTCTACGATAAGTTACAAGAGGGGACAACGAGAAATGGATTAGCACCTGTCTCACCCAGGCCGTGTCACATTCCTGAGATTGTTGATAACGTGTTGATTTGGATACGATACAGCGAACATTCTGTTGTGTCATTTCCCCAAACAAGGCATTTTACGTAACCTCCCCTCAACCCCCACATGTTGCGATTACGACCAAAGTTCAATAGTCATTCCTTCAATTCAAATCTGATTCAAATTGCAAATTTAGGGGACACACCAAGTACAATTATCCCCAATATATCCCAAATTAAATAAAGATAAATTGTTTCTTTTCAGTAACATGATTTTACTAGATCTGTCGGTAAACATTACTCCATGGTATTATTAGATATTTTAGTGAACTGGGAAGGACAAGCACAAAATACGTTGCTTAGTTCCAACAGATGCACAGTGTGCAAGTGCAGAGCTGGGTTGTTACTCTATTATTTTGTCAAATATATATACATATATAAGTGTATAAATATATATATATGGATTAGATATGGATGTATATATATATATATTATATATATATATACACATATACATTTGTGTGTATAATATGTGTATATAACTCTAGTTTGTGGTTACATGTGGTTTGGTGAGAACGGTAGTGTGCAGTAGTGCAGTGGGTAGAGGTTAGACCCTCAATCAAGAGACCCCAAGTCCAGATTCTGTGCTGTTGTGTCAAACCTCAGCCAAGTTTGTTCACTCCACATTGCTCCAGTTCACTCAGCTGTATGAATTAATGCTGCAGACAATTGTGATTGTTTGATATGAACCATTTGTGCAGTAACTGCAACTTGGCTGAATACTTCCTGGATAAATTGATAGGGTGTTCCATTAAAAGGGTTTGCAGGAAGCAAGGGATAAAGCACTCTGAATAGCCATGATGATTGCATTTTATTTAGATGTACGGGCTGTTGAGATGAGAGATTACTATGACTTTTTGTAAATATTTGACAGGGTGGGGAAAACAGAAGAAACATTAAGGTTAGGGTGTTGGTCGAAAACCCAGAAATATGGGAGGAGCATAGAAACAAACATATTCACGGACACGGACTTGTACTGGGTTCCACTTAACCTCAGTTTATTGTGGACAACGTGTAGAGAGAAAAACACTGATAATTAGAGATTTTAATAAAGCCGCATACAATTGATTCTATAAAAGTAAGTCACACTTAACAAGGCACGGAAAATATATACAATAACGGCATTAACATACACAAGCCAGCTGATCTATGAAACATAAGACAAGACAGAACTGTCTGTTGGGAATCTGCGACAACACCAAGAAGACAATCACACAAAGTCTGTTATATACAAGTAGGTATAGCTGCATATTTTATTGCGACTTCAAATCTGATCCACTGCTAAATCAGCAGACGTTACAATTAGACGATTGACTACAATCATGACAGTTCACTCCGTCTCTCGGCAAATACTGTTTGCCTTGTCACATTCCCACTCGAACCATACACCATGATTACTCCACAACAAAGCAGGTAACTACTTCCCATACTCCTTAGAATATTTATTTAATGACACAAATTTTTATGAGTCACTACAGCGACTTTTACAAGATAGAATGGCTTGTTGCATAAAAGTAATCTATGTATGTGGTGTATGGTGGTCTTTTTCATTTGAGGGAGACAATCCCCTTGGTCTGGTCAAGAATTCGCTTGTGACATCATCCCAAGGGATTTGTTGACCAAATTGGAGGACAACTTACGAGTATACGCTAACAGAAACATCCCATATTCATTTATAATTATTTTTATACAAAGCGAGCTACAGGTAAATATAATAAGAGGTAAATTAGTCTCACAAACTATAGATATTTTACACAAAAAACAATCACCTACCTAAGCTACAACTCAATACTTTCCATATGCAACTGCAGTTTATTTCATATTACCGATTCTCTCCAATTCATGTAAATGATTTCTCGTCATGAGATAATAAAATAATAATAATATACAACGTGCAGGTGACTGCGCAAGTATCCTACGAACACTCCAAGTTCACTGTTTTCACACCAGGGTTCAGTGGAGTAGAACGTAACATCGGGCAAAACAGTACCAAGGTATCTACTGAACCATGGACCCATCAAAACCAGATTGTTTGCATCAAAACTTTGACTTACATGTGGGTGTGTGTGTGTGTGTGTGTGTGTGAATCTGTCTGTCTGTCTGTCTGTCTGGCTGGCTGTCTGTCTGTCTGTCTGTCTGGCTGTCTGGCTGTCTGTATGTATACATTGCACACGTGCATAATATTATCAATATCTAGTAGTAGTTCAATTAACAGACAGACTTGTTTTTTACAACACATCATAAATCTGTCGAGTCAAGCCATAAACTGAATTACTACTTAACATTAATAATACATGCATATATGTGTATGTATGTAATACATACACACATCCATACTTGCACACACACCCACACACATACACACATATTTAAACCATAACGTAGACAGGATTTTGACACAACTATCATGGTTTTTGACAGTTTCGCTTCCGCAGACACCGATTCCCATTTCCACTTAACTGCCATCTTACTGACACGTATGACATTCTCTATCCAGTGTCCCTGGCCACTCAGTATCTGCTAACATGCTACATGAGAATCACTGCTAACTGGAACATATCTGCCACTTTTTCCCTGGCTCTATGATAAGATTACGTTGCAGTCTAACTAACACCAGATAAAGAAATCATCCACAGTCACGGCTTCAACACATGGCAGACCTGTCGACCCGAGTCACATGACTATCATGTGACCGGCGCTCACATCAGCACAGAGTGGAAATGGCTACTTTCTACACAGCCTGAAGCCGTCACGTATACGGTATAGTACATTATGCAGCAGGTGACAATGGGTTATGACCACTTGTGCTCCACCAGATTGTAAGTAAAACGCCTTACAGTTCAGGTATAAAATACAATACCACAGTGGTGACAATGTTACCTATAAACGTGAATACAGACATGCATGTATACATGTGCTTGTGAATAGTTATTGCACATACACCTACTCCTAGTAGCTCATAGGAAATTGTACACTCAACCTACACCTGTATACAAGCGTGCAGTTGTAGACCAGTGCTAACCTGTACACATATTTATAACACAAACAGAACTGGGAGTAGAGGTCACAATATACCGGGTGTCCAGAGAAACCTTTCGAGAATTTTCAGAAAAAATGTGCAGAGTAATTATCACCACTTGCGTTAGTCGTGCATAACCAGAAGACCGCTATTTCCATGGACACCTCGAATATATAGCGAGCTGCAAAGTCCGCCAGCTCAACATGCGGAGAAGCCTTAAAACTGGTGAAAGCGAAACAATTAGGTATCGGAGTATTACGTTGGTTTAACGTTGGCGTTACGTTTTTGTAGTAGGTGGAACTGAAATCACTGCTAACTGACGGTAGTGTAACCTGAGTGAAGACGCAGTTAATCGTATGTCACCTGACACACACTACGACAGGCAGCTAGCTCCCTCTAGTGCCAGATGAAACAGTATAAAAGCAGAACTTTCCCTTCCACCGCCAACAAAACTTTGAGTCTTTTGATGGTTCAGCCAGTACTGAACAACACAACTGCCGCGCAACCCACCCTCGCCGACCAACCAGACAGTGTTCTCAGCACCACGCGGTGCCACCGAGCACCGCTGCGTCTTATACAAAAATGAAAGACACCTCCTTCTCCGCATCGCAGCCGCCTTCTTCAGACTTTTCCAGCATCCTCCACTTGCCACGGCAGCCTGACACCATGATGGCACTCCAGCGTGTCTCCCGGCGGTACACTCCGTGTCCCTTGCACCGTACTCCCAGCTTCCTCTTCATTGCGAACGGCTGACACTCGACGCACACTTTCGTGCCAATGGTGAGGTCCTTCGTCCAGCCGGAGCCCTGGTGAACCTCGCAGCCTCGTCGAACCTCCGTGATCTCGAACCTCGCGCGGTACCTGCAAGAGGAAGACACACGACATGAGGAATTGCGTTTTGTTTACACATGTTTTGTCATTTGTTTGTAATGTTGTGAGGTCAGGCGTACATTTGTGTCAGTGGTGTAATGACAGTGTTACACCTCTATAGAGAGGTCACCTCAGTATTCAGCACCCACAGTGACATAATACAATGTTGTTTTGTTTATATAACAGTTATTATCATGTTTAATTATTTGTTTATGCTGTCACCTCTGTAGTAGTAGTGTCACCTCTGCATGCGGTGTAACCTCTGAATTTCATAAAGGTAACACAAGAAAGTGAAGTAGTTTTTGTGAGATAAATCACTTGACCATACCTTCTTTGAACAGAACGGGAAATATATTCAACTGCGCATATACAACCAGTAGTTCACTAATGGTTGTGTATCCAGACAGTCCTATCTGTTTACCCACTCAGGTACACTGCTGGCTACAAAGTGTCCATCACCACCCTGTCTTGACACATCTAAATGATACCCTAATCTGTACGGTTAGGGCTGAGGGATTAGCCCCACTCAACCTCACCCCAAGTGACCAGTGATGTGTGCACTGTAACAAACCCTCTCCCGTGTAACAACAACACAGGTAACTAAAACACACAACACATCTAAGTCTCAATGTCCAGTGGTTGCTGATGTTGGCAGTCAGGTAAGACTGTGTGCTTACTCTATGTAGGTGTCGACTGACTGTCTTATCTGGTCACTCTGCTATCATAATTGTTGCAATCATTGCCAGCCCAGCTGTGGCCCCACTTGTCCTCTGACCAGTGTCCACCTGGCTTGACCCTTCGATTATGCAACAAACTGACCAGGTACAACCCGGAAATGTACAGAGTTCCCATTTCATGCTGACATTAGACACTTTGTTCCAAGACCTCTAAAGGCACACGGCCCAGAGGTAAAGCAATTCAGATTACTTTAACCAGAGAACACAACAACATTTCTGCTGATAAAGTTTTCTAATTTATAAAACAAATTACATTAATAATACTACATTTTTAACTTTTAAAATTAGGAAGTCTTCACAAAGAAGATCTTTTTATAGACATTTCATAAGTGAATAATGTACTACGACTAAAATGACACATCAGAGATTATCAGGGTGAAATATATATGTGGGAGAAGCAAAATTTGATGAGGTGGTAAAAATGTCTAGGGGGCATATGTGTCAAATATGTAGCACAGACCAGGGCGACCTCAGGGATACAGAACTTCACCCCTGCTGTCAATTAATTGAACGAATACAAACACGAGTGATACAAGATCTCTTGTTTCACCAGCGTCTTGCTGTCATTCGTTAGTGTCATTGGGGGATGTGAGAAACGTCTAAAAGCGGTTCTGTAACTGGTAACAGCTGGAGAAAGGGGTCTATGGTGACAGCAGCCAAGGGGACGTCAGGCGGGCGGTGGCGTCAACCAAGACTGTCTCGGCTAGACACTGCGGCATCATCTGTCCCACGTGTGTGTGCACACATACACGTACACACTTGACCAGACACTGTACAGAAGACAAGTGTCTGGAGTGGACAACAAACAACTTGACATGTGTACACATATACGTGTACATTGTACACACATGCACATCTCCAGCACGATGCAAGGTCGAGCAAAAGGTCTGACCCGGACTGTTGCGGTTGTTGGCGAAGACTACACTTATGACTACACAAAAGTGGACACGCTTGAAGACACTCAATGACCACTCTCCAATAAGGTGGCCACACAAGGAGAACATGAAATGGTTATAGTGCATCTGTTTAACAAATATTCATGGCAAGGTAATTTTTGTTTGCCAGAGTTCGCGATGGATGAGTTGAATTAACAGAGTGGTTCTGCAGCTGAGTGGAAGTACCACAGTTCACTGTTCCGATTATTGGTTCTCCTCCCTGATAATTACCTCAGTGTAATGTGTAATGAATGATTAGGAACATAGATTTAGGAGTATACCTTGACCTGTAAAACTGGTTTTTCCCACTGAATAATCTGAACAATCTATAATGCACTGTTTATAACTTCTTTGCATGTGATTTAATAACTACATAATAAATAATAAAACACAAAATTTATACAGCACTGCACCATGTGTTATTGTATAACATCCGCTATTGATAGAGGGATTTAGATGACCAATGGGAAGGAAGGTCAGTTTTGTTGTTTTAGTGTATGTGACACTTCTGTGTGATTTTACCATTGTCAACTGCTTAATGTACACAGGAGAGATGAAAACTGATCTCGTCACACCAATAGTGTAACCATGCAATAATTCCCTCACAGTAATCACCTTATCGGTCACATCTACAACAACACAAGCAGATTATATTGGCTGCTCCTGCAATCCTAGTATCCATGAATAACCGGTGTGTCAAAAATAACCTTCAAAAATAGATCCTGATATCTGTTTGAATGGTTTAATACATTATGTATGCCTGCCACCTGAGCCAAAGGAATGCCACTTTTGGTGTTATTACTGACGGCTAGATGGAGCCACTAAACAAGCGGCTTCCTGGATCCTGCAAAGTGCTTTGTTTTGCTGTTCTCTGGTTTGATGTTGTAGTGTGTTTTGGTAATTTAGTTCATGTTGCCAAAGGGGCATAAGAGAAGGTACAGGGTTGGGGAATGCATTTAAAAGTCAACAACCGTACTTTATTCTACATGTTTAAGTCTTCATAGTTCATGCATATTTGCCAAAAGCAATCGCAAAGTTATAGACTGTTTCAGAATTTTACAGAACTTATACAAATGCACACATACGTGTGGAAGAAACAATGAGTGCTGAACTGGATGAAGAGTCCAGACCTGTTTCCTCTGACAAAGCCTGCACTTTGTATTAATACTCCCCTTGGCAAGACAAGGATGAGGAATGTGGACGAAGGGATACCTTCCTCAAGGGTTGTGTGTTTCCTGAAAGTCTCCAGACCCCATGCTGTGACTATGCCCTCACATTCTTTCCTTGTCCTTTCCATTTTCTTATTAATTAGTGACACTGGCCTGCATAATCGCCCCATAAATTATATCCAGGCAGGAGATGTTAACAAGGTCCTCTTTAATGGGGGTGCCACCCCAGGGAATCACCCTTAGTAGACATATCCCACAACCCAATTACCCTGCCAATATAGCCAATTACCCTGCCATGCCAATATGTCAGCTGAGGGTCTGAGCAACTCACAAAGAAGTCCATAGTACAGGGGAGGATTAGCCTATCGACCCCTTTTATGTACTTTACCATGAGTATTTGGCTTGACTGTCTGAGACAGACTGTGGGGTTCATTGCTCTTTACAGACCCCCATTAGTTGTGCACTTATGCACATTTCACTAGTCAGACGACAGGCACTAGGGATGATATCAGTCAATTCATCAATCAGTGGAAATTGCTAAACATTTCAAGAAACCTGTCCTAAAATGCCCTCCCACGCATGTTGACTGAAACCCCTACGAATCAAACGCACTACTCCCATATGTTGACCAACCCCTGATAAATATTGGTTTCATGGCACATCTACAACAGTTCCCCCACAATCTTCATACTGTTCATTTCTTCTTGCAAACGGTCCACCCCATTACCTATTTGAGGGGTCTTTGTCTCAGATTTAACAGGCACTGACACATACCTTCAGTGGACAGGATGTCACCTACAGTGTGTGCAGCTTAGGAATGTGTGTCCCTACAACCCTGTCATTGACTCAGCAGAACGCCCTGCTTTACTTATCACATCCTTATCAAGAAACCCTTTGATTTACCCATTCAGTGTTTACACAAATCTTTGGCCTTCTTTAGTGAAATTGCTTTCCCATCCGGGGTTTCACTGGAGCCTGTCTCATAAATACTCCAGACAACCCCAGTTAGATAGGGTCAACTACCTCCCAACAAGCCCAGCCTGTGAGTCTGCAGACGTCACACCCTGCCAACTATGGCCCCTTTCCAAACCCAATGCCCTGCCTAACCCAGAGGGGTCCTCAAACCAGTGAGGTTAGTATAACATTGTGTATCGGAAATTTCCACTTGGTTGTGGAGAAATTAAAGTTTGCAGGAGCTGGTAAATGTAACTTTTTAACATTAACAATAATTTGGAAGCATCTTAATTGTGTCATAACTTAGAAAGATGTCGCATTTACCGATTGGTTTTGGCAAACTGAAAAAGCATTATATTGTTACACTGCCATTTGTAAAATTTTGCAAAGGCTGGATCAACAATAAGGATACAATTGTTAATCATACTACAACATCTCAACAATGTGGAGTGGGATTAATAACCTCTTACTAGAAATCTCACATCGAGGACATCAGGTGGGCTGAGTGAGGTACCCAGGCCATGTTTACCTGTTGTTGTTTACCGTGGCTGATGATAAACTCAAGATGGGCGGCTCCAATCAACGCTGCTGATAATTCGTGACTTACAACAGGGATTGCAGATGGTATGAGTCAAGAGGACAGGCGAGGTAGTGGATTGACTGGTCAGTACTGGACTGGTCAGGGGGTCATTTCACTAAGATAATATTTCACTAAGATAATGAGTGAGCTCATGAAAATCCATCATAAAATTCTGACTTTGTTATTCTGCTCTTTAACATTTATTTCTCTCTAACAATGAATTTATATTCTGAAAACCATCAGTAACAGAATATGCCACTGTGGCACTTTCAATAATGTGACAAGGATAAGGTGTCCTCAGTGAGGTTGTTTGTATTTTGAAAACACTTCTTAAATTTAACGGATACTGTTTAAGTTACAGACAGGTTTTAAAGATGGCTTTTCTTCATGAGCTCATCATCTTTGTGAACTGGTCCCCAGGTAAACATCTTCATATATCACAAAGACCTGCACTGATTAACCCAGGGAAGGCAGCAGGAAGCCAGTGAGGCAAATGAACTAAGTCTTATCAGGAAGAAGGGGGATACCTGCTGGGTTTGGAGCATGGCTTAGAACCCCCTCCCTCTTAATGGGTTATGACACCCTCTCTGGTATATCGCGTTAATCACGTTATGCATCTCAGTTTTGTGAGCACTTGCAGAGTGTGATGTAACATGTATGTAGGGTATAGGAACTCTAGGGTGCCAAGCTCTCCCTGTCTTTACTGCTGCTTTAGGCTGTAATGTTCTTCCGTTGCTGGACGTCTGCTGGAGTGAATCGTGCAGAGGTAAAGCAATCAGTTGTGGCACAAGGATTACCCATCAGATCACCAGACCTTGGCAGTGCCATGGTGCCACTAACTGATCCCCGACACTACCATGCTGGCCTACAGTCTGCAACTCTGCAGAATGTCAGTGTACGCTGACTGTCACGTCAGCATTCAAATGAAATGATTCCACCCAATTATTTATGTATACATAACTTACTGTTTAATGTTTGCCTGTTTTTATTGAAGATTATCAACACCATTGAACAGAGTCCTAAATAAAGGTCATTGTTATTATTACTATCTTTACTGTATTTCAATATGGTTAATTCCAATAACACTTAAGACATATTTTTGTTTATCTCCTGTTATCAGGCACCCCCAGAAGAGGAAATATATGGTTATCATCATTCTGCGCAAAATCAACAGTGTTACAGGCCTTAACCCTAGAGGAGCTGGCGTCAGAATCCAGACAGTGCTGGTTACAGCGGGGTATCATACGCCAGACGTCAGCAGATGATGGAAACTTGATAGGAAAAGGTAAAGTTCACCGACTGTTCAGTTCAACATTTGTGACACTCGGAAGTCTGGTCAGCTTAATGGGGTGCAGGGCACACTTATCACTCTGGTTAAAATTAGCACAAATGGGTTCCAGGAAAGGCTGTCTTCTGCTTTGTTTCAAGAAGCAGACGACTCTTTTTATCACTTTGCTCTTAGCGGATATGTTTTTAATTGAACACACACATGCCAGGCATGGCACTATTACCAAGAGGATTTTGCCTGTTTGTTAACAACATTAAATAAAACAACTACAGAAAGAATGCTGCCACCTGGTGGCCATGCAATACACATTTCGCTTAATGAGGACAGTATTTAACAGCGTGGCGAAAACATCAACAGTATATTAGGTTTACTGCTGTAGGGGAAAATGCACACAGTCTAAGTTCAAGGCATACCCTGATCTTCACAAAGGTGGAACCTATTCTAAGCCTGCGATGTTGTTTGATGCTCAACTTCAGATAGTGTTGGAAGTTGCCACATCTTAATTAGTAACGACTAACTCGTTCTTCTCAAAGCTTGCCTGGATTTTGGTAATATTTAGAAAAAAATAATGTATAATGGTGGAATGGATTCATGTTTGGATTTCCTGAAATATGATCTTTGACACAGTTGCCTTGCAATTTTTTTAGTATTCGTTGGGAAGATTCTGTCAAATTTTACTGCACTGGGGGTTATCAACACAGGTTCACAGACATTTCCAAGAAACAAATACTAAGAGTTCAGATTATGACCTTTTGACGGGGATTGCAGTATGAAGTTATTCACATGCCATTGCCCCCACCACCCCACCACCCCAGACCCTGATCTGTACCTCCTGGGGAAGTCTGAAGAACACTGTCTCAGTCACCCATCTGTCTTTGAAACTCCCACACAGGGTAAAACAAATAAGCAGTGTCTCTTGGTGCCACTGGCAGCAGCCTAAAGCATACCACTATGTTGTTTGGGGTGATTAATTACCTGGCATGTCTGACAGGGTAAGATGTTAGGTAAGGACAAGACAAAGAACACCATTACACATGTAGGAAACAGACACACCCATTCATCTTGAAGCCTTGCATTGTCCACATACTGGTTTTATAACAATGACCTGTTGTTTAAAAATACACTTTTCAAAGGTGTTCAGAAATATTATTGACGGGAATGAATATTATTAGGAAAGGGAATCATATGGAATACTTCTTGTCACAAATCATAGATACGGTTGTGTTTATAGTATATTTCTTGTTACTAGATTGATAATTGCATTAACTAGATTGATAATTGTACTAAATTGGAAATGTCATCCATTTCTAAGATGGTGTGTTTCTAGTGCCTCAGCTATTTTAGATTTGGTGTGCCAGCAAGAAGGTGCGATATGATAAGTATGAAGCCCACCATACAGCAAAGAAGTGCCCTGATGAATTGCACCCATAATCAACGCCCAGCTTGTAAAAAGCTGGTTTATAAATAGTGTTTCCTAGGAGTTGTATTTATAACAAAGTCACAGGTCACACTGGGAGATTCACAGCTCATGGGTTGGGGAGGGAGGGAATGATCCTTCCCCTGTGATCCCTGCCAGCCTGACACTTTCCAGGCCTCCCTAGGCTAGCTCCATCCACACTGTCTGCAGTCTCATAAATCGACAAATATACCCTTGTGTAAACACCCCTCAGCGCCCTGTGGACATTGTAGTTTACATGGAGGGTGCATGTGTGGCCAAGAAGAGATTAAACACTCAGTCAGTTCATTCACTGTGATCAGCACAAAGAGACACAAGTTCCTCACAGTTAAAGTTGCAATTTGCTGTCGTATAATACTGTGAATCTTTGTGATCTGAAACATTCATTGGGCATCATAAAGAAAGATTGCTGTGTCATTATAACACGTTGTATCTAGGGGTTTAACTATGCATCACACTATCTATACATCATGATAGTCAGTGTGACGATGCAATATTATTGATAGTCAATTTAACTACTGATAGTTATCGTTGATCTACACACGAGATAGACCTATCGATCATGATGATATTCAACAAAATAAATCAGCGGTGCTAGTTGTACCTGTACCACTCCACAAGTGTTTGTAAACATGTTTTTAAACTGTATGTGTAGATTTCCTTATTTTATCAACAGAATAAAATTTTCCTTGATAATCACGTCTAAAGAACTTGGACACTATCGCATTGAACCAACTGGCATTGAACTAACTGACATTGAACTAACTGGCCCTGGCCTGGGAACAAGATGAAGGGACTCCTCACAATATTGAATGTTTACAGACTATTGCCACAGCAACAACTGTGGCTGCCTGTATTGACCATCCTGCTAATTGACCACAGCAGTGACCCTCTTAATGAACCCCCTCCCCTCCTAATGACCCCTGGCCTGACTGCTCTACAAGGGCCAATTATGTGCAATTACACAAGGAATTACTCCCTACCACCTGGGCCCAGCCCTGGAGCAGGTGTACCACCCTACAGGTTCACTGGTCAGCCACCTTACTGACCCTGGCCGCATCCTCTCATCAGGTCTCCCCTTCCCCAAGCAGAGAACAGATCCCTACCCGCCTTCCAGGCACCAACAGAACGTGAGGACGTGGCTGAAGTTTCTTCTCAAAGCAATCCCACCTGTTCACCACAACCTTATCCTTACAGCGCTGCTCCCCGGATTGGAATCAGGGAGCAGCGCCAGCCTCCCAGGCACCAGGCACCCATCACCCCGGGAACGAGCAGTCTGTGGTCTGTGTGAGTCATCCTGATTTCCTCCAGCCTAATACCGCCTCGCCTGCCTTCTGTGGACTGCACTTAATATCACAGCAACATAATACGTTGTTGGGTTTGGCTCTCAATGTCACCTCCCCACCACACAAAACCACCAACTTAATGATGTGAATTAACTTTGTAAGGCGGACACCATTACAGCACACATTTGTCACAGTGTCAGTAATTTACATGGTAAATGAAAAAAACTGATGTGGATAAAAACCAAGAAATGTGCACTTGAATAAGCAAAACATATGTCTCTGGTAATAAGGGATATGAGACGTGGACCCAGAAAATGAAAACGGTCTGAAGACTCCAACAAGTTCACAAATCAATGTTATCTTTCTGGCACATGCTGGTACATTGTCTGGTTCCTATATCATTTCTAAATCTATAAGTTTGTACTTGCTCTTCAACAAGTGTTTCACCACGGTGATGTAATGATAATTTTGGCAATTGAGCATCACAAAGAAATGGCTTTAAGTTGGAGTCTTTTAAAGTTAAGAATGCAGAACCTTTTAAACATCACAAGAGCCAGATATTTAATCATCCATATATTTTTTTCTTGACATCTGACAACCTTCCATTACAGAGATAGATTGCTCGTTTGGATTTTTTCTACAACTCCAACAACTTTGCGATTAGACGACAAAGATAAAGGACATCTTTGTAGGGATTCCTCTGTGAATATGTACACCCAAAAACACATTTGTATTGTAATTAAATAACATTTTCAAAACAATTACTGAAAGGATTACTGAGCAAGTATTCTAAGCTATTAACCTATTTCGTACCAACTACGATTACGTTAACTAATATTTTAACTACGTAGTCAGAATACATTCAATGAGAAAATTGGTTAATGAGGTTTCAGCTGCAATTTTCATTTGATTTTAAATTGTGAGTCCATTGATAAGGAAAGACATTTTCCTCAAAACGTCCACATGTGACATGTGGTTATTATCGGAGTGCCAGCGCATGCAAATATGTTTTGTGAATGCACACACAACCGAAACGTTGTTTTTCGCTAAGACGTATAATCACGTCACCTAACTTTACAGCAGAGTATACCTGAGTGCCACCAGGGTATTGTGCAACAAGGGTGCCTCAGATAACCCACTGCTAACAGAACTTACACTGCTTATTAAATACATCCACTTACCCATTATCATAATCAGCCCTTCACTACCCACAGAATACAGTGACGCCAATTTAGACGTCCCTTCACTGATTACATACCTATAAGTTTCGCTTAATTAACAGGTTTGGCTGGGTGCATGTACTTAAAATTCCTCATGTCTGCTTTGACTGAGGACCAGCCTGTACAACTTCATTTATTGGTGCATCATACGCCAGACCAAGGGTAAATAACGGCTATCTCACGGCTACTTATAAAATCAGATTTACAACATCCGCAGCTATCAAAAGGCAGGCACTTGTGGCCACTATAAGGCCCAGATGTCTTACTATAATTTTATTAACGTTTAAGTCATAACAACTGAGTAGACTGCGTACACTTTAGACATCATCAGTGTAGGCTGTCCTGTCTGTGTCTTTCTTTAAAGAAAAATGACTTTTTGTGAGTTTTTGTCTGCTTACTTTCCTGGACACATTTCTAGACTTTAGTTGACAGAAGACTTCAGAAGTATGCTCAAAACACTGGGAGGGCAGCGTTCAAGGAATGTTCTTTTTTCAAATGTAACTTGTTGAACTACTCTCTCACCATAAGATCAACAACCCTGGACCAACATATGGCACATTTTTTACCCTGCACCCTTGTGAACCAGGGTAAAAGGGTGTACCCTATAGGACTAAATGTAAACACAGCTGTATTTGGAAATGTGCGGTTTTTTCCACTTGAATAACTAGACCCCTGGACACGTACGGTGTGTCTAACAGTGTCACAGTCTTGACACTGTTGTCACACGGTCAATAGCATTTTTTGCGGTTCTTTTCTCAGACAAAGACAATCATTCTAGTGGATTGTTTACAAGGTGCCCGGCTGCTTACTTCCATTAGCCTGGTGCCAGTGCTCTTTGGCAGTATGCCGACCACAATAACAACTAAGAGACGGTTCTTCTGTCAACCATCTGATCCAAACATGTCATGTCAACTGTCATTAAATCCCCCTGCAATTTTACACACACCGGGCTGATTCAGTCGGTCAAAATCTGCTCACGTTGTTTAATTTCACAATCAGACTACCTGAGAAAGTAGACAAAACTGGACCACTGGGCACAGGCCAGCAATCTCCATTGTCTCCAGTCTGTGTGTGGCTTGTGTAAGTTTGTTGTCAAAGTAAATTGTTTACACACTACAGCTGGTTCTGAACCTTCAAGGTGGTCTGATGGGACCTCTCATAAGTGTCCATCAGATCGTCCACTTCCTCTTGGCCAACTTCGCTGGAACCCCCGATATCTGAGCAAGCCCCTGGAGGGCTGGGGAATTACTAATAAAACGCCAGACTTCCCGCCAAAGTCGACACATAAATGCTGAACCTCACGAACTTGTGAACCATAAAACAACAGCCATGTGGCCACAGGGACGTAACGAGACCTTTTCACGTGTCTCCCCCAATAACACTTCCCAGGGAGGTGATTTCCTGTTTCCCTCAGCTCCGGTGGCCAAAAACTTTGTGTAATTTCTTCCAGAGAGTATTCGGGTGTGCTCTGACAGGCGTGTGTCATTACAGCACCTCTGAGTGCAGAACGGGATTTATGAGGGCTTCCAGTTTTGGGTCTGCTACCAAAGCATCCACTTGAAAAAGTTGGCTAATTCATCATCGCGGCTCTGTAAATACTGGCTGGTCTGGTAAAGTTCACACATATCACTAACCAGAAAGACAGGCAGCTGTTAAGTAATATCTTAAGCATCATCATCACGTGTGATATTCGCTATCTTAAGTTAATGCACTCTGAATGCTGCATGACAGGGCAAAATTAATTCGTCGGGGAGCCAAAGTCAACATCTAGGACATTCACGTGAGTCCGAAATGAAAACAACTTCACAATGACAGTGGTCAGATAACCACCACCTCAATGTGACCACAGACTGGGAGATCTTAGATGATTACGAGTAATTAGCATCAAATAGGAATCAGAACAGATTTGTCTGTACCAAGAGATCAACCCGGACTTCTGGTAAACGGGCAATGGAATTCAGTTTGCGTGACGCGAGAGATGCACGGATAAGACTGCCCCTATGTACAGTTGATAAGAAAGCGCCAGAGTTTCTGGAGTGACTTTTTTGTGCTAATCACCTCAGTGCACGACTGCGAGTACAGAAGTACGGGCCGTGTACTCCACTTGACCCCCAGCGTCGTTAATCGAAGGTGAATGTCAAACACAGGTGAGATATCTGGCGATCGGCAGAGCCCCAGGCTAGATTACAGTTGATCTTAGCACCTGACATTTGCTGTTGGAGGCCTCACCTTGCCGTGCGTGGGTTTACCTATCTCGTCACGACATCAAAGTTTGAAGGGATGGGATGGAAAGAGGGAGAAATTTCAGTTTAGTTGCAGTAGCAAATTGTAACATATATTCCGGATATCTATTCAATGCAACATTAATACTATTAATACTATTACACTACGACATTAACCCTACAGTCCCTGTCAGTTGTCTTGGCAGAACATGAAGGGGTTATTGTAACTGGACATGTTGCCAAGGGTGCAGACAGTTTGGGGGGGACAAGATCAAACAGAAAGGCCTGGGGAATGAGAGGTGCTCAGTAGACCAGACAAAATAACAGCTCCACTCAGACAAGATGTGATCTGAGAACACTATCCACTCACCCCAAGAAAGTGACTGTCTTTTGATATCGCAGCCCGGGCATATTGCCAGACCAAATCAATGGCAAGGCCACAAACCAATGCATCTAGATTACAGTTAGATTATTGGTGTTATCGCTGTCTGATCACTGTAAGACACGTCCAAAGAGCATGCAAGGCAGACGCGTAGATAGTTAGAGATATTGTAAAGAGGCAACGGCGTGGCGCATGAAAGAACGTGTTGGCATGGGTCATCTAGATTGTACTGTCTTTGAATTGACAACACAAAAACAACTTGTATTTTGTACGCTTGCGAAACATCAGGACTACAGGTGCAGAAATCACCTATACTTGTTGTGACAATGGTAGAGTTTTTAAAGAGTTCTGGAGTTTTCGTATTCTTATTATCTGTATATGTCACATGACGAACTTGCAGATTGATTTCAAGTTTTCTGAAATGATAATTATGCTAAACTTGCAAAGGAAGAGTTTCAAAACATCTCCCAGTTTTTGTATTTATAAATTTGCATTTGAAATGTTGGAAGGGTCGGTAAAACTCACCCACTGATCACACTAGTGAATTTAGGATGTTATTATACCAAGTTTACAGTGCAAAGGCTTTCTAAAACTTTCCTAAGACTTCACACAAAGTCTTGAAGTTTTTAGGCTCAGGTCAGAAACAAAAGTACGAGTGTGAAAAAAATTAGTATTATATACGATTCAATTTCACCATGCAGAGGAAGCAACTAGAAGTGGTGACTAAGTAAGAACCTCCCAAAACACACATGCTTCATTTATTTGCAGCAGCTGGGAGTTTTACAGGCACAGGTGAGTTTCCAGATGGCTGACAGCCTGCATGGTTATCAAAGTTCACACTGTGACATATGGGCTCTACGCTACATATATCCTTCATGTTCCAAATGGTACACATAGAACAGATGGCATGTTGCTCCCCTACAGCCCTGCTGGCAGTATCTCCTAGCTCAGTCAGTGCACACTCGTAACTTACTAAACTTGGCCTCTATCCTACCCCCAGAAGCAAACGTAATAAATACCCAGCTATCTGGTTATGCACACATCCAATCTGACACTTCACCAAGCCTGTTTCTCCATTCCTTGTCTGTCATAAACCCCGTGAATCATAAACGTTGTGGCAGTACTACCTGGTACTGTATTATTATTGACAGCCATGTTTAGTAAGGCTGAATGGCCAGACATTCTACATTCTGAACATATTAATTATATAATGTGTTCAACAGTCACATTGAGATTAGGCAATTACCTTTTATTTCTTGTGCTTTCTAATTGTTCATTCATTACCATGACATCTGATAGCACAATGTAGCATGGATGTGACCATTTTTAAATTGATGGCACATGTCACAGGCAACTTAGATAGTTTGAACATGTCAAAAGACCTTCCTTATTTAAATAACTGGTCAATCACCCAGTAACTGTACCTGCCCTGCACTTGTCAACCAACAGTGACAAGAAGCATTGCCATGTTCACACCTTGCATTCATTTGTCATCACACTACTACCCTGTTAGTAACAAGCCCAACCCTTTCATCCCAAATACCTGCCTATGGCTATGCCCAGCTAGCATATCATTGGGGTGACAACGGTCAACAGTAATAGCCCTAACAGTAGCTCCTAACCCTTCAACTAGATCACCCACACTTTCATGCTTGTCAACCAATTGGGGCACCTTCACTAAATCACCTCCTTTATCTACCATTATCAAATGGGAACAAATTGCAAAACACGTCAACTCCCAACCTTCAGTTTCAAGAGCAATGAAATCACTGAAAGATACTGATCAATTCACTAATAACTGCTGGACTGGTTTTACTGAAAAAGGCTACAGTTGAAAACTTTCCATCTGGGTATGATCAGTTATGGGCGTTGCTGTATGTGCCTGCGAGCTGTACTTATGGTGCCTGTCCTATCACTTTACCCCCTCATTTCCTTTCTTTTAACAAGCACTGGCACAGACACCACATATCAGCAAGCATATGACCTGGGCTTATCAGCCAAAGATTAATCGTATTTGGATAAATTTACTGTCCATGCACTGAAAAGAATCATAAGGATGCAGGTTTTGTGCTTATAAGTTATGTCACCATACAGTTTTCAAAATATTTTGGCTTTTCTTGTGTTCAATTATTCAACTTTAAACTTAAAGACACAAACTCTTCTGCTGCAGTACTGTGCAATACATATTACATAAACATATTTTTAGTAACAAATATTTTGTTATAGCATGTATATGTAAAATCATGCATGTTCACAATTTGTAAGGTATTTTGTCCAGTAATGTGATAATCTGTGCAGTGCTGAACGACCTTGCTTCAAACAGTCAACACAGTGTTTGTGAGTGCGAGAAACCAGAAGGGTTACTTACGCAGGCCTGTCAATGATGCTGTTGGCACTGTAGTGGTGGAAGAGGTTCTTCCTGATGTCGCTGTAGGGGTTGTACAACTTGTTCTTCCTCCATGGCCCGTACGTTGCAGGGATGATCTTTCCCGTTTCTGGAGATAAAAACACAACGCAATGTCAACCAACTGTCATTATGTTCACAGCAGAGGAAACGGGATCATTCCAGGCTTCAGAGCCATCTTTCCAGAGTTTCTTGAGCAGCAATGACATAACTGAACCAGGCTTTTGAGATGCTACTCAATCTCAAGCTGGCATGAATGGAACACCTGAGTCATCTTTATCAATCCTGAGATATTTTATAGTATACAAAAACAGCAAAGCAACTATCTAGAAACAGATTGCCACCACATGAAAAACCTGGCATATGAATATACTCTATTACCAGACATTAGATTGAGTTATCTAAGAAGATTGGCTGTAGGAGGTATCTGGATAACAAACATGCCCTTTTAATGGAAACAGTTAATCCCTGGAAGGGGCCATTAAAACAGAGACAAGAAACATGTCCTAAACATGTGTCAATGAAACATCTGCCTGAGTCTGATGTACGTGATTTGGGCTGATTTGGGCTGAGGTCAACTGAGTTCATCCATTTTGTGCGTTTTTTTTATACTGCTGAAATTACTATAGTCGGTTTGAAAAAGGATTTAAGTATATTTATAATGACAAGTCATGTAATACATGAAGCATGCCAGAATCATTCATGAATAATATTTTCCCACTGCCGTCAGGAATAGTGCATTAGAACTACTACTAATACACGATTTATTCAGCTGTCTGGGTATTAATTCGGGGTCTTTCTCTGCATGGAACCCAGACAAATAAAGGTCGTAGTCTGCGGTATACAGAGGTCAGACGTCTGCTGCTGAAAACCACATAAAACTGATATGCTGGCTTCACTCCAAGTAGGGTACATGGCAATGAATACGGCCAGTCAGGAAACTTGGCAGTGGGTCCTACATTGACTGGCTGTTAGCACACCATACTACGTATGAGAACCGATCCACTTTACAACTAATGCTACTTAGATTTTGCTATAACTCACACAGTGTATCATATCACACAGGCATTTCTTAAATAAAAACCCCAATTGCTGAGCGGTGGAACTCATGAATGGTGCAAAGATGACAGCGATTGTTTAATCCGTCGATTTATCTGTGTGACAAGAGATGTTTTCTTCACCCCCTGCCCTTTCTCAACATTGATTTGCTTCGCTTTTCTAACCACACAACTATTTAGTGCTGCCCTTTTAAAAATTACACATGCAAAGTTGAATGAAGTTTTTGACACAAAAGACTATCAGTAGTGTCATCAGCTGGTGCTGTGGGAAGGGTGGGGGTGTTACAGTTCCCCTCAAAGGGTCACAACTGCTACAGGTTACATAAGAGACCATACCGACATCTCGTGATCATACAATAATGTATCACTGATGATAAAATTAACAATTTGGAAAGATCATTGTATTGTGGGTGTTTATGCAATCTGTATTTCTTTTTGTGGGTTTCTGGTTTGTCTGGTTGTAGGGTAAGGGTGGAGGGGGGTGAAACCACATGTGACACTGGTTCTGGCTGTCAGCACTGCCACAGGTTGAAGGATGTGTTTATGTAGCCATCAATGTGCCATCAACACAGCAGAACCTACTCTATTTTCAGCATAGGGTCAGTGAAGTTACCCTCTGAGCCCTGCTCTTTTAGTTTACCCCAAGCAGAGCTACAGCAAGAATGGATCAATGCTTTTAGCACCTTCTCTGCACTTCCAGTAGTTTTGTTGATTATCCATTTTTCTAGTTTTGTTGATTAGCTGATAGAGCTACTACCCAATAAGTGACACGGATATTACAATTATCCATTCATATCTATAAACAATTAATTGGTAAACAAACCTGTAAAAATTCACTAATTAATTTTACCGAAAAGATTGATTCACTGAAGATTGTGTGCAGTTTTTTCTAACAAGAATACCAGGTAGATTTTCTACCAATGAGCTGAGCCCCATTTTCTGTTTTTGATGTAACTAGAATTTGTCTCCATAGTGTGAACTTCCTCTAATCTACTCACAGTAACCTACAAATGTCACATGGGTGATGTCATGAAAATCTGCAATCAGCTCTGTTTGTCACTTATGGAGAGTGCCAACACAAAGGGCTTGCTGGTTTAACAACTAGATGTGTTTTCTAATCTGCCAAAGAGGCATTCGTATTCATTTCCAAAATACAAGGAACCCTTGTCGAAACTTGTTTTACACCTAGTCTTTCCCTGATAAAACAGTGACAGCTGAAATGTGACCAGCATTTATGACACATTCCATGTAAATTGACAGCTACAGAGATTGTGAGAAGTCAACAAGGACAGCTAACTTGACAGGGATGTCATGTGTTTTTTGTCACACCATTCTTCTATTCTTTTATTATCATGACAGTCTTGGTTATTAAAAATGCCCCATGGCGAAGGTGTGGCCCCCTTCAGTTATCATGCCTATGAGAAGGCAAGATGTGTTTGTTAAAAACAAGCCGTTTATTATGTGTTAAACTGTACTTTAATAATACTTTCTGTGCCGAGGGAATGTTGACAAGGGGCCCGATAGCCTGAAGGCTGTCAGTTCTTTATCTACTCAAAGATTCCCAATAGATGTTCCATTCATTGCTGACATATGCGGACTAAGCGTGCTGTGACTGCACCATTGTGCCACGACAGATAACATCTATGTAGCCACATTATGAGGTCTTATGGGTGGTAAAATGTGCCATTATCCCTAAGCAACAAGAGCTGGTTTGGTGGATTTCTTCCTTTGCTAAACAGTCCTCCCTAATACATACAGAGTAACTGCGGGTTTGAAGAATGGTTTTGTGATTGGTACTAATTATGTGTACCTGAGAAGCGGGCACAGTATCACGAGGAAGTGTGGCATGTCTAAATTAACATAACCTCTTTGTGGTGATGACCAAACTCACATGTGATTGACTGAACCATTAAAGTTCTGGTAGGCAGTCAATTTTTGTATAAACATGGTGTGAATTCTAAACAGTAATCATGAAATCCTAATTTCTGGTTGTTATCAGTCTCGGAAATGTGTAGCTTACAACAGCACAATCAAAGCTGCAGAGTTTTTCAAGGAGTGAATGAAAATATGCTGGTTAACTTACATTTATACAACACACTGTAAAAGATCCCATGTGGTGTTTGTGTGGTTTATGAAAGCTCACTTCAAGAGGGATCACATACAAACTGTCAAAAGAGTATCTACCAAATTGAACGTGACAGCCCTGATGACAACGTGACAGCCCTGATGACAACGTGACAGCCCTGATGACAACGTGACAGCCCTGATGACAACGTTGGTGTGCATGTTTGTCTGCTAATACCAGGGTTGATGAATAGCTAAGCGAGGTCTTTAAAGCAGTCACCAGCAGTATCAGTTATCAATGTTACTTAATACTGGTAACATTTGCAGACAAAGTCACCTGTTCATGTTGCTCTGTAATGCCTGGGCATGTCCCAGTACTGTCACGACTTGCCCCGTTCTGTCACGCACCAGACTGCCAAGATTCAATGTTCGCAAATTTACATTGAATTGGGATGTGCCGTATTGAGTAACTAGTAACTAACTACCACCAGGAATGCTCCAGACTTAATCTCACATTTCTGATGGGTGTGATTATCTGTGAAGAGATCAAAGTTGTGAACCTAGAGCTAGATACAGTGCTGTATGTGGAAAACCCAGTCCTGCGTGTTGGTTTTCTTCTTGGAATGAAAGGATGATGAGAGTGGAGTATGTTGATGGCAATATTGTTAAACCATGAATTAGTGAATAGAGTGAATCGGTTAATATAGGTTTTTAAAGAAAAACACCATCTATGATAGAGGTCAAAGGTTGTACACATGAAAAAACAATCTGTAAGATAACACAAGCAAAACTCTCCACCTCAAACATTGTGGACTTTATGTTTAAGAAGTATTTAGTCATAAACTGAGAAATGTTGAAGATGTCATATGACAAAGGGACCACAAAGCTTAGGAACCAACTAAAACATCTGCAAAATGGAACTCAACCAATGTGAAAATAGCAGGACAAATGCAGAGAGACCCACCATTGTGGGCCCATGCTCCACACAGATGTGTTTCTATTATTGTCTCAAGGGTAACTGACATATGCCATATTGTCTCCCAGGGCAGTGTTTGGTCCAGATAGTGTTGTTCTGCTGGGTGCAATGTGCAGTTCTCCTGTGTTGGGTGCAGCTCTCCTGTGTTTGGTGCAGCTCTCCTGTGTTGGGTGCAGCTCTCCTGTGTTGGGTGCAGCTCTCCTGTGTTGGGTGCAGCTCTCCTGTGTTGGGTGCAGCTCTCCTGTGTTGGGTGCAGCTCTCCTGTGTTGGGTGCAGCTCTCCTGTGTTGGGTGCAGCTCTCCTGTGTTGGGTGCAGCTCTCCTGTGTTGGGTGCAGCTCTCCTGTGTTGGGTGCAGCTCTCCTGTGTTGGTGCAGCTCTCCTGTGTTGGGTGCAGCTCTCCTGTGTTGGGTGCAGCTCTCCTGTGTTGGGTGCAGCTCTCCTGTGTTGGGTGCAGCTCTCCTGTGTTGGGTGCAGCTCTCCTGTGTTGGGTGCAGCTCTCCTGTGTTGGGTGCAGCTCTCCTGTGTTGGGTGCAGCTCTCCTGTGTTGGGTGCAGCTCTCCTGTGTTGGGTGCAGCTCTCCTGTGTTGGGTGCAGCTCTCCTGTGTTGGGTGCAGCTCTCCTGTGTTGGTGCAGCTCTCCTGTGTTGGGTGCAGCTCTCCTGTGTTGGGTGCAGCTCTCCTGTGTTGGGTGCAGCTCTCCTGTGTTGGGTGCAGCTCTCCTGTGTTTGGTGCAGCTCTCCTGTGTTGGGTGCAGCTCTCCTGTGTTTGGTGCAGCTCTCCTGTGTTTGGTGCAGCTCTCCTGTGTTGGGTGCAGCTCTCCTGTGTTGGGTGCAGCTCTCCTGTGTTGGGTGCAGCTCTCCTGTGTTTGGTGCAGCTCTCCTGTGTTGGGTGCAGCTCTCCTGTGTTGGGTGCAGCTCTCCTGTGTTGGGTGCAGCTCTCCTGTGTTGGGTGCAGCTCTCCTGTGTTGGGTGCAGCTCTCCTGTGTTGGGTGCAGCTCTCCTGTGTTGGGTGCAGCTCTCCTGTGTTGGGTGCAGCTCTCCTGTGTTGGGTGCAGCTCTCCTGTGTTGGGTGCAGCTCTCCTGTGTTGGGTGCAGCTCTCCTGTGTTGACTCCACCATCTGTTCTACCTACGCAACTACTAAGGCGTGTGTATACTAAACTCCTTGCCTCAGGGCCTGCTGTCTGCACCAGAAGTATGCAGCTACACCAAGAGAACTATTTGTTATGCAGCTGTGTTTGTTATGCAGCTGGCTTTGTTACAGGACACTGTCACTGCACATATCTGTCTACAGAGAACCAATCCATGTATCTAAAACTGATTTATTTCCTTCACGTATTTCATCAAGTGGTCTAATCTGAAGAAACAGTGTTTACAATTTGGCATGTAAATGTCCTTTTCACATTGCATTCTTCTAAATGTCTTTCAGAAGGCTTTAAATGTAAAACTCTGTGGTTCAGGCTTTAGTCCATTCCACCATGTCACTATCGTGCATCTGATTGTGTGACATAGTTTTTCAATGAACTGCTAAACATCAGCCTGTGTACACAACGATGTAAGTGAATGAATGGTGCGATAAGGTATTATTATTGTATTAGGTGTGCTGCTGTATAAACTCATGGCTGTGTGTGTACAATTTCATTGAAAAAGTCTCTCTATAGTTTCCACCAAGATGACCCCAGTTATGCCTGTTTCCTGGAGGACAAATGCGTGGACAAAAAACTGACAAGTAGGCTGAAGTACAGCAAGAATTAGTGGGTTAATCAAAAGAGTATATAACGCCTACTGTGGGTGAAGGGTAAGGATAAGTAATCCCTGTTTCCCTACATTTATGGAGCCAAACTAGTTGACTTTTCCTGTGCACCAAGGGAACAGAAGAACCCAGACATCTTGTAGGTGCTGGAAGATATGGCATTTACAGACAGGGTTATCGCTGACACCAACCTCTACATCCCTAGAGCCAATTCTTGAATGACCAGGCTAATTAGTCTATCAGATGTAGGCTGCTGCTAAACTGCTACTGACACTGTGACCTCCAGCTAGCTGATATGGTTGATAGGATGGTGAAGAGATTCAACCTACACACTGAGGCACACACTGGAGGAATATAAGTTGAAGTTATATAAATATTTCTGGCTGAATGATACTGGTAAAAGCGGGGATTATTTGTACAAAGTATTTGTTCCCACAGAGGATAGTAAAGTACTGGAACTGATAAGATGGCTGTGTAAATGGCAATTGTGAAATTGTGATAAAAGTGAAATCAACAAATTACTCATAAGGGTACGTTTCACAGAGCCAAAACATGCTGGACACTCCATACAAGCCAAAGGTGTCCTTGTCCACTCATTATCCATTGCACTGGATGACAATCTTGTTGAATCTTGTTAAACCTGCTTTCATAGGTGCTTCAATAACTGCTTCTAATGTGCATTTCTTTACCTAGGCAATCAACTGCTCAAACTAAGCTTCTTGTAAAATATGTAATCTTTATGTTTATGTAAGTTGTTTAAATAATCATAGACAGAACAAGTTAAACAATTAAGAAGTTCCAAATTGAGTCTGTTAAAAGTAACAAAGCAAGTTACAGTATTACAAATATGGTCATTATTAGGTAAATGTTATCAATAATCAATATTCTTAGCAATTAGGAAGTTCTAAATACAGCCAATATAACTCAGGTATTTGTGTTTAAGTGTTGCCTAAACTATACCCTCTTATCGATGAAAGAAAGGCGCCTACAGATCTATGCGAGAAGTAGGAAAGAAAATAAGGTCAACATTACACTCCCAGAGGTTAATGGTCAAGATGTTTCTGTTTGCTTGGGACATTATCATTAGCAATGACCCTTGACTACTGCAAACTGCAACTTCAGGTGAGTTACTTGGTCAGTTACTCCAAGCCCTATCATTACTTTCACACACAAAAACTGCCATGACTTCAATTTCATCAACGATATTATCAGTTATTTAATTTGACAATGATGGGGGCCAACCACATTATCCATTTAAAATTCTGCCTTATTATTATGTATTTTTTTCTTCAACTGCCTAACTGTCTCCTGATTTTCCCACGCTTTCACTGCTCTATTTACCCCAGTGCATGACTGTCTCCAGGCTTTGTTTCAATGTCATTCAAGTTTAAATGTCAATGCCAGCATGAATGGTTAGTTATTCACTGTTATTCACTAGAACGCCTATGGACAGGCGTAATACAAAAGATTAATCGTAGGTAAAGAATGTGTAGTACAACTCTGTACACTGGCTGAACAAAGCTGTACATTGTTAGGCGATCACCGGTAGATTATTCAGAAACAAACATCCCCGAGGGTGGGTGAACTACTGGAGGGTTTACTATGGTTGGTTCATTCATGAATGAGATGGCAAACATACTGAGTGATCTCAACAGAATATGCATTTGAACCACTCCAACAATTATAGCCACCACTTACCCCCAAACAAGTGGTGTATTCAAATGCCTACAACTAGACAAATTATTCTTTGTGCTGGCTTGACATCTACACAATACGCTAAACCAATGATAACATAAATCCTTTCATTCTGCCAAAGTCATCGTAACAGATGTGAATTTGTTAGGCATAGTAATTTATAGTGCCAAGTAATGTGCAAGTTAGTTATTTAAAATTGTTTAATGACATTCCTATCAGGTAGACAGGGACAGAAATTAGAGTTGTCGCCTACTTTTTATTCAATTTACAAGTGTCTGTGTCTCTTTGACTGGTGAGACAGTTTTCTGAGTACTACGGATGGCTGACTGAACCCAGTCATTGAACTGACAGCTAAAGTGATATTTCACATTATGCTTGTCGTGTCACGTTGGTAGAGAGGATCCAAACATTGTTTTGTTCTTACATGGAGTACTCATTAGCATACAGAGTAACTGGAGACTCAATTATTATACCACAGGAATTCTGAGTGGAGGACACTTCTGAGTTAGTGTTTTCTACGATTTTGATAAACTATTCAGTAGATGATCCAAGTACCATATATAAGAGTGTACCCCGGTAGGTTACTGAATATCTAGAACTGCATATACTTTATTAAAATAGTAAATATCATTTATTTTTACTACAAATTATAAAAAGTATTAATAAATGCTCGTTTTCTTAGGTTCACATAAATGTGGAAACCAAAAATTAATACATGATGAGAAAGTTTTCAAAAATGAAGACTTTATAAACAACATAAAAATCACAATTGCGGTATTTGAGTGTTGTTTATATAATACAAAAATTACATATAATTTGTTGCTACTTGCCAGTATATATTTTATGAAAACTTCTTCCAGGACACTACTATGCCTTTCAGTAATCACCTTCACATTGAGCATTTGATGCCAACAAAAACAAGGTACAAAACAGCGCAACAACAAACGACATGAGAATCGCACGCACCTCTGATTGCCTCTCCTCCCTGCGCCCTCTCCACCTTGCACTTGGTGCCGTAGCAGTAGACTCGCTGTCTCGTCTGGCCGCACTTCTCACCACCGTTGCGTCGCTCCACCAGCACCCTCCTCAGTCGTTCCTTGCTGCCCCATCCGCATCGCTTCGAGCACTGGCCCCACTCACCCCAGTCGTCAAGGACACAGTTGGTGGCTGCAAACAACAACAAACACCGTCAGTATTCCTGCTTCAAAGTAACACCCTTATACAACACACACCTTCAGAATTCCTACTTCAGAGAAACACACGTGTACAACACACACAGGTACCTATCTGCAAGTGTTATGATTATGGAAAACACAGCAGACAAAGAATATTTTTAAATGCCCTGCTTATGACTAATGTAATAAGGTTAGTGTTTGCTTTTTGGCATTCTAGAGTTGGTGTGTGGCGACTAGCAACACTTTTTTCATATTTCTTTGTAAAATCGTAAGTGGGGCACATGAAACTGTGTAAATTTTGAAATGGGTTCTTGTCTCCGATTTCTGGGGCTAAAACCTCCTTACGGGTTAAGCAAGTACACCACAACTCATGACATGTCTATCACTTTGCAAAGCACTCTTTCTTCTGGATGTTTTCAACCTAAGGGCAACATTGAGGAACATGAGCCGAGCTTGGCTTATCTCAGATAACAGGCAGTCAGATAACAGGTAATATACAACGGTGTATGGTCAGCGGCATCGTTTCACATAATATCCGGCTGGTCAAACCACAGCCCTTTGTTTCAGTTGTGCCGTTGGCTAGCGACTGGAGATTTCCGGTTTTGCTGTCTACATGTCATAAACAAACAAGACAGTCACTGGCCATTGGCGATCATTGCCATGTCTTTGTGGTTTGTTTCACAGGACACTGCACCTGTAATGAACCCTCCCTGTGATTTATATAATTACCAGGCACTCTTCGCCACTCAAAGATTGCATCAGGTAAATTTCAATTACCAAAGCTTTAGTACAATGCACCTAAACAGAAGGTATGGACAGGGCCCAAAACGTGACAATGTGGTTAGCACTCAGTGCTCAGCACTGTTTGTAAGAAGCAGTTACGATTACAAAAACGTATCTGTCAGTCACACAGAGGCAGTATTCATCTCGCATAAAGGGCAATTCAGAGATAAAAATCAGCACATGAATTAATTTGAATATGATGAACAAAAGAAGATAAAACCTAGACTAACTGTTATGACCAGTACACTGCACCTAGGGTCATAAATGGAATATTGTGTAGCTTACTTGTCCAGGAACGGATATACCCTGGAGGTCAGTGGCTACAGCCATACCTGACTGACCACTCTCAGGTGGTAATTGTATCAGTCTGACTGATGGCGTGACTCTCTTATCTAGGAAAATTCACAGGCCTTTTAAAGTGGACATGCATCCTGCTGTTTGCTTCAATAACAACTACACATACCTAACAAGCTCCCTGCTGACCAACACTTAATGTACTCTAATTGTGGGACAGTGGCAAAGTTACAATAAAAGATGTTCACAACTTGGATGGACTAAGCTGTTTGATGAAATCTAGAATGGTCATTACCTATTGTTATATAAAGTAACCTATGCTGCAGCCTTTATAATGATATTCACAACACTCAAAACAGTGCCCAACTCTTCCCAGGAAAGCAACACTCTCTACCCAATTATCACCAATCCCAAATGTTAAAGCTGTCAACTAGAATTAGTTACATTTCACCTGGTCTCTATCCCTGTCATTGCAGCCCAATAACAAGCATGTACTAATAGATATCGCCCTGATCATGGAGTGCCCTGGGCTGATCTGATATCTGCACTCGCTGGACACAACCAGCCAAGGGCTGCCTGCCTGTCTGTCTGTCTGTCTGCCAATCTCAAGTACTCAGACATCAGACGGGGCACATGACTGCCATAATAAGCACCTGAAATCGAACACCACGCCAACTACTGTTTTAGAAATTCAATACCGCATCTGCGTGTCTGCATATCTGTAAGACGATACCCCGGCAAATTATGATGTCCTGTCAACCAGCTAAGAGTGCCACTGACAGGGCTATTCAGAGGCGTGGTTGTCATTACCATCGCTCTGATACGGGAATTATACAATTATCTGGTTCAGTTTGCCATGTTGAACAAACATTGGACAAAGAGTTTGTATAATTGTTACTCAGATAAGCGTTGTGGCATGCGGAAGCAATGCTAATAGAACGCTGACAAACAATTTAATTTTGTTGAAACAATGACCCAGCAGACTAACAGACTGTAATAATAAAATCAAATAAACACACCTGATTTTGTGTGAACACAACAGATAACGGAGATTTGTTAACTGCACAACTAAAACATTTGTACTGCTTGCAGAAATATAAAAACAGCTACACCGGCCTATATCCAGCGTAAGTATGTAAGTAAATATTTCCGGAAAAAAGCGCATAAACTAATCATTTCCACATCTACTTGAACACCAGGACCTGCATGATGAATGGCATACAATGTGTCAATATACAAACATACCCCCCTCTAACATCAACACCAGTTGGCGTCATACGGATATAGCCAGTAGAACTCAAGTGCTACTTAACATACTCATGGTTTGATTTCAATGACATCTAAATGTGATAATGCGGACATACCTCCGATTACAAACTTGCACTGTCCTGTGACTAATAGTCTTTGTCCACCACCCTTTACACCATAGTAATTGGGTCAAGTATTACTAGTATTTTCTTAACTGTGAAGTGGACATACCCCAACAAATATTTGGAATGCAACAATCAACAAGTCACATTCAGTAATGGAAAACCAATGAGTGTTTTTTTCTAAATCATTAAGAAATATTACAAACCAGCAACTGGATATATTGTCATGACCAGATTTTAAGTATTGTAAACTGTGTTCACACAATCTATTCAAAATAGTCATGTGTATGTCCAAGCCCTACTAAAACATCCAGTCTGAATCTTATATCAAGTCAGGTGTCTTTTATCCGTTTTTGTTTTTTAGTCTTACCAAAATAAATGAGGAGTTAGGGTCACCTCAGTCTATTCAACATGATTCTACTCAGCTAACAACTGAACAGTTGGGCCTATCTGCCAACATTATTGACATAGCAGATGATTAAACATAAGTTTGCAACAAGAAGAGTAGTGTGGATTATTCAGACCACAGACGCCACTGACAATGCTCAAGTCACGACTCGAGGGCTGCAAGTTATGGCAGTCGTTGGGCTTAGCAGAAGTGGGCCAGTGAACGAGAACGAGAACGGGTGAATGGACAAGTTTTATCAAGACTTTCAAGTACGCCCGGTGAATATGCTTGCCTGTGCATGCGAAGTAACATAACATGAACTACCCTGCGCCGTTGGCGCTGCGTTGTAGTTTTGTGCCGTGGGCGATGAGGTTGTGTCAGGGCCAACGACGATGTAACAATAATTTGACATTGCTCATTGATGCCACCAATAAAACATAATGACATAATAAAACAAAAACTCAACAATTCCCTGGTTTATTAACCAGCAAGCTGAAAACCCATAACACAAATTACAGGTACCGCCTACGGCTACGACTGCAGACTGCGCAGGTAATTTAGATTGCAGACATCACTGTCACTGGCAACTTCCGGTTCAGACTTTTTCACACCAAAAGAAGTGCAGCAAGTCCCGCATGTCATGACAATAGTGACATGTGTGTGTTTTTGCTGTAAACATTAAAACCCAGTGTAATAATTCTACGACAACGCATCAATCTAACATTAATTTAGTGTGAACGCTTCCGAAATGTAAGCCGTCGTCTGCTCAAGCGAGAACGCTGCGTGACTGGTGTAGCATTATAGATGTCCGCTCTAAAATACAGTTGCCGATTTTGCATACACAATGTTTCACTGCCTGGAATACGCCGCCAAAGATCAAAGATATATGATACAGTGCGTTCTTTAAAAAAACCTCTTACACGGACCGCAGTAATTAGAAGTTGTTGCAACAGTTCCATACAACCTTTGAAAGTTAAGTATAGTTTCTAAAGGTGTTCTCCATTTTGTGCGTTGAGCAGAAACGCACGGAACGCCCGTTCCACGGATGAATTAACTTGATACGGACGTCTCACCACACCGACGTTGATCAAAAGCATTTTTAAATTATATATTTTATGAATTAGCAGACAAGTAGCATTTTTGCCCGCATTTGCGCAAATGTTGTGGCATTTCATAACGTCAAAATAATTGGTCGGCGCCTCATATTTGTGGCAAGGAGCAAACCGGAGAAAATGATACAAATAAACACGAACGAGCAGGCAGCAGACGATTACGGGGTACGCCCGCTGCCGTCGTCGGGAATGATTTATGTCCCGCCGGATGTTTCTGTAAACTGCGCCAAAGTCTCTGATCTAATATTACGTTGCAATCAATTGTAGCGCGGTGTTGCGACCCATGAAAACTGATCCCATTCCATAAACCCACGCAGTCTAGCCATTGTGAAATTAAGATTTATAATAATGTCAGCGTTAGTGTAAACCGTTCTCTGTAACTACATTGCCGTACGAGCGTCAGTCGGAACTATTTTCTAGAAAGCGCGGAGGGTTACAACATTTTAATAGGGCGTGCTATAGAGTCGATTTGCTGCAGAAAAGCATCGGTTTGATGCAGTTGTAGATGGCTAACTAGTGACAACTGATCTAGTAGGGACATATCATGTGTCGTAGCGTAAGCCGTCTTTCACAAGACTGGTGCGGCTGGGTGCTAATTGGACTGTGCTAATTAATTACCGGCAGCCGGCGGACGCTCTATCGTAGAGAGAGGGGGAGGATGTCATTAGAGTAAGGATGCATGACCTCGACTACCGGTCAGACTTTGACATGGCGCAATGCATTCGGGAATGCACGCAACAGCAACTGCTTGGAGTGGCGGCGTCGTTTGGTGTAAATTTAGCTAATTGCCGGGTCTTGTTCGGACGATGGACAGCATCGCTGCATTCCGACTAGATCTGTGCCGAGTTCAGATCTTGGTCAACGCTGTTGAAACGGGGAAGGTAAACACCATGGCTTATCCCTGATTCTAACTAAAGCCGGGGGAAATATATGTAAGGTGGTGGACGAGGTGTGGGGTGTTTGATTCGTAGTGACGTCACAAGAGGACAGCACAGAGCAGGACAGAAAAGAACAATAGATTGAAAGAAGAGATGACAAGATGAGAGCGAATGTGTGGATGATGAGGTAGAGACGAGAGAAAGTGGAGAAAGGATATAAAGAAAGGGTACTGGAATCAGTTAACATGCGAAGAACAAAATCGAAAAATCCCCTCGCGAGAAATCGGACGCAACGCGGCATTATCACCGACACCGTTCGCCTGCTGTCGACGTCAAATCGGCCGCGATTTCACCCAGAGACCGTCACGCAATGAATACCCTGTGGTTGAAGCCGATTCATACTTAGATAAACCGTACTCCGGTCGTTTTGTATAAAGTCCTTTCTCCAGTAAGTTCACGCAGTCCTCATCTCACCATTTGGAAGTTATCTAAATGACCGATCACGTGAAATAATTCGTGATTATGACCGTCCGTCTCCTTCGTATATGAGGTCATCCGGTTGGCGCAAATAATGACCACTGGGCAAATTAAGTGTAAAGTTCACCCAGTTGATTTCCTTTCACGAAATTGTTTGCTTAAACCTATGACAATTATCCTTGCCCTTGGGCATTAAAGCAAATCGGCTGTCGCATCGTGAGAGTTCTTTAAAGGCCAGTCAACTTTCTTTCAAACGGCATGAACATTGTTAGCATGTTTATACAGGTCTGCGTATGTTTACATACAATCAACACAATCTTATTCCATAAAGGCGGCGTCGTTTCATTGGTGCAAGCTGGACACGTCACGACTCACTTGACGTGTCAACGGGGTATCTTACTTTCCCATGGCGTCTATAACAGGCGGACTTCACACACGTAACGTAGTATGTACACGCGTAATGTTTCATACCACGTCGAATCATTCCTTGACACAGACCTTTTTGTCGAGTCGACACACATCGCTGACATGATGGTTTCCTGTCAGCTGTCAAGCGATATATCATTGCTTTCTCGAGGCACACGGCGATGGTGCCGTGGAAGATTGGATCCACATGCGGTCATGCCTACCGAAGTGTATAATTGCCCGACAAACGTTCTCCTACCGAGCAAAGGGTCGGTCGCGGCGGAACCGTCTGATTTCAATTAAAGACAGACGCTGAATTAAGGACACGATTTGATCAAAGTCGCGAAAGTAACAGGCATCATGGTGTGGTGTTCGTCGCGGTCTGTCTGTGTGTCTGTGTGTCTGTGTGTCTGTGTGTCTGTGTGTCTGTGTGTCTGTGTGTCTGTGTGTCTGTCTGTCTGTCTGTCTGTCTGTCTGTCTGAAGAAAGTTTACCTAGTTAATGTCTCGGTCTCTACTTTCTAATGTAGGTTTCGGTGACGTCACAGCCCCTCCGTAATGTTAAGTGACCTTCGTAGTGGTTCAAAACAATAAATTATTTCCTACCAAACAAAGTTGTTTAATGTTTATAAGATAACCGACATGTTTTATATTCACACTTTTTTAATAGTTAGCTAAACAGAAGTCTGGAGGCATGTGCGTTGACGTGTGTTTAATGGGAGCAGATGTTTCGCCCGCAGGCACCCATATGTTACTTCAGTGGGAACCGCAGGAGCGATTATGCCAAGCTACATACGCCGAAGACTGGCATAACAGGTTCGTGGAAAGTGTAGATGACTCCGCGTGATGCAACAACTGTCAGATCGTGGAGATGTAGTACTTTGTTTGGCTCAGCCGATGTACTCGCCACGCACGTCGGCCACCGAATAGTCTTGTATTGTGTCGATTACATGGTATTCGCGTGTGATATGCGAATCTCCCACCTGTAACATGATCCGCCGGTGTGTATTACACGCGGTGACATACTAGACGGTGTATCGAGGGTGGACCGTATCGAGGTGTTCCACAGCCGTGCCATCAACGCAACACCCAATGGTCTCCGGAAATGTAATCATAACTGTATCAGTTGGTTCATCTTCTTTACAGCCGCGATCACCTTACGCGTGTCGGACACTTGATAGCGTCGCTCCGCCCCGTGAAGGCGACGCTCTCCGCGCCAGACTTGCCCGGATTGTCCTAGTGTCTGTTGATCTCCTTCGTACGGGTCACGGTGTACCTTCCGAGACTGTGTCCTAAGTTGTAACCAAAATTAAGGTCTATTGTGTGTTTGAGCCACATCCAGCGGGAGAATCAGGTGGGATCGCAGGACTCAAAAGTTATGGGTATCTTCTTCCTGCATCCTTTCAAATCGTCGGCATGTGAAAGACGTTCCGAGGTCGTGACCAGTAGCGTCGTGTTTGCAACGACGCAGGCAATGTGACACTACTGCGTGGGTCTGTGTGAAGTGAATACCTCCTTGTTGTTGTACAGACAGACGCCAGTGTTGCAAATGGGAATGGTTGTTCAATATAGAATTGTGTCGAGAATTGTAAAAAGGATTCGCTTAATATGTATAGGTATATTAGTGGAATGGCCGTACTGAGTGAAGATGTGTCTTGTGTCGTGATTTGTCGAAGCGTGTTCCGTGCTCACAAACAGCAGGCACGCTTCAATTTTTTTTGTTTAACACACACCTGTACACCTGTCGTATTATACATTATGCAACGGGCATTTTGATTTAACAAAAACACATTGGACACTTTCCATGCAAGCACACAGTCTTGCAGTGCCAGCGGTAAATTACCCTGACTCACGCGTTATTTGAAAGACTGTGTTGCCTGGACATAGGTCACGCGATTGTCTGGATGTGAAATGACCAGTAACTTGGGACAATTAGCACCCGTAGTACTTGTCGAGCTAGGCAGTCACCGCGCTGTCCGTTGCACGTGAGGGGGTGATTAGGCTATATAGGACCTTCAAGAACGAAACACCCGGAGGAAACCAAATAAACGGCTGTCGTAATATTGCGTCAGAAGGTGTCAATTACTCAAGACTGACCGCAGGTTAACTGGTGTTAATTGCGTAACATTTGCTCCGTGCAAACAGTCCACTGAAAATGCCACACCGCGGGAAGCAGTGAGATAGCATGGCGTTTCCCAGGGGCAGTTCGTGGCTAACAGACGCCTGCCGCTTGACGCCTTGCACAATGGTGACATCTAACGGCATTTTGCTAGATCGTTTGCAGTGGGCCTTTCGCTACGCTGTTCTTTACAGAAAGTATCATGCGGTTAGGCGACCGAACGGCCTGACGTTATCAGTGTAGATCTCTGGCCATACTTACACCGGAAGAGAAAGACCAGTTGTTAGATGTTGGTCCATTCACATATCTAACCCAAGCATGGTTATATCAAATGGATATGTTTTGGTATGGGCCTCGTTTTATTGTTTGTTTGGCCAAATTGTACATAACGACAAATTCTACATGTTGTTCACAATGACAGCGCCCATTGAGATACGTATAAAAAGCAATCTCAGGGCTGATATTTACACCCGATTCTTTACAAGATCTTGCTTTCTTCCATCCCGAGTTACAGCCGACTGGCCTGGTTGTCTCCTGTGACCCGTGAGGAAACAACAGCTCGCGTGAGAACAGATGTTGTCACCTCCGGTTCTCGACCCCTCTCCAAGAGTTGACTTGTGCGCGGCTCGACCACCGACGGATGCCCTCGAGGTGAGATGATAAGCTCATCGCCAACCTCGAAGCTCATAATCCTCGGGAGGACATCGAGTGTGGCGGCCTGCGGACATCCGCTGTAACTAGATGTGTATCGGTCTGCCTTGTAGCTCCTGGTCTGGTGTACAACTAACTGGGGTGGTAGGTAGTGTACGTATATAACCCTACTGTACATTTTACAGGGGGAACCAGAAATAATGGGACCCAGTTCAGAACCTATGGCAATGCGAGTTCCACCAACTTTCCGGTTGGTGTAGACTATGCGGGAAGCCGCCCATTCAACAATATCGGTGACCGTAGTAGATAGACGATACGCTTAACGCAGAGTGCTCGCTATACCATTGAATAAACACGAGGAGACGGATCAAAAACGGACAGACTCGCCACTCTTTCAGTCCGGCGCCTAGACGGGCCCGATATATATCGGATCGTTAATTTCGTTTAATCTTCCGCATAGGAAACGTACGTCACTGGTCGCGTAATTGGAAACTGCAGTTGTTTTAGTTAGCAGATGGCGCTATCGGCCGGCTTTTTATACCCAATTAGTTGCGATACGAGTGCTGCTCGCTTCAACCGATAGTACTATGCCATGAACCCACGCGTCACGTTCTGTCTCGTCGGTGCGACACAAACAGGATATCGCCATTACGTCTACGAAGGAAAACAACGCGTATAATAACACAATCGAGTTACCGGTCCCTTGAAGTTACGGGATTAAAAAATAATTGGCCTAGTGGAAAAGCCTACACCCAGCAAACATTTCACAGGCATTTTGCATTCATAATTGTTTGAAATATGTCGCGTGTGGTACAAAAATGGGACACTATATGTCGTCACCTAATCCGATTTAAAGAAAGCGCAAGAGATACAGTATTGAAAGGGCTTTGGGGCGTCAGGAATGACAGTTGTTTGGAAGGCATCGAAGATGACGTAGTGCACGACTCAAAACACTAGAAAGAGCAGATCGGAGTACGTCACAGGTTCCACCCCGCGGTGATGACCCGGGGCGCCTTGGAGAGATACGCCGAAGAACCAGAGATTGTATCTCTGTCGCCGCAACTGACAATACAAGCAACTGATCGCCCTACGATAGACGAGACCAGATATATGGAAACGCTTTCGATGCCAGTTGAATAGAGGCGTCTTTTTCGTCGTTGCATAATATTACAGGCCGCGGCAACGTTCGGATGCCAATGGCAACCAATGCAACAAAGACTCTCAGTGCATTATGCGTCGTTTGGCTAAATAGTTAATACCTAAATGTAGTATCTATGGCTTCGTTTGTCATACTAAGTGTATATAGTAGTTACAGGTAGTACAAGCATCCGACAATAACGATTAGACTTTGGCCGAATCGCCGATATTGACATTGATATCAAGTGAAGCATTTGTGAAAATCAAACATCTCGCAGTTATAGCATAAGCTCTCGCGCAGACACGATTACGAAGATAACTGTTAACGCAACGAGATAAGAACAGTTACAAGAAGACCCTAATTGTAACTTTCAAGTAAAACGGAGCCACGTAGCTATTCGCAAAATGACGTTGCAAGACGATGGAACTGTTCAGAATAACTTCTTATACAGCAGCAACAAGACGTACATGTAATGATTCCTTTAAAATATATACACTATCATAATATTCTTTGCAATCAATTGATGTAGAAAGTCGTCTAACAAAATATAAACGAGTACAAATCCCTTTTATAACAGAACAAAGGGAATATTCGAGCAAAATATAGCAGGAGAGTTACAGAGCTACTGTTCTATCGCTGTTGTAACTTCATCACAGGAGACAACATCAGTAGTAAGGAGACTTACGTTTGCAGACGTCTTTGAAGTCGGTACAGCAGTCGCCGGTCGAGAGACAATGCTCGTCACAGAAACACGTCGTTCGGTTCGATCTGTTCATTCGGGGCCCCAGGGCTCTGCACTTGTTGTTCTTTCCCTTGCAGCATTGGGCCTTCTCAGCGCATCCCCCGTCGACGGGCAGAAGGGTGCAAAGGAGCACGAGGGCTACGAGCCCGCAAAGACAGCCTCGGTAAAGATCCATGTCCGTGTTGTGTTATTTGCGGAGAAGTGCAGAAGAAAAGCTTCGTTCCTGAGCAGTGTACGGGCACAACGACCTGTGCGACGGTGCAATAAGAGTTCTTTTTTCCCTCTTCGTTCACTCTATTTGGCGTCTGCCCGGTGCGCGCGCTCTCAGCTACCAATGCCTTCTCGTCGTTCCGTGGCGCGCGCCGAGTTTTTGTTCAACCGCGCCACGAGCCGCCCCCACCCACACGTCAATCAGACGCCGCGCGCTGATTGGTTCGCCGTTGAGTTGTAGTACACTAAACCCCCTCGGCTGGGCTGGCGAAACCACGCGGGTTGCTTGCGCCTCGACACCGGTTCTACGTAATGTAAGGTTCACCTTTTATCTAACAATTAGCAAAATGTCGTCTTTGTTGGCGCACGTAGGGGGCGTTGTGGGTGGACGTGGAAGCCAGGATTACCAACGCGGATTTCACGATAAACCGTGACTGTGTTTCGGCGTCCGATCGTCCGGTCAAGTGAACGTTTGTTGTCGGGGAGCGTTTGGTGCGTGACCGCTATCACTGTGTCAACATCAACCACAAACGACACCTTTGTTTGCGGGCAACAATCTGCCGATCTGTTTGGCTTCGGTCAGTCGGTGGATTGGCTTCTTCCAATAACTTGAAAGACACGAAATGCGAGCTCGCAAGACACCTGTGTCAACTCCCCCCATTGATAATGTCATCATACGGGTGTTATTTTGTCTACGCCCCACAGTGACAGTTCCCGTTACCGTAAGTCCCCGGTATTCACTGAACAGACGAAAAAGTCCGGAAAAAATCAACGGTACCCTTTGTAATCGCATTGCTAAGCCTAATACGCCAGGATAACATAACGTGGCACAAGTCGCACTATCGGTAAGAATCATGTTCCACCTTGTGGTAATCCGATACTTTGAACACCAGGTTGTTGGAGGTATTATGTACGGTGTTCGCGTTTGTTCACACCCGGGTTTTAAGTGCTCGCATCGCCATCGGTGAATGCTCCCTTATGTTATGGTGGATATGTGCGTGAATAGAGAGCCTCATAATGTCCCGATTTGTGTAAGCAACATAACAGCACACGAGTGACATTTGTGTGTATATGTAGACATGCATGTACGTGCGACCACTATCCTATTATATCGGTAATAATTTGGATTTTAGCAATTCCCATAACAACAACGTATAGAACAAATAATGTAGAACTTTCTTTAATAATAATACTGTATTTTATTTAATAGGCGCCATATCCAATTACAAATTGTTCATGGCGCTTTACAACATTAAAACATGTACGTTATTAAAATGTATGTTATTAAAACATCGATGTACGGAATAACATATGGGTTATTTACGATAAACCATGGTTGACATGCCAAAAATATCTGGCATGGAGTATGACATCAACAAGTTAGACATGTTCAGATATAAATTAATGCGCATTTAATTACACTTCAATTGAACTGACCTCTTAAGCATACCCTACGGAAACAAATTAGCGAAGTCTTTGTGATTTGTGGCTTTGTTCTAGCGTTTCCGTTCAAAGGAGTCTTCGCTACGTCATGTGTAAATGAAATCGCCGCAGAAATCAAAACATTTAACATAAATTAAGAGTTATTTATCAGTGCAGGGCAACACGTGCATAACACCTATAAATATCACATTTCACCGCAAAGTGTAATGAGATTTGATAATCTGTATTCCTGATAACCAAATATCGTGCCAAACATCTCGTCATGCTTCCATTAAACAGGCCAGAGAATAACAAAGAAACGCGCGACAGACAAGAGACCCATTTCATAACAAACACAAGTGTATAAGGGCCTAAATAGTTAACACTTCGGTACGATACGGTTCGGTGGTTTTGATACAGGAACGATAACAAAGAAAAACCAATTAGTCGTACGCCTTATACTTGCTGGTCGAAACCACGTAACCATCATGTACGGTGGTTTTCGGATTGTTGAACTTTCCTGTGCTCGTTGCATCCACGTGCCAACATACAGTAGTAACCCAATAGTATTACCCTGCGCCGTTTACAGATTATTCTTCAACCAACTATTCTTAGTGTTTGTTAATGAAGGTTTATATACATGTATCAATAACTACCACACGTGTTACACTACTGTAAAGTCGATGGTATTGTCTGCTTCCTATAGGGTTGTAAAGCATTCGTTTATTTAATATATGTAACGTCCCTAAATATTATAATTGACATTGTGAAGACACTATTATCAAAGTTCGCCGAGAATATTACACTTCGTCGTTTACATGTTATTGTTCAAATATCATGTTTCTTAAAGAAGTGTTTACACATGTTTCAATAACTACCACACGTGTTGGCAATATTCTAAAGTTGACAATAGTGTCTGCGATCTATAGGGTTGTAAACCACTCGTTTATTTAATAATGTTTAGTTTATGTAGCATCCCTAAATGTCATAATGGACATTTTGAATTTATTATCAAATAGATTGCGTGTAGTAAGAATTGAATGTGCTGGCGAAATGTCCACAGTGTTAATAGAACAGAACGTTAACAGTATAGATGACCGTTATTGACATGTATTACGCAGACACGCGTTTGACCCGGAAGTACTTTTGATGTTGACCGGTTCCCACGCCGTCGACCACAAGGTGGATGGAACCAGGTACACCTGATTCAGGGAATGCGTGCTAATAATTACCACCCACGGCTGAACCAGGGTGACAGAACTGACTTTATTGGGCGGTGGTGACAGCGGTCGGAACACCAATGGTGGTCATCTGCGGTGTATGCAGCCACGCGTGACGGTTAGCGAGTACACGGTTAGCACTGATACAGACGCGACACGGACTGCGCTGTTGTCACATCACGGGTGTAGGTGACGACACTTATATCGTAGTTGGAGCTATACGTTTCTGTTGCAACATTGGCTAATTGTTTTCGGGTGTCACCCTATCCCGATTGGCTGTGTAAACACTAAACACGGGAACAAAGACCGTAGCAGGAAGTAGTTCGCTACACGAACTGTTCGGTCAACGCTCGCTACCAACATCGGTATGTCTTACCGGATCCCGTAAATGCGCAACGAATTAGCGAAATTGCTTAATAAGATCTGACTGTATGGGATAAGAATAGCACCACAGCCACTGGGGTTTTCAGTACCCAAATCAACAGTTGTATGCCGGATCTTAGTGGGATGTAGAAACAGTTTTGATCGCGGATGTTGAACCCGAAGACAAACCTACGTAATGCAAATAAAGAAAGCAAATTATATTACGCAGAATAAATAAATCCTTGAACAATGATTTCACTACAAACACTGCATATCATAGAAAAGTAATAGCTACGTCCTGTGTAATATTAAACAAATTAAATGTCAAATCTAGAAACACATGTAGGTTACCTATATTCACTACGGCTATTATTATTTCCGGTGTGAGTAAAACTACTTAGTTGAAAAACCGCCGCGTTGTATTTCATCGAACGTCACCTGGATATGTCCTTAAGAATCCATATTTCCAGAAGTTCTTGCCCGTTATCAAGAAGGCGTTGTAATTAACAAGTTTCAACACTGCTATCAGTTCTGTGTAACATTTCCGCTGTGAGTAAAGACCAGTTTAGTTGAAAAACCATCGTATTTCGGAGAAAATTTTAATTGGACAAATCAAGCCTAATTAGAAATGATTTAAAGGTCATGCCAGTTGTCAAGAAAATACGAATCACTGGTGGAAGAAACCACATACACGTGTCACGTGACATATGTAATCAGGAATTGGTTGGATATACGTTAAGCCAGTCATGACGCAAGCATATGAAAGAATTGGAGGTATAGAGTCATTACATTGCTAACACGGTTATGACGATACATTGGAAGTGTCTACTTTCTGTAATGTAGGACACACATTATCGATATCATCGATGGAAGGTTGCAATGAACTATCAATAAAACACATAGGTATGGCCACTTATGTAAATGTAGAATAGATATATTGATTTACAAGCGTGTTTTCAACTTCATTTGCTAACTTAAAATGAGTAACATCAAACACACACACACACACACACACACACACACACACACACACACACACACACACACACACACACACACACACACACACACACACACACACCACACACACACACACACACACACACACACACACAACACACAAACAACACACACACATGCACCACACATACGCACGCACACACAAACAAACACAACATGCTCCAGAAAACAAAACTTTCTTATTTTTCAATCACCTGACAAGGGCGTCTCGTATTTGTATTTTTTGAAAAAAATTGTAGGTTTTGATAAACAATCTACAGCATTTGATCAAACATGGACCACTTTCTGGTGAAATAGGAATATTTAATTTGTGATAAATGCTACAGTACACAGGGGGGCAATATTCGATGCCTTATTTCAGAGGTGGTATTAACGTATCATAACTGTTAATGGTGCATTCTTGTCTAACCTATCTTTTTTTTAAATATAAAACAAATTGCGTATAGGGCCTACGTTGTACGGCATAACAAATCGTTACTTATTTAAACATGTACACTATACAACACGAGAAATAGTTACTTATTTAAACACGTATATTGTACAATTTAATGATATTTACATACTTAAACATACCTCTTACCATAAGGGAGTTTTGTGTTTTGCAGACATGCTATTCCATATTACCGGTTGCTATGTCAAACCGCGGACTAATAAACGCCTTCCACGCTTAAATATATAGTCTTTGCCCCAGTTATTCTTACTATTTCACATTTCTTTTTTACGACCTCAAATTGCAACTTTCACATTGGCGTCTCTGAAAAAAACAATTAACGATCTCTGTCCTGGCAATGTTGACGTGGACCCAGTTATTAGACGTGGTTCTCGGGTTGACAGAGCGATCGCTTGATTGGCTGATGAGGGAGACGAAAGACCATTTTCTCTAGACGTAGTCGTCGCTCGCTACTTCAGAGCCGCCACATTTGGATGCGTGTTAACGTAGCGTTTCCGAGTGTAAAACTTGACCTGTTTGTTTGAAGAACAACAAATACTAAAACCTTACTATGTGTACACAGTGATATTATAGTCAATTGCGATTAAAAGAAAATCAGGTTACTTGAGTAAACGATAAACCATACTTCACGTATTCGCTGAACACTGCTAAAATATACTGGCATACAAACATAGGCGCAGAAGAATCAGGAGCTTGGGTTGGGACATTAACTTGGCCAATTGTGTGTGTGTGTGTGTGTGTGTGTGTGTGCGTGCGTGCGTGCGTGCGTGCGTGCGTGCGTGCGTGCGTGCGTGCGTGCGTGCGTGCGTGCGTGCGTGTGTGCGTGTGTGTGTCTGTGTGTGTGTGCTTGGTGTGTACGTGCGTGCGCGTTATATAGTATATATTTGAATGTGCGTGCGAGCGTACAAGTACATTGTACTTTTCTAAAATTCAGTTATTAAAATCACATAAGTATAATATTGATAACACTATAAGCAGTATTTTGGAATACATCATTAGAGTCGCCGCAACATTGCAACAAAGTTTCTTCATATGCATACGTGCGTATGCACGTGCTTGCGTGCGCGAATCAGTTGAACCTGATCACCATCACTGGACATCTACAGAGAACAGACCCCGTGCACTGAAGACAAGCGCTGGTGTTTGGCCTCTCTCCAGTCGCCATCCCTGTAAACAGACGCACCTTCACTTGTGGGGCTATAGCTTTGGGTGGATTGGGTTCAGTCCTCGCTCCTCGGCTCCCATCTGACTCAGCAGACGTCTTTGTTCGCATTCTTCGGCAGAGTTGCACGGTGCACCGAACCTCACAACCTGTGCGCTGCCTTCCCAGCGTAACCTTTCGGCGATCGACCGATAACGGCCGACACCAGGAAAAACATGGCCAGAGAACACATCCACTTCGTCGATAGAACGACGATTTACCCTGGGGCACGCAACTGTATCGGCCATGGTTAAGAATTCGCTCAGCCCTCCCGCGGAGTACAAGGAACAAACATCCGATGTGATTGTCACGATCAGCCCGCATAAGTTCCGCTGATAGTAATGTTGAAATAAAGACATGTTGCATTTGCAGACGTTTTTATTGTAGATTAGAGAACATTTAGTTAAACTGGAGAAGATGTCGGAGGAATATGGATGACACCGTAACAGCGACGGATTATTAACATGGATTAGTTATGTTCAGAAATGAACGTCTCTGCGACAGGTAAGTGATACTGACGATACTAATAAGTTTAGTAATTTAACAGTTGTTTTGATAAGGCACGTAATAAGTTTATCTCACATAATATTGGGCCACGTTCCCACAGTTATGATTTACACTTTTGTACTAACTAGTTAATGAAGACGTAATCTTTCTTGCAATAGGTCAGGTGTGTGAATGTTTTACGTGCGTGTGTTGTTTCGTTTTCTAATAGTAGACATTTCTACTTCAAAATAAATGTTCGTTATCGTAATAAACGAATAACAAGTCATACCCATCAATCCAGCATGAAAGTAAATGTAACATGCAAGACCTATGCTAAAGGTCGCAGTTTGACATACATTTGTTTCTGAGTGACTGGTAATGTTTTATACAGACGTCACGTCACAGTAATTCACGTCTTCTGTGCGCTATAATCCTGACCAATCCTTGTACACCTGATCAATTACGAAGGAAGAATGCGCAGGGCTACAAACTCTTGCTATGAAACGTAAATTGTTTTGTAGTTCATGCCAGCAGTTATCACCGTGTTATCTGACATGTTGAAATTACATGATTGGCAACCACAAAATAAAAATAATAAACTTTAGCGTGAAGCCAAAGCAAAGTTGTTTACTATAATAGTAAAGACGCCACGCTGTATATAATTATAGTTTTTTGTGTGGTCTATGCTGGCTTCCAGTTACCTATTATATTTATCAACGGTACTTTTTATCAGAAGGTTCATCTTAGTTCGATGTTATCTTCCGTCTCCTTTTCAGAATCAATTCACGAATAAACGAAAAGATCGAAAATCCACTGCGAGTTTGTTATGGCACGCTAGCTCTTTTGTGTAAATTTGGTATTTACTTTTATCGACAAAATCGGACGTAATATTAACATTTTTTTAGTTAGGTAAAGTCTTCCGATTCTATATATTTACACGGGGCTCGGTGGGAACAGAGAAGCTTAGCCCCCAATTGGTTTTGGCAGCGTGACTTGGAATACGTCTAACCCCCTAATATTTTGGCAACAGGTGTAGTGGTATGTTTGTGCGAGCCTCAAAACTTAGTTAAACAAAACTGGGATCTATTCAGCTGAACGGGATGTTAGTATCCAGGTGGCGGGAGATCGCATTCGGAAAGTCGCCGGGTACTAGTGGAGGCGGATCGGCGATTGAAGAATAGTGAACGAACTAGGCCCGTGGGAAAAGAGGCTGAACAAACGTAAGACTACTCCAAGAAGGTTACAATACACGGAAAATGGATGGAACTTAAAAGGAAAGTATGTCCATCGGGAGCCGTGGAAAAGGACAACAGCCATAGCAGTGCGCATGAACAGTAGGCCTTCTACACAACATCGACACCGAACACAACGGAAATGTGTGTCAGTAAAATTAATCATAATATTAAAATATACATAATTCAAGAACCCGAGATCAGTCTCGATATCGAACCCCACGAAACATTGGTTTATTTCATGCTTACGCGTCGAATAACCTGAGAGACGCATGGCAAAGAATTGAACTCATAACTTCAGACAGAGCAGCAATATCCTTTGGAAAATTCAAAAACGATTGTGGCTGTACAAGTTCGTAGCACTACGCATCAGAATGAAAGTGTACCGTGCTTTTGTTAAAAAATTAAAGATAATGGAGAACGCGTCAAAACACAAATAGAAAAGATTTTAGATCCTGTAAGGTTTGCTGTCATCACCACTAAGCAACATATTCAATTTAACTACATACGCCTGTGGTGGTTTCCTTAGGTGCAGTAGATAATACTAGATATCAAATGAACGCCTCCCAATGATCATTTTCTATTGGGATTTGACCGAGGGCAAACAATCGGTAGACATCTTGAAACTGACAATGTAATGCAAATATGTGATCAAGAGTTCTGAAACACTGGGCGCCGATTATCTACAGCGAAACACTGTTGGAGACGACAACATCTTACCAGAGCATAGTTAGCCGCACCGAATAGAACAAAACAAACCAGGAGGCAAAGCCAGCGAGGGGTATTGCCAGAAATCCACCTGCACCAATGCAACTGCAAAAAAGTCTCCCGAGACAGAAGCTGTCCACGACACATTAAAACACAAATCCACAGGTTACTCGGTTAGACGTGTTTGTCAAACTGAGGTCTGAACTAATTCTTAGAATGATTGCAAAAGCTATCCAGAAAAAAACCCGCACCGTGCATGGGAAAACACTCAAACACAACGTGATAAGACGTGGCACGTCTCGTACATTTTCTTTAGACGCTGTCCGCTGACGGATTTGCGACATTTCGTGAAATCAGATATGAAACGATCTTTTTTGCAGTGCTATTTCGAAACTCGCGTTCACCGCAACGAAAACCACGGGTATAATTAAATCCAGTATTTGATGAGTCAGCATCAGCTATAAATCTGCAAGGAACGAAGAGTTGAAACCTATTATACAGAGCCGTGATTGGTGAAATGCAGCACACTATAATAATACAAAATAAAAGTAATATAATATGAAAATAGCTCGGTAACCCTCGTAAATATATCTGGTTAAATTTATTACAATTTGTTACAGCGTGTATCGAAATTCCGTCAATTTTTCCGCAGATGGTAGATTCTCACGAAAAACGTCATTTTGTAGCCACCTTAAATAATTGAGACAAGAGGCCACGGAAGGCTAGCTAGGGCACACCGCAGGAATATCTCTTTATGTCTGGGGCGGCACGTGCCACACTGGCCTATAGATCTACCTAGGATTATATTATATCAGCCAAGCTGGATTCTTTTTATCACTTATACAGTCCCTTTAGTCGACTGATGAAGTATCTATGATGAGAACGAAGACGCACTTAATCAAGTGTACATTATATAAAGCTGAAGACCACACAGACACGACACAGCCACTGAAATATCTACGGCCAGGAACAACAAGTCCGAGACTTCAGACAGTCGA